>OZ010669.1:22257069-22857069 GCA_963932185.1 Troglohyphantes excavatus | reverse complement strand
TAGAATAGGTTTCGAACCATTTGGTTTATATTACCTTGCACATTCAGCTTTTCAACTTTGTGATTGGGTACAAAATTCCTTAACAGCGTTATATGGGGAATAGCTGAGGAAAATAAAGTTTTCTACACACAACATGATACATTATTTGTTGTGTAATGTCATACTACATATTTTCTATATACATATAATTTCATATATTCATTTTTAACAGAAACTATTTTTCTCAATATATCTTACTTAAAACTATACTTGTATTTTAGGTTCAATATACTTTCAAACATAGAATAGGTTTCGAACCATTTGGTTTATATTACCTTGCACATTCAGCTTTTCAACTTTGTGATTGGGTACAAAATTCCTTAACAGCGTTATATGGGGAATAGCTGAGGAAAATAAAGTTTTCTACACACAACATGATACATTATTTGTTGTGTAATGTCATACTACATATTTTCTATATACATATAATTTCATATATTCATTTTTAACAGAAACTATTTTTCTCAATATATCTTACTTAAAACTATACTTGTATTTTAGGTTCAATATACTTTCAAACATAGAATAGGTTTCGAACCATTTGGTTTATATTACCTTGCACATTCAGCTTTTCAACTTTGTGATTGGGTACAAAATTCCTTAACAGCGTTATATGGGGAATAGCTGAGGAAAATAAAGTTTTCTACACACAACATGATACATTATTTGTTGTGTAATGTCATACTACATATTTTCTATATACATATAATTTCATATATTCATTTTTAACAGAAACTATTTTTCTCAATATATCTTACTTAAAACTATACTTGTATTTTAGGTTCAATATACTTTCAAACATAGAATAGGTTTCGAACCATTTGGTTTATATTACCTTGCACATTCAGCTTTTCAACTTTGTGATTGGGTACAAAATTCCTTAACAGCGTTATATGGGGAATATCTGAGGAAAACAAACGTTTTCTACACACAACATGATACATTATTTGTTGTGTAATGTTATACTATATATTTTCTATATACATATAATTTCATATATTCATTTTTAACAGAAACTATTTTTCTGAATATATCTTACTTAAAACTATACTTGTATTTTAGGTTCAATATACTTTCAAACATAGAATAGGTTTCGAACTATTTGGTTTATATTACCTTGCACATTCAGCTTTTCAACTTTGTGATTGGGTACAAAATTCCTTAACAGCGTTATATGGGGAATATCTGAGGAAAACAAACGTTTTCTACACACAACATGATACATTATTTGTTGTGTAATGTTATACTATATATTTTCTATATACATATAATTTCATATATTCATTTTTAACAGAAACTATTTTTCTGAATATATCTTACTTAAAACTATACTTGTATTTTAGGTTCAATATACTTTCAAACATAGAATAGGTTTCGAACCATTTGGTTTATATTACCTTGCACATTCAGCTTTTCAACTTTGTGATTGGGTACAAAATTCCTTAACAGCGTTATATGGGGAATATCTGAGGAAAACAAACGTTTTCTACACACAACATGATACATTATTTGTTGTATAATGTTATACTATATATTTTCTATATACATATAATTTCATATATTCATTTTTAACAGAAACTATTTTTCTGAATATATCTTACTTAAAACTATACTTGTATTTTAGGTTCAATATACTTTCAAATATAGAATATGTTTCGAACCATTTGGTTTATATTACCTTGCACATTCAGCTTTTCAACTTTGTGATTGGGTACAAAATTCCTTAACAGCGTTATATGGGGAATAGCTGAGGAAAACAAACGTTTTCTACACACAACATGATACATTAATTGTTGTGTAATGTTATACTACATATTTTCTATATACATATAATTTCATATATTCATTTTTAACAGAAACTATTTTTCTCAATATATCTTACTTAAAACTATACTTGTATTTTAGGTTCAATATACTTTCAATTATAGAATATGTTTCGAACCATTTGGTTCATATTACCTTGCACATTCAGCTTTTCAACTTTGTGATTGGGTACAAAATTCCTTAACAGCGTTATATGGGGAATATCTGAGGAAAACAAACGTTTTCTACACACAACATGATACATTATTTGTTGTGTAATGTTATACTATATATTTTCTATATACATATAATTTCATATATTCATTTTTAACAGAAACTATTTTTCTCAATATATCTTACTTAAAACTATACTTGTATTTTAGGTTCAATATACTTTCAAATATAGAATATGTTTCGAACCATTTGGTTTATATTACCTTGCACATTCAGCTTTTCAACTTTGTGATTGGGTACAAAATTCCTTAACAGCGTTATATGGGGAATAGCTGAGGAAAACAAACGTTTTCTACACACAACATGATACATTATTTGTTGTGTAATGTTATACTATATATTTTCTATATACATATAATTTCATATATTCATTTTTAACAGAAACTATTTTTCTCAATATATCTTACTTAAAACTATACTTGTATTTTAGGTTCAATATACTTTCAAACATAGAATATGTTTCGAACCATTTGGTTTATATTACCTTGCACATTCAGCTTTTCAACTTTGTGATTGGGTACAAAATTCCTTAACAGCGTTATATGGGGAATAGCTGAGGAAAACAAACGTTTTCTACACACAACATGATACATTAATTGTTGTGTAATGTTATACTACATATTTTCTATATACATATAATTTCATATATTCATTTTTAACAGAAACTATTTTTCTGAATATATCTTACTTAAAACTATACTTGTATTTTAGGTTCAATATACTTTCAAATATAGAATATGTTTCGAACCATTTGGTTTATATTACCTTGCACATTCAGCTTTTCAACTTTGTGATTGGGTACAAAATTCCTTAACAGCGTTATATGGGGAATAGCTGAGGAAAACAAACGTTTTCTACACACAACATGATACATTAATTGTTGTGTAATGTTATACTACATATTTTCTATATACATATAATTTCATATATTCATTTTTAACAGAAACTATTTTTCTCAATATATCTTACTTAAAACTAAACTTGTATTTTAGGTTCAATATACTTTCAAATATAGAATATGTTTCGAACCATTTGGTTCATATTACCTTGCACATTCAGCTTTTCAACTTTGTGATTGGGTACAAAATTCCTTAACAGCGTTATATGGGGAATATCTGAGGAAAACAAACGTTTTCTACACACAACATGATACATTATTTGTTGTGTAATGTTATACTATATATTTTCTATATACATATAATTTCATATATTCATTTTTAACAGAAACTATTTTTCTCAATATATCTTACTTAAAACTATACTTGTATTTTAGGTTCAATATACTTTCAAATATAGAATATGTTTCGAACCATTTGGTTTATATTACCTTGCACATTCAGCTTTTCAACTTTGTGATTGGGTACAAAATTCCTTAACAGCGTTATATGGGGAATAGCTGAGGAAAACAAACGTTTTCTACACACAACATGATACATTATTTGTTGTGTAATGTTATACTATATATTTTCTATATACATATAATTTCATATATTCATTTTTAACAGAAACTATTTTTCTCAATATATCTTACTTAAAACTATACTTGTATTTTAGGTTCAATATACTTTCAAACATAGAATATGTTTCGAACCATTTGGTTTATATTACCTTGCACATTCAGCTTTTCAACTTTGTGATTGGGTACAAAATTCCTTAACAGCGTTATATGGGGAATAGCTGAGGAAAACAAACGTTTTCTACACACAACATGATACATTATTTGTTGTGTAATGTTATACTATATATTTTCTATATACATATAATTTCATATATTCATTTTTAACAGAAACTATTTTTCTCAATATATCTTACTTAAAACTATACTTGTATTTTAGGTTCAATATACTTTCAAACATAGAATATGTTTCGAACCATTTGGTTTATATTACCTTGCACATTCAGCTTTTCAACTTTGTGATTGGGTACAAAATTCCTTAACAGCGTTATATGGGGAATAGCTGAGGAAAACAAACGTTTTCTACACACAACATGATACATTATTTGTTGTGTAATGTTATACTATATATTTTCTATATACATATAATTTCATATATTCATTTTTAACAGAAACTATTTTTCTCAATATATCTTACTTAAAACTATACTTGTATTTTAGGTTCAATATACTTTCAAACATAGAATATGTTTCGAACCATTTGGTTTATATTACCTTGCACATTCAGCTTTTCAACTTTGTGATTGGGTACAAAATTCCTTAACAGCGTTATATGGGGAATAGCTGAGGAAAACAAACGTTTTCTACACACAACATGATACATTATTTGTTGTGTAATGTTATACTATATATTTTCTATATACATATAATTTCATATATTCATTTTTAACAGAAACTATTTTTCTCAATATATCTTACTTAAAACTATACTTGTATTTTAGGTTCAATATACTTTCAAACATAGAATATGTTTCGAACCATTTGGTTTATATTACCTTGCACATTCAGCTTTTCAACTTTGTGATTGGGTACAAAATTCCTTAACAGCGTTATATGGGGAATAGCTGAGGAAAACAAACGTTTTCTACACACAACATGATACATTATTTGTTGTGTAATGTTATACTATATATTTTCTATATACATATAATTTCATATATTCATTTTTAACAGAAACTATTTTTCTCAATATATCTTACTTAAAACTATACTTGTATTTTAGGTTCAATATACTTTCAAATATAGAATATGTTTCGAACCATTTGGTTTATATTACCTTGCACATTCAGCTTTTCAACTTTGTGATTGGGTACAAAATTCCTTAACAGCGTTATATGGGGAATAGCTGAGGATGTTCATAAGTATACTTTATTGCCCATTTCAAACCTTAGAGGTGCTTTCGCATGTTTTATCGTCCGTTAGAGAGGAGAATTTATAGTTCCACAGAGTGTTTGCGTTCCATTTCTCAAATTTAGAAATGGTTGCATGAAATGGTTGGGGAATAGCAAAGCAATGGAAAAGGCTGGTTTTTAAACTTTGGATTTATGATGGAATATTGGCAGTTTAAAGTTTATTTTTATGTATTTCTGAAATACGCAACGTTAATTTATGGTGCGAGATTTTTTAAGAGAATCATAAATTGCAATTTACAAGAAAAGTTCAAAAAGTTAGAATGCTGTAGTTTGGTGATTCACTCTACTTCTAAATACTCAAATTATCTTTAAAAATAATAGCTATAATACTAGTACATTCCTTAAATATTTATTTTGTCACGCAAATAAGATAACCTACCTTAGCACATGTTTAAATAAAACGATGTACTTTATAAATATTTTATTTAGAGAATAATTATTTCAGAATAATTATTTTCTAAACCGAAGTATAGCAATGCTTATATAATTAATTTGGCGTTCACCTCTGCAGTTGCATAAAGTATTAATATTTAAAAGTTTTTGGTGTGTAATGAAGTATGTAAGGAAATTGGTATGCAATGAAGTATGTAAGGAACTTGGTACGTAATGAACTTAAAAATAAATATAAATATATTATTTTCAATTTTTAATGTTAAAACATTTTTTATAATGTTAAAGAAATATTTGTTTCAAACATTTAAAACAATAAACATATATTATTCGTTCATTTTAAAGTATTTTATCGTTGGCAACATCTCCTAACGTTAAAAGAACATTGATATTTTTTTTAATGGAAACTTGAAAAACTAGTTCTTAAAACCATTATAAATACATTTATAATTCTAAATGGAATTTTAAATTTCCGTGCCTCAGATTCGCATTTTGAAGATACTTATCTAAAAAAATTCCTCATTTTATACAAAGTGGAAGTAGGTATTTTACGATCCACAAAACAAACACTGAATTTATTATAAAAGATACATTTATATCACAGATATTTAATTTCATTTTTTTTACACTTTACGAACTTATACAAATTTCTACGTAAATTAAAACTTGCTTTAAACAAATAATACAGCTACTTAAAATCCTAATAATATTTAAAAAATAGAAAGTTTTGGAATTTAAAGAATAGGAAAAATACTAATGTGGTAAAAAAATAGTGGTTAAGTAATGTGTTTGAATTGATAATTTACAGATTTAAAAACAATACTTAACACTTGTAATATCCGTATTGTCGATATTTCTATATAGTCAAAAGGCCTTTCTTATCACAACAATATTCAGCATATGTTTTAATATGCTTTTGAAAACTGTGGGTAAGGATATTTGATAGCTAATATGGGGTTCCTCAATCAATGCTAAATACTTGTTTTCAATTGAAGAGCTGCACTTTATCGTAGATCCGAAATCGTATCCCGTCGCCGACAACCCACTATGCAGCTCTAGTGCGACCTTTTTTTCAACCAACCAACGAACTTCGAATCACTGTGATATTGGAAGAAAAAAATTCTAACATAACGTATCTAAAATAACAAATATGATCTAATTCTAAATCTATTGTCATGCGTAACATTGGTTGTTTTTAATTTCCTTTACATGTACATATTTTATAAGAATATCCTATCATTTATTTAAATAATTTAATATATAAAACCAGCTGGCAAAATGAATAAAAACATAAATAAAGCATACTAAAGAACATATTTAGGTGATAATTGGCGCTGTATACATTTAAGATATATTTAGTAAAAAACAAATAAAAATAAGATAAAACTTTTGTTTAATTTCTTTTATTTCCTTGTAATTTAAGTTCTAATACCAAATTTAAATAAACTTATTTTGGAAAATAAACCCAACACTTAGCTACTTTATAAAAATAACGATGTTCTAAAAAAAATACGTTAATTCCCCTAATTAATTGTAAAAAAACCACTTCATTCTGATATATTTAATCTTACTTGATTTCAATGGCAACTCAATGGTTATAAAAAAAAACTTGTCTCTCCAATAATACAAAAAAACTCTATTTACATTTTTAAATCAAACGTCCCAAATTAATCCCCTCTTTAATCTGTGACACTGGAAAAAACAAATCAAGTATTTTTGTCGAAATCCAATGCATCCTGTCCGTTTCCTTAGGCAATTTCCTTTAACGACTAGAGGCTTACTAAAATCCAGTTGCTAGTGTTTGGAAACAACCTCAATTCTTATTCGTCACACGCATGGTCTCTGATGGAAGGGATTTTGAGGTATTAGCCAATTGCGGATTGCGTAACATGTGTCTCCTGCAGATCACACAGGAAGACACTTTCAAAGTGCTTAACATTGCTTGTTTTTCCTTTGGGCCCAAGAGTATAAATCAAATATTTTCTTGGAATCCTTTTCAGTTGTTTGTTTAAAGAGTGGAAGTGTATAGAGAATATACTGATTTTTTTTTGTAAATAAAGGATTTTGCAGAAAAAAAGTTATTGATATATCTCAATAAAAAAATAAAGATATTTTTTTTATATAATATTACATAATAAAGCATGTCCTAAAGACATTTATTTTCTTTTTGCCCACTTAATAATAAATTCCAATATAGTAAATTAGGTCACTTTACGCAAGTTTATAATAACTGGTGTTCTTAGATTATATCACTAAAATGTCGTTCACAAGTTGCAAATAATGATTTTTTTACAATACATTTTCTGTAGTGGGTCGCATATTGTAACGAATTTTTGTATATTTAACCACTCTCGATATTTTTGCCATTTTTTTTCCGATAATTAACGTTATCTAATACGAAATTTTGTATTAATTTTGAAAAATATGAATAATTGTAAACTTGTTTATATGTCTTGCGAAAGAGAATATTATTCATACTAGAGATACAAATGTGCTATTGTCACATAAAGTCCCAAAATACTTCTACCTTACTAAACCGGAAGTTAATTTGTTTTTAGAGTTACGTTTCAAAGGTTTCTAATTCCTGGAACTAGCCTAACTAATAATAAATCTCACTGTAGGTATTAACACTTTTTACTTTACTGTCTCTTCTAAGGGAGTTTTGGAGCAGTTTGGCTACAGTTGGCCTTTAAGATTTTTAAAACCCATACAACAAACCAACCAACTTCTAAGGTGGCAGGATAACGATCTGTTTCTCTATCCCTGCCATTCTTATAAATGTCAGAGATAACATTTTTTTTGCGTTTAAATAAAGAAAAACGCCTTTTCGTTAATAAATTTCTGTTTTCAAAACCATATTTTTCATAACAAGTTTAACATATTTTACAACAAGAATACCAAATAATTTGGATAAAATATTAAAACAGATGGTATCTTTAAATACAAATGCAACGTTAAAGCTATACAATACGGTCTTTGCAAAAATTAAAATGGTATATGTTCCGTAAAAACAATGTATGTATGAAATAAATGCTCCAAAGAATCAGGGTTCACTTTTTGTTGAAAAATCAAGATATTAACTAGTTACACGACTATACTTTCCATTTATTATGGAGTAAAACTGACAGAAATGAGGATAGTGCAAAAATATAAATATCAAAATCATATGTGGTTTAATGAAACATAAAATATAAATATCAAAATCATATGTGGTTTAATGAAACATAAAATATAAATATTAAAATCATATGTGGTTTAATGAAACATAAAATATAAATATCAAAATCATATGTGGTTTAATGAAACATAAAATATAAATATCAAAATCATATGTGGTTTAATGAAACATAAAATATAAATATCAAAATCATATGTGGTTTAATGAAACATAAAATATAAATATCAAAATCATATGTGGTTTAATGAAACATAAAATATAAATATTAAAATCATATGTGGTTTAATGAAACATAAAATATAAATATCAAAATCATATGTGGTTTAATGAAACATTAAACTTTGTGTGTAATACTTGGGATGCTATCTCAGGTGATCTCATGTAATTCGCCCATGGTTCAAAATGACGAGGCAGCGTTCCAGGGTGTTTCTTAGGAATACATTCCAAACCGTTGTCAATAGTCCATTTCTAGTGCGTCGTCAATTCAATCAACCAACCAACCAGATGATTAATATTGATGAAATCCCATTGAAGTTTGGCATCCTGGCCATTCAGACTTCAAATATGAGGATTTTAATCAACGACACGAAAATCCAACAGACTATTCACGGCATGACAACCCAAAAATTCCAATGCAAAACTCTTCTTCGAATAGTCGGACGGAAGCCTGCACCCAGGCAACCCATCCATCACAGAGCGGCGTCAGATATCTCACCACGGAATACCACGTGACTGCTTATGTGATGCCAGCGATCCTTTATGCGGGCTCACCCCTCCTGACCTGTAACCGTGCCTTCCATCCTTCCCTAGTGTGAATTATAGAATTTTCTTTTCGTGGAAGTTATTCCGAGATTGACGCATCACGTGCAATTAGTGTATATTAATGAGTACTCTGTTTAAGTGGTGACACAATGGTGAAGGTGGATATTTAGTTGCTTGAGGCATAAGGGGATGAGACAGGTTATTGAGTGTTGTTTGATTGATTGTATTTGAGGTGAAACGTTTAGGAGATACACTTATCAACAAAATGGATGCATTATTATTATAGGAGTATTTATCCCTTTATAAGAAACTCTTTTTAGATTGACTTTTATACCTGTTTTGCAATTTTAATTTAAGTATGCTTAGGATCAGTTTAATACACTCTACGATTATTTTAAAATGCTTTGCGTTATATAATCATTTTCAAAGAAAGTAAATTAAAAATTGTAATATATTAAAATATTAAATGTGAAAACACATTAATTAAAATCTAAAGGGACCATATTTGTATATATATGACACAATAAATATTTTTAAACTATTAAGAAAAAACATAATCACAGTTAAATTTTTAGAAATGGCAACTAATATAAACATTCATTTTTAATATATATATTCCTTGTAATATATTTCAAATACAAAAACTACTATTTATTTTTTTAATCGGAAGAAAATATGAATTGTTTAACATTGAAATCTACACAAACATATACATCAATAAAATGTTCTATTAAAACCATGTTACCATAAATGTTTAATTCAATGTCACTCAATGGTTTTCATTAAAATTTAATATTATTATTTTAACCAATTGGGATTTTTAACATTCCTTTAAGAAACGAACAAAATATTGAAGTTGTAAAAATATTTTTACGTCACTCGAATTAACTTTCTATTTCCTAAACATATCTTTTTATGAAAATATTTTTTTTTAAAAATGCTTTCAAATTTTTTTAATGCTTTGGATTATAAAAATTCTTTCAAAAAAGTATTTTTATGAATTAAAAATAAACTTTAGAGTTTGCTGGAAAAAAAATTACGGTTCAACCTCTCAAGGGATAAAATAATATTTTTACTCAAAAAAGATAAATCTTTATATTAGAAATTAGTTTTCTATAATTAATTTAAGACACCTTCTTACGACAACAAAAACATTGTTATATTATTAAATATTTTGCATTAAAACGGAAAACATTATTTAACTGCATTTTATGTATTAATCGACGTTACAAGTTACAACAGATGATTAGTTTAGAACGCAATGCCAATAAATAATAATAATAATATTTTTCTAATAATATATCATTAAATACATATACAAACTATTTTGTAATTCGCAATCTGAGCTTTTAATATGATTTTACTAAACTGCTAAAATAAGGGGTTTGATATTTCTAAATATTCTTTACTTAAATCACCAATTTTGCATTTTCATATTTGGATAAAGCTTAAATTTACTAAAAAAACAATGAGGATTATATATGTGGAGATGTATTCATTGGAACTCAAACTTCATACATTTGTTATTACATTATACAACACATAATATACGTAAGATCATACTATTAATTCGCATTTATCTTTGCCATTCCATAAATCGCCTTTTCAGTGCACACGGCGTCAGAGATTTGTGCTGAAACCGTAGATTATAATCTTACTTATGTTCAAGTAACCGAGGATTCAAGTTTTTAATATATTACGAAACATTATTATTTAGTATAAATTGTTAATTACCAAAACAAATGAGGTTCGACAATATCTTACAATATTTCCTATTCATCTTTCTCACGCAAATGTTAAATATAGGTAATATTAAATTCACAACACAATAGTTAACTTTATTATTTACAATCACTCCGGCTTTAATCTTAGTAGTAATATTAATATTATTTATAATCATATTAATGTGTATTTCATATTAGAACAACAAATATGTACATGGGTCAACGAAAGTATGTCATGTCTATATAACACTTGAAGCGAATTAAAATTAATTGGCAAGAATTAATAAAACATCAGGAGTATTAGTTACATAGCAGTGTATAAAAAAATATTAGTTATTTGTTATTACAGATAATCTATTTGCTTAACTTATGCAGATTGATTTACGGGCAAGGCCTGGTTTGTCTAGAAAATCGAGAAAAACGCACACATTTGTTGATCTTTACAGAAGCACTTTTGAAGATAGAAATAATTGCTCAGACAGAATGTCGCCAAGAAACCTCTACATGAGGCCAACTCTCTCCAACTCTACAGGCAATCACGAAAACAAGCCGCGGGTCCAATGATTTTCAAAACAGCGCCACGCCCAAACGTAATATGTAAAATTACCCGAAGGGTGAAATTAATCCCGGGGGGATCTGAAACTCACATTTAATAACGCACAAAACGGTCATTCCTTGTGTCCCTCTTTCTAGAATGAAGCGTAGGGGGGGGAAGGGTTCACTCTTAATGGAAGACGGTGACTAGGGCATGTGACATCCATCAATAGTGAGTGAGGTATCACGTGACATATAAATGGGTTGTCACATCGAGAAGTAGGTCGTTTTTATAGTGGATTATGGTAACATCTGTAAATTGATGTGGGGGATTCTGTAATAAATAGAAATGTCGGTGTGTCTGTTGATTCTGATTAATTAAGGTATGGAAGGTGATCATTTTCCTCAAGTAGTAGTAGAAACTATGAACATGTGTCTTAATATGTGGCTGTTATCAATATTTAATTTTGCAAATTATATATATTAAATATATATAACCTTGTGTTATGTTTAAAACAAAATCGGAATTAAAATTAAGTATTGTTTAAACTGACCAAATACATCACTATTAATTTTAAGACACATTATTAATTTCCCTTTTGATATCTTTGATTGGTAATTAAAGAGGCATGTCCGGTGCTGACGAAAATGCTCTGTCACATAATGCTATCGATTTCTAAAAGGTATTTTGGTGGACAAGATTATACTTTTAAATACTAATGCATATGGCAAAATTGATGCTGATATACAAAGAATTACGATAGTCAATAAGTTTATTCAAATGATGAATGCTAGAAATGAATACAACGTGTTGCATAGTGTTAGATGAGGAAAATGGGTATTTTAAAATTAAATACAAATTACACATTGTTAAACATACGCTTTGATCTTGCTCTTTTATAAAAACTACTTCGTTTAATGTGAAGCACAATTCATCAAAAACAATTAATTTATGTGTGATATAATTAAAGTCCAACAGCCGATTTGTTTAAATTTACAAATTTTTTTTGATAGTTTGATGCATAAAAAAATTCATTAAAAAGTCCAATTATTTACTAATATTCCTAAATTTTGTATAGGAGAGAAAACGTTAAATACACTTTCAACAAAATATAAAAAAAATCTATATTATATAATTGCAAAGTTGAATAAAATGGGTAATCGAATTATTAATGCTAAACAATAGGTAATTCTTTAAAACGTAACGTTCGAAAAATATTCTACACAATTATGAATTTCGAATATTATAAATGACAAAAATTAGCTACAATATATTTAACATTGTTTATATATTAATATAATTAAGTTACATAACTGTTTAATTTAAACAAAAAAAATGTCAACACGAATAAATATTTTGATAATAAATTGGACGCCATTTTCTCGATTCATTAGAAAGTAAAGAGAATATTTTAAATGAAATAAAAAATCGTCTTTGGAGCACATTAAAAATAACGTATATACAGCATAGATTTCTGTATAAAATTAAACGACAAATTAAATAACAGTTGTTCTTTTTTGAAAATAATAAAAAACAGAATTTCAAAATGAATAGCGGATTATAACTTGCTTTTACGGGAGACTGTTACGAAAACAGTTCGTTAATAAGCAAATATAATGAGTTTTTAAGAGTGGATGATTGTTATTTATTAAATTTTTTTCTTGTTACTAATTTGAATAAATAAACAAATCGTTTTACTAATGACTTTTACTCGAAAAATGCAATGATTCCCACTGATTACACATTTTACCCCACCTTTGAATTGAAAAAGAATCGACAAAAATAATAATTATTAAAAATATTAATAAACTTCAGAATTAAAAAAAAATAAAGGATTGTGGAAAGGATCGATTTTTTAAGACCCGTTTACCCCATCCTTATCCTACCTAAATATCAATTTCTTGGTTATTTAAATAACTCATTTTGCTTTAGAAACCACGTGAGTTGAAAAGTTTACGGTTGAATGATATTATATTCGAAAAGTTATTTTTAATTCAATTACTTTTTTAAAATATGTTTTTGTTTTTTCATTTAGATATATTTTTATGTGAAAGAGTACAATATCACAAATCTTTAGTATAAAGAAATCTTATTTTTTTCAGTCACAAAAAAATTAATTATAACACAATAACTAAAACATTGAACCGTATGGAACCATCATTTTTAAATTTATACAATTTATATTACACCAAAATATTGATATCTATAAATTGCGAAGTATTACAACCATTTCTAAGGATGCCGTACACATAAAAAATTAACCACCTGACGGATACAAACGTGTGTATTTGTTCGAATATCTCCATTTTTTCCTTTAGTACACATAATATAAAAGTTGATAAAAAAATTCTTTTTAAAAATAACTTTTTAAATTAAAGCATTAGGAGGACTCTTGAAAACTATCTCTACTAATATAATTAAAAAAAATATTTTTGTAAAAAACGGAATGTGTCGGAAATATAAATTAATCTTTTCTGCAGTGAAAACAAACCTAACATATTCGAAATTTTTCTTATCCGTGAGACCGCTAAACAACTTTTGAAATAAAAAAATCTTGAGAAACATGATCGCAGTCTAAATATCACTAAACATCACATGAATACACAAACACCCAACAACATGTATGAAAGAATCCAAGAGAAACAAACCCCTACCCGCCCAAAGCACCTGCATTCTGAGGCTGTATCTCCCGCACGCCCCAGAAAAGTCCCAATTGATTTCCGCAGAAGCCACAGCTAAAAGGGATGGATCTCCAATAATGTGTCCTCGGTCGCCCATGCGGGGCCATTGACAACCAGCCCCATACCCTTGGAAGTGGGGCGCATACGCCGCCCGCATGAACTAGGGCGAAGGCCTCATTTGGGAGAAGGATTCGTCCTTCGGTGACTGAGGGAATACCCGCTTATGGGTTTGGGTGAAGAAGAATTGGGGATGGGAAGGACAAAGAATGGGAAATGAGACCAGACGATTGTGAATGATGAGGGGAATATTCTGCTACTGATATGTTGTTGCTAGTTGGTAGGGTGTGGTTTGTTTGGGTTATATATTCGGGAAGTACATAAACGTATTTGTATATATAATTAATGTGTGTGTTTAATTATAATAAATGTGTGTTATTTGTATAATTATATAATGATTTGTTACAGTACCGAAATTGACTTGTAAATCAGCTTGAAAAAACATACACGAAAATATTTAAAAATGAAAACAAATTGTGATTGTTCATGCGAGATAATAAATACGCGTTTATACGTATATATTTATTTAGAAAAGGCTGAATAATAAAGTTTTTTTTTTTTTGATGATTTCTATAAAATTTGGGTCGTACAGTTTATTTTAAATACAAATAGGGTTGCATTATTGCAATTTAAACGTATGCGAATTTAAACGAAAAAATAAAACATATATATTATATGTTACAATGCTTTTACAACTAAAATAACCTTCAAAAATACTAATTGTCTTACCTTTTAATAAAAAAAGGTGAAACTTTAAACCAAATATATTTTTAAGGAATTAAATATATATTTAATTTTACACATTTTGTTTTTACAAATTTTAACATAACTACTATTCAACCTCTAATTGCGCACCTGGGAACCTGGCTTTAAAAGTTCCTTTTAATTAATATTTAAAATTTCCATCCAATAGAAATATTAGGACCGTAGTGAAAGTATACGTGACGCCATGTATGTTTGATTTCATTTCTGTAGTTTGTAAATTTAAAAAAAAATATTTTTTGTGTAGTTCATTCAACATTTTTTCAAATAAATTTTCATTATTTTCATTGTCTTTGTATATTAATTATATACAATAATATCACTAACCATATTTTCACTTTTTTCTAATAACTTTATTTGTCACACATTTTTTAATTAAATAATAAAAATACTTTTCTGTGCCAATTTTTTTTAATTTTATTTTTCTTCGTTGATTTTTATTCAGTCAAAGGTGAATAAATTAATTCTAATTATATAAAGGGAATAATTTGAATGTATAATAATAAAAAAAATAGCTTATATGTTAGTGACACTTAAAAGTGTCACATAGTGACAACTCGAGTGTTTCAACTCATAACAAATGGTTGAGAGGTATTACAAACACGAATAGGTAACTATATTTTTTAAACCATACTCATTAACGGGTATTTAATTGATTTATTTGATTATTTTTTTAATATGTTGTTTAGGATACTGAACTCAAACAGAAATAAATAAAATTTACTTAAACTTTATTATAAAATTATTTAAAAATAATTATTGATTAACGTAAAAATATCATAGACCCTTTCTATTAAAATGACAACTCAGAAGAAAATCAAAACCTTTTTTCTAAGAAAAATATATTATCCATTTTTATCCAACGATATAATTTTTTTTGTAAGGAAGAGAAAAAAAAACCGAACGAATAAAAAAAAATGTTCGGAAAGGAAATTACACTCCATTTCTTTGTCCACTCTCTCGAGTTACTTTCAGTTAAAGTTACAGTGTATGGAATGTTCCCGAATATTCTTTCTATAATTAAATTTCTGACTCCGGTTAGGTGGAAAGTTCTAGTGACAGATGATAAATATCCACGGTACCAGTCAGACTGAAGAGAAAATTCGAGAATGAAGGCTTTTAGTTCCAGTTGATGCAATACGTCCTTCTAAATATGCATAATGCAAGAGTTTTACTATCGAACGACATCTGGGAACGGGAAAGGTGTAAGTTTTGTGTTTCAAATATGACACGAAAACACGGGAGAATGATTCGACGGTATTTCTTTTGACTTGCGTTATTGATTTTAATTTTAACACTTTTGTTTAGCTCTTTATCATCTTGGAATACCAGTAATCTAATGGATGTGCAGTGAACTAAATATTTTGGAGTTGTATGTTTTTTTTTTTAAATATTTTGTTTACTTCATTCGATTTTCTATTTTGTATATCGACACTATTACTTGTAAAATATATAATGTTTATGTGTAATGATGATTATAAAAATAAATGTAGTTACTTTTTAATGTTTGTTTTTAAAGATTGGTTACACGTTTTGTATGTTTCGATATTTTTATTTTTAGTTATAATACGAAATGTTTACGTTTATGAATTGGAATTTAAAAAATGTTTAGAACCAATTGTAAAACAAGTTATGCGCATTCATTGAAATACGAGATAAATGCTTAAAGTAGAAAAACAAATTTGTTTGTATACATTCCAACATACTTTGCAATAAGTAATATTATTCAACATGTTATACATTTTTTTTAATTATGCCCGATGTCAGAGTTCGTAAATTGATGTCACTTTTGAGTTTAAAAAAAGTGCGTAATTTCTTCTTTTTTTATCCAATGAGAAGATAATGTCCGTCGTGGTACAAGGCACAAGGTCTATATATCTAATTTAATTAATTAATCCCAATTAATGTCACTTTAGATCTACAAAATGTTGTTTATATGGATGTTAAGGGAAAATCGAACAACAAGTGTGGATGAGATCTTTCGTGTAATCGATATATATACCAAAGATAATTATTACCTCTTTTTTATTAATTGTGTAACAAAATATGTTAAATACTAATTCCTTTTTATTACGAATAGTAATTTTAAGTTGATGATGCCTGTATATACTTTTTATGTATGTAATTTTTAAATATTTTTAAAGCCATTGTTTCTCAATTTATAAAAAAAATATAAAAAATTGTGTTTTTTGCTTATTTCATTTAAAAAAAACATTTAAAAAATATTTAAGTACACATGCACGTAGGCATAACTTTAAATAAGAAAACTTAAAACCATAATGCATTTAAGTTTAAATGGAGTATGATCACTATTTTATTTGTCTTCTTTTAGTATAAAATTATTTGCTATAATTCCATGGAATAGTACCAGATCAGAAAAAAAATTGTAAAGCATTATTACATTAAAACTATAAAAAATATACAAATTTATATAAATTATGTATACAATTTTAAGTATTTTTTCATAAAAATATATAAAGATATTCATTATTTGTTCATACAAAATCTATGTACCATCAATAAATTGAGTCATATTTTAATGTAACATTAAAAATATATATTTATTGCCACTCTGAAAGTTTTGTTGATTTGTATTTTCAATAGAAAGAGGAAAAAAATCTTAACTTCTGCAATATGTTTCGAAGATAATAGATCTGGAAAACAAACGTTAAAGCATAAATAAAAAAAATAAAAAATTTATCAATGAACATTTACCAATTTTTGTCCAAACCCTTTCATGAATTCTACTTATTGAGAGTATTCGAATTTCAAAATTTCTCACAAAAAAAATCTTCTTTGAAGATCCAAGTACACGAAACATCAATGAAAGTAAAAGAAAATTGGAAATGGATGCTTTTTTACCAAGAGTGTTCCATTTCAAGCTCAGTTTCACATTTGAACTTATTTTCAGTGCCATTTTTACCTTTCGCCAAGTAACATCAGATGCATAAAAAAAACTTGGAATGCAATGATTTAAAAAAAAAGAAAACTGCTTTTAACAAATATAAAAATAAGTTTTTTTAAGAATGTCTATTTGTCACGTAAAAGATTCAGTCGTTTTTGCTCCATATGTTCTTTTGTAAGATGAATTTCGCCATTTTGGGAAAATGAAAGTGAAATTTAATGCAGTGAAAATCTCCAAGAAATGACGTGGGTGTCAGGTGTGTTTGAAGCCCAATACGTCATAAGTTTTCAGTTTCCAAGAAGTTTTATGAAATCAACACTTTAAAAGATTGGACAATGTACTGAAAAAGCAAAGAATACGGTATTGCTTTAAGTTTAACTCACTCACATGTTAACCAGTTGTCTTAATAATAAATCATTTTAAATAATGTATTTGTTGTACATATGAAACATTATTCTTACGAGTTAAAATATATATATTTTTAAAAGTATAAATAAGTCTTTAAGTAGTATTTTTTACACTATATCAAAATTCAGTATAATTCACCAAACCATCTTATAAAATAAACAACACATTTTAGTAACGTTATGTGAACATTACGTTACTAAAATGTGGGTGAAGGGTTTACGATGGGTTCTTTGTATATGGTGGTTTACCACCGTATACAGAAAACCCTTCGCTGTTTCTTTGCCCCTTCATTTTAAGTCCTGTCACCCTATAAAAAAAATTGGCTGCTTTTTAATCTTTTGTTAACCGTGCTCTTTACATCTGTTCAACACCAGATTCAATCCTGGCTGAACTTTGTTATTTGAGAGTTGTCGCCGTGGATCGAGGTTTTTCACTTTATGTCTCGTTGACAAGGTCTACACAAACTTAAAAATCCACTTAAAAATTGTAATCTATCTGAGTGTTTTAATGGTTTGGTTGTTTTACCATATTATCCACAGATCAGCCATCACATTTCTAAAATTCTCGGTAGGTTCGACATACGTTCATATTTTTAACTTATAAATAACATCCCCTTCACACAACTTAAAAACTCCATTGACGACATTGATAACTGGGGCATATATAGTTTATCTTGTCAACATCATACATCGGTCAAACAAAGAGAACATTAAGATTTCATATTAAGGATCACCAATCACATACTGTCAAACAAGAAATAAAGAAGTCCACCATTGCTAAGCACTCTTGGAAACATACACATATATTTAATTTTTCTACTATACATTTAGTTTGAAAACCCAAATCTCCAGTTGTACTTGACTTCCTGGAGGCGTTTCATATTTTTAGCAATATTGATACGATCCTCAGTTAAACATTTGCAGTTCCAGTAATTCCCGCTTGTTGGCACACAATATTTATATTCCAACACATTGAGATAGTTTTCGTTCTTTTGCAACACTTTCAATTCAGAATTTATTATAATTTGTTGTACACACAGACTTTTTCATTTCTGCAGATGAAGGGAGATGTATCTTCCGAAACATGTCCAGATCTGTTGGCTTTTTATTGCCTATTTTAACGTTGCATTTGTATTTTAATATTCTTAACGCAATGCTCTACAAGACGAGTTTTTATTTTATAGCCATTTAATATTCCTCTCCAGAGCTGACTTATTAGTTACAAAAAGTGGGTCTAAATCTTTTTTTTTCTCACACGTACTCTTTGATCAAACTTCTTTTCCATGATAAGCAGTCTTTGTTCAGCAGTAATGTTCTTAGGTTAGCTGGCAAATTATCAAATGACACACATTGATGACAGTTACTGGCTTTTATTTTTGATTTTACTAATACATTTATTATTTGTATTTTAGGTGTTTTCCGCAATTACAAATGTTATTTTCTCGTACCCTTAACCGAACTACCACGTACCTCTTGGGGTACGAGTACCACAGGTTGAGAACCGCTGAGTTAAAGTATCGATTCTGATTGAAGCCCTTTTTGTCCTCTGGTGTAAAACAATTCCATAAATAATGCAATATAATAATCCAATTGCTATTGTATTATTTAAAAATGATAATAATATGAATTATTGGCCCATAGTTTGAAATAAACCATATTAGTACCATATATATCTTTTTGGTGGAACTCTATAGGAATATGATGATTCAAGAAATTGCTTAATGTGATCCCTACTTTGTTACAAATCTCATTTTACTGCATAAAACTATATCCATCTCCTACTTTTCAATAACAACCATCATATTTCATTCGAAACACATCAAACCAAACTTATTAAAACACACCCATCTCATAACATCCACAACTTTACCCCCATCAAACACCATATCTTTATCTATCCCATTTCCCTCATAAACACCACCTAAAAACCCTACTTCACAAAAGGAGCCACCGACATTAAGAAACCCCATTCTTCTCCACGTCGAGCGTCAACGGCACAACGACGTGTTGATCGACCACGAGGGACGCAGTGATAAGCCAACTTCGTCCCCTTAATGAAGTCGTGATGAGGCAGAGTGACGTCTTTGTGGTGTTTGGAAGGTAATGGATCCATTAAACGAGAAACTATCGATTGTTGTGGGGGGACGAGTTTTAAAAAAAATTGATGTTTTCCGAGCAATGGAGCGAGCTGGATGGTCGGGTTAGTGCGCAAATGCGCAACTCTCGGTGAGTGGTTGTAGACAGTCGCGATTTGGTTTGTTGGCTGGTCGTTTGAAGATGGAATATTTGATGTCTGAGGATGCCGTTGTTAAGGATTTTGAGGTTTAATCTCTAAATAAAATGTTTCGATTTTAAGATGTTGTCGTCGTTTAGGTATTTTAGAGTTTATTTTGGGTAATTAACGGCATACATTCAAAACGTATTTCATCATATTAGGTGATTAGAGAAAAATAACAAAAATATTTTGCTTCGTTCCCCAATTTATTGGTTATTATATAGATTATAAACTTTATAAATTATTTTTTAAAGAATAAAAACGTTTTGGATTAATAAAAAAAAATCATTTTAATAGTTAATTCGGAGGCAAATTCAGTTATGTGAATTTTGTTTTTTAATTTTTAAAAACAAACATGTTTACAATATATGATCCATAATTATTTAAATTGAGCCATACATTGATCATCATTTAATTATTTTTGTACATTTTGGACTTTAAATAACGATTTAGTTATTTATATAGATAGTTTAAATAGATAATTTTAAATAAATAATTTTAGATTGATATAAACTTAGATAAATTTTAAATATATATTTTTTTTATTAAAAATAGTTATATGAATAATATAAATATTTTTAGAAAAGCATGTTTACTTATCTTCATTTTACATAACTTTTAATCTTTTAGCATGATATTTAATTAATTAAATTTTTAAATCGTTAGGTATTTTTTAATGGAAAATTCAAATTTGGAAGTATGCTAATTAACATGCACGTTTTCATTTTTTTGCTCCTTTAGAAGTAAAGAAAAATAACAAAACTAAAGCAACACCATTCATTAAAAAAAATTTAAAACTAGAATATAAGTTTATGTTGTTTTTAACTTTATTTAAAAAATCCGTTTTTATTCCTAAAATAATGAGGATGAAGTGAAGGATTCAAACTTTAAACATTATTAAAAAAACATAACTTTAAACTTTTGTACTGCTCAAAGCATCGAATCCGTTTATTTTATTTTTGTACTGGAAATACAAAATTTAAAGTCTTGGAAGCTTCTTGAAGAATAAAACTATTTTTTTTATCTAATTTATTCTTTCACGTGGAAAGAACGTGTACCTACTTCTAAATTTTTTTTGTTTTTCAGATTGTTATTACTCTAGTTGAAAAGCTCTTCGTTATATAACATATTCGTATTGCTCAAAAGCTAAGTCTAAAATGATGCAAACTTAGATTTTCGAAACTACGGGGTATATTTACATCATTATATGGAACATTTGTTTTTTTACTTATACGAAAGAAGTACTTGAATAAAAAAAATGCAAGAAATAAAAAAAAAAAATGTTGTGTACATTTTCTGAAGTTTATTTTAAAATATTTTCTTATAAATATAGTTAAAAAAAATTATATTCTATAATATCTTTGACATTTATTTTACCGATTTTTTTATTTAAGAAAAGTTTGTAACAAAATATGGTTTTACTTTTGAAGTTCCAGATAGGAATATAATTTGAAGATTACATAGTTTCTATATAATTTTAAATTCCTTAAAAATTGTCCAAACCAGCAATTGTAAACAAAATCAACTGGAAAAATATTTAAAGACACTTAAAGAATAAACAATTTCTTTAAAATTTAAAGTTTAATTCTGTAAATTAAATAAATTTTAAATATATGGGATTTATATCCCAACATTACTTCTAAAATCACTTTAAGTTCACAACGCGATCACCAGAGGTTTAAAGTTCCCTACATTATTAAGTCCAATAAACGAATAATCCAATATTTTCATAACAAACCTGATGACTTGACGTCATACTACTATCATGATAATATCAATGATAATATTTTGCTAAAAAATCAGATAACTAAAAATAGTTTCACAAAGAATTAACTAATTAAACTCACAAACATAATGTGTCATCAATATACTTTTCAGAAGTATTAGTTATTTTATTCCAATAACAGATTCTCAAGTAAATTCTGATTGATGTGATAAAAAACATATACCGTATATACTCGCGTATAAGCCAATCCGCGTATAAGCCGACCCCCTAATTTTAGGACGATCTTTTGTCCAAAATCGGAAACTCGCGTATAAGCCGAGTTGTATTTTCGTACATGAAAAATTCCGTTTAAAATCGGCAAATCCTCGACAAAAGAGTGAAATTTTAATTAGAAAAATAAATATTTAAGCCTAGAAATCAAAAGTTTAAAGAAAGTGGCCGGAGAAACGGCCTTCCTCGAAGTTCGTCTTCAGTCAGCACGTGAAGCACATTCTCGATCTCGGAAATGTGTCGGCGCGATTTCGGAAAAATTCGCTTAATTTCAACTTCTCTCCTTTTCCCATTTTAGGCAAATTATATTAGAAATTTTAATGACCCGCGTATAAGCCGACCCCCCTACTTTTTGATGAAAATTTTGACTTACATTTTTCGGCTTATACGCGAGTATATACGCTATTCTTTTAATAAATATATTTAAATTGTCGTGAACATATATATATACAATAAAAACTACATTTAATCAGACTTTATAGTCCAAGTCCAAAATGAAATAGTTAAGGACCTTGGCTCTTCTTTTGCGAAAATATACGATTGGTGTTCCGGAAATTGCTCAGTAAAAAGTAACATATCTCGAACGTTGCAGAAATAAATGTACTTTTGATCTTCAGCACTCATAAATTAGGATCGCCTTGTCGATGTAACAAACGAGTAAGATAACGATTCCTCTCCATGAGCTAACCACTCCCGAGAGTGCCATTTGTATTTTTCCCAAACTTTGTTATATTATTTTATTGACGATATTGATCCAGAGGGTAGCAACTCTTTTTAAATAGAATGGAATAGCAGTCTATATATTTTCAAAGAAATGTTATGTTTCATGCTGTAAAACTAATTTCATTGGTTTCTCCTGTTTCTGGAAGCCCAATAAATATAAAATATTTTCGAATTCGAATAAAAGTATTTTTATCTTGAATACAAGTCACCATTTTCATATATCTAATACCTAATATATACCAACATTTATAAAGGTCAGTAACATGCAATGCAATCTAAGAATGTTTTTATGCTCATTTGTACTTTAGTACACTGTTAAACATTTCCGTTCAACGATGTACCATATCTTCGTGCAAAACTGAGGTCTGCCGCAAATTACTATGTTATGGTGGAATCACTGTATTATGGTGGAATTTAGGTTGAACTGTAAATCCTTTATCGGAAAAAGGCGCAGATTTCACCGATAATTGGTTCAGCCTCTTTAACTGCAACCGACATTTTCGCAATCGCCGCATCAACAAGCCGAGGAATCACATAAAATAAATACACCAACGAGCAAGGGTCTCCGTGGACCAGTAGATAAAGGCGTTCAGCTATGAATCAGAGGATTCCTGGTTCGGTCCCGATTGGTGGACTTGTCAAATAAAAGTAAAAAGTTGTGATCTATGGTTTCAAGCTTCGCTAAAAAATTACTACTACTAAAATACTAAGACAACTCAACTCGAATTTTGAGTTTTAGCTATCGTTATGGGTTTGGTGCAACATTTCACCACTAAATGTTATCCGTGGTAGCACCGTAAAATATTGAAACTAAGCACTACATGTTGTTTGCAGCTAAATGTGTACAACATTTTGGTGCAAGGTCGTATTAATATTTATTAGTTTATTAATATTAATTGTATTCTTTAACCCACATGAACGTTATCTCAAGTCAAATGACCCCCAGTTTTCCTAGGAGTATACCTAATTTGTAAATTTGTAAATATACTATATTTTACTATATGTTTTAATATAAAGGTTTTGGGTATGACTTATAAGCTAAATGTTTACAATTAATTTAAAATTCCATAATATTATGATAGGGCACGCACCTGAAACATCATTTAAACCTCCAAACAGTGAAAACCACTTTATATTTTCAGAAATTCAGTGAGCGTCAGTGGAAACAGCCATTGAAAACCGAAATGATAAAATATTGAACATGTGCAAGCTACTTCTGACGAAGTTTCTGCCATGTTGACTGATCAAACAAAACTCTAAAAGGCTGGCTATACATACGCTTGATTCGAAACTCGCCAAATAAAATTTTCTTTTAAAATGTAAATTTTAAATTATTGTTTACAGATGCAGAAATAGATAATTAAGAGTTTATATGTTTACAATTCTAGATTGTACAAGCTTTGAACGTGATGTTTTGAAATACGTAGTCATTTGTTTTACTGTTTTGGATGTAACTGAACAGTGCTTTAAAAAATGTATTATTCTTTGTAGAGGAGTATTTAAACGGAATACAAAGTTAGAGATGTTATGAATATCTCAAATAATCTCCTGAAAACGGATACTACTTCATTTTATCTTATGATAGATACACACTATTAGTTATTCCTCCAATACAGCGTTGCAACCGCAATTCTCTTGAATAAGAGCTCTAATAAAAGTAAAACAAATAATTTTGTTTGCCCTTTTGATTTATCAAAGATAAAAAAAAAATAGTGAAGGTTTTGTTGTAATATTAGTAAAAAAAGCTAGTTATTTTCTGTACCGAATTGGAAAAGGAGAGAAAGATGATACTTTGTCAAAAAAAAAACTTAAAAGATCCGAATGAAACATGAAATTTCACATTTTGTTTCCATCATCCCGTGTGGACCATCACATTTCTTTTGATATACTCTTCAATACAAAATTTAGAAATTTACTACAACAATAAAATCGTAAAATAAAGAACATGATGCTCTTTTGAGTATAAAAGCAAGAAAGTATTATATGTAACTAAAATGACCTGCACGTTTATTTACTATTAGTATTGCTGGTCAATTTTTAATATATACGAAATTATATTTTAAAAAATGTAGAGATATAGGGTTTCAAAATGGTTTAGTTGAGTACTGGAATGACATAGTTACAATAACAAGAAATTAATATGAGTTGGCTCTAATAATGATTCCTCTATTTCAGCATGTAACATCAAACGAAACAAATAAAAGGAATAAAATTGTTACTGAAACAAAATATCCAATTAACTCTACTTTATTTATGATGGAATGTTTGTTCTCTATATAACAATTTGTCTAACCTTCATGCAACTTTACTGAAATTCATTTTATCTATACACTGATGTATCATCTATGCAAAAAATTTCATTAAGGTGTACATTTATGAAACAAAAATTAAAGTAATTTCTTTAAATATTTAAATAAAGTTGCATACATGCAAAATATACATAATTACAATTAAATTATTGCATTTCTCAAGGCAAACATTAAAAGTACTCGGCTTATTATTTTATATTTGAAAACTTTAGCATGGGGCACTGACGTTTAGAAAATCCTGTTATGCTACTAAATATTAAATATATTTCAAACATAAAACGTCAAGAATAACGAAACATGTCATTTTTAATTTATTTTTCTATGTTAGATTTTAAAATAATTGGCTTGGATTTAAACAAATGACATGTTTGTTTTTACTTTGTTTCTTAAATAACAAGAGTTATTTGATAAAAAAAGATGTTGGCATATTCGAAAACTCTCTTTCTCTCCATCTTTTCTAGGATAAATAATCTGCTATTTTAGACATTAAATACTTTTTAAACCTTCTAAAGGTGGATGTTTGTATTTAACAAGGAATTTGAAATTTAAATATCAACCAGCAATCCTGCACTTCCCTCAAAAGTCAAAAATCCATAACTCCACATATTTTTAAATAGATAATGTAACTTTATCCAATTTATCTTTAAAAAAAATACAACTTTGATGACATTAAAAGTCCACAAATCATACAAAATGTTGAGTTATATGGAATTTTATAATGACTCTAACTCCAGTTCGAGTTGGTGTTTATTAAAGAAGGTCCTATATGACAAGTAAATACTAAAAGGCTCTAACTCTATGATGAGTTGCCATAGAAACAATTGATAAATTTAAATTGCAAAAAAATATCATCAAAATATAATATTGTACATTCAAACCACTACATTCAGACAATTAAAGCATTTTAAACATATTTGGTTATTATGGTGACATATTTGGATACATATTTGGTTATTATTGTTTCCTGTAAAGTTTTGTTACTTGTAGTTAGGGACTTTTTTCTTATGATGACAGTTTAAAAATAATGCAATTACGTTTATCTAAATTACGTTATCTAAATTCGTATTAGTAACCATAAATTGCCTTATAGAAAATTCTGATATTTACATTTAGAAATTACAATCCACGGAAATCGTGTTGTCTCATTGAGACTAACCCCCCCCCCCCCTCCAATGCTCATTTAGCTCCAGAGACTAAAATCAACATTCCAGACAGATCGAATTGGAGAGAACAAGACAAAACTATTCTAGCAGCTCATCAATACCCTCTGCCCGATGTAATTGAATCCCAAAGAGGACCTTCCATCTTCCCAGTTCATTGTGGGCCTGTCCAGTTGGGAAACGCAGTCTCTGAAGTTAGCACTCCCAGCAAATCAACACTACGGCATTACAATCGCCATCGAAATTAATCGCATTTAACCCGTGGGACTGATAATGATTCGCTGAGTCAATAACACTGTGCGTACGTGTGGTAAACTGCGTTTATGTTTAATGGATGACGTGTTGTTGTTCATACTTGGCGACCTACTTTTTGATGAAAACAGTTAAGGATTAAGTTAATGATATCGCTCAAGTATATTATTGATTTGGTTTGGTTGATTAACGTCGCACTAGAGCTGCACAGTGGGCTATTGGCGGCGGTTCGGGGCCTATCTCGAAGGAAAGACCCGGGAACGATGCCTCGTATTTTTGAACCATGGTCAGATGACGAGGACAACACCTGAGCTGTCACCCAACGCCTTCAATAGACGTCGGGACTTTGGACCCCGATCAGATTTATCATGCACCAGTCCCATATACACGCCGTTAATTTTTGTGGATATTCTGGACGACATTCTAGTATTTTGGTAGCGAAGTTGGCAACCCTCCGATCGCAATATCACTAATTTTTTCAATTCTTTAGTCTAGCTCGCGCAAAGGCTCGGACCGGGGACTCCTTGATTCCCAACTGACGCCCCAATCCACTTGGCTACGGAGGCCTCTATTAGTGATTTGGAGGTAAATGACTTTATTAGAAATAGAGGCGACCCAGAAGGATAAAAATGACAACTTCTGAGATATTTTTCCCTTCATCAAAATTCATGAAGTCATTTTTAAAACATGACATAATGTCATATGATATAAGAAGTATTTAAAAAAAATTGCACTGTATTATTAAAGAAATTGGATTTTATCATTTTAAATGATGTTTACACAACAATTTTTAAAAAATAAAATATACATTTTGAAAAAAAAACTATTAATTTTTTTTCTGTGAACTTGAATATTTTTATTTTATACGTTCGTTCAACTAATTAACTTTACAGATTGACAGTTATATTTAATGTATTTTTGTAGCAAAAATTGTTAAAATAATACAATTTTTATTGAAAATATAACAAACTATTTTTTTTCTTCCAAAAACGTATGTCAAAGCATGTACAAATGTTAAATTATATAACATGGAATATGTTACATAAATTAGTGCTGTGATATTTAAAAAAAATATAAAATTATATTAATCTCACATTTAAAATGAGTTTCAATGGAGTTAAGTCATATTCTATTGGGATTTGACACGTGTTATTCACATTCCGAAACCAATGATAAAGCAAACTAAATTTAATTGCTATGATTCACTAACTGCTATTATTGAATAAGTTTACTTTTAATATCAATATTATAAATTTTTATACTTTAATTGGATACTTCTGCATTCTAAAATAAATAAGAGTTTTCCATTGAAGTAATATGTTACCAGTGGGTTTTAAAGCTATCGTGTAACGTCATAAATATTTTAACTTGCAAATTTTAAGAAACTATTAATAAGGTACGTGAGCATATTATGTTAAACCTTCTAATATGAATTATGTTCACTTTTCATATTTTAATGTGATAATATACATAGTTTTTATCTTTTGAATCGTTCGGTTCAATCACTGAGAGGATACTCAGTGGTGAACACATGGAAACCGCATGTTTAAATTTATACCCCTACAGAGATAAACCGAAAAATTTCGATAGCCAAATATTATTTTCACGCCATGCGTTTTGAAGAATGAGTTCGGATTGCGAAGTATAATAAAACAGATCGAAACTCCTCTAAATAAAACATTTTCACTACCATAATAAAACATCTGATTATTTATCTACTTAAACAAAGTCACTTCACAACTTACTAAATATGTACAATGAATTCGTAAACCATGGTAGACAACTTGTTTTCTGTTCTTCTAACATTCTGAAATCAGATTTAAGTAAATAAAAGTATTTACATTCAGACAGACACGGAAATAGAAATCACTACCCCTACTTGCAATAAAGATCATACAAAACCAAGATGTAAAGGCATATTCTAAATACGAATTTACATTCGTCTCTAAAATCCCAATATTTAAACACTCTACGCTTTTAAGAAATTCATATATTCTGTTTTTTTTATATTCCGTCGTAAAGTTTCAATACAATTCAAGGAATATAAAACTGTCAAAACCCAGTAAAAATGCAAAACATTTCAGTTCAATTTTTCCCTACGATGGAAGCTAAGAAATGGGATACATACTTTTTATCGAATCGCTCGGCTTTATTCTTTATTCTTTTGATTCTTCGGCTTTTATGTGCTTATGTTTTACCATAGAAGCCCGAGGACGGCGTGATTGTCAAAATCGATTCTGCATGAAATGCCTCTCAATCGATTTTCATTGAGAAAAATTGAATATGAATATCGGGAATTCGAAAATTTGAAAATTCATTTTCCGTTTTTATCGTTTTTTTTTGGGGATATTTCAGGTTTTATTTATTTATTGCAGATCAAATAAAATACATTCCAATGAATATTTTTATATGAATTTACTTTCAAAAAACACTTTAACTAAATGATTTATAAAATATTTTTCTAAAGTGTCAAAATTGATTTAAAAAGGTGTGGATTTTGTTTCAACTTATATAAAAATCACATTTTCGGTTTGGGAAGTGCTAATAGTTAATTTAATTTACAACAAACATGTCTTACTGGGACTAGGATTGACATTAACAATATGTAATAGCTAATTACGTATAGCTTTAACATAAACACGTGTATAAAATATACTTTGTGTATACAAATCAAAATCACAAAATCTCATTTCAAAATAGCTAAAAGCCATAAAAATTATGATTATTTTATTTTTTGCTGCAAATAACACTGTTGTTTATAATTATAAGCATATATATAAAAATATCCCATTTAACGCGCACGTAACCCATATTTCTTGGAAAAAAAGTTTTAATAAATATATCTTTCACAAAAATGCATTTTTCTGATCTTGTTAAATTTGAACGCATGTAATATTTCGAAGTGCTCCGAGCGCAATAGTGTTTTGGTTATAATCTTGAAACTTTCTTTAAATGTTCCAAATACTTATAGAAAGTGATTTTTGCAGGTTTTTTATATGATATGAAAGTTGAATAATACTTTTTATATAATGGATATTTTTTGGAAGTATTTGTATTTTTCCAAAATAAAACGTTTTAAATAAAACATATTTGTAATAGTTTTAATTTTTGCAGGTTTTTTTTATATGATATGAAAGTTGAATAATACTTTTTATATAATGGATATTTTTTGGAAGTATTTGTATTTTTCCAAAATAAAACGTTTTAAATAAAACATATTTGTAATAGTTTTAATTTTTGCAAGTTTTTTTTATATGATATGAAAGTTGAATAATACTTTTTATATAATGGATATTTTTTGGAAGTATTTGTATTTTTCCAAAATAAAACGTTTTAAATAAAACATATTTGTAATAGTTTTAATTTTTGCAGGTTTTTTTTATATGATATGAAAGTTGAATAATACTTTTTATATAATGGATATTTTTTGGAAGTATTTGTATTTTTCCAAAATAAAACGTTTTAAATAAAACATATTTGTAATAGTTTTAATTTTTGCAGTTTTTTTTTATATGATATGAAAGTTGAATAATACTTTTTATATAATGGATATTTTTTGGAAGTATTTGTATTTTTCCAAAATAAAACGTTTTAAATAAAACATATTTGTAATAGTTTTAATTTTTGCAGGTTTTTTTTATATGATATGAAAGTTGAATAATACTTTTTATATAATGGATATTTTTTGGAAGTATTTGTATTTTTCCAAAATAAAACGTTTTAAATAAAACATATTTGTAATAGTTTTAATTTTTGCAGGTTTTTTTATATGATATGAAAGTTGAATAATACTTTTTATATAATGGATTTTTTTGGAAATATTTGTATTTTTCCAAAATAAAACATTTTTGCAATAGTTTTAAGCATGAAAAAAAATTAGTTAGGTACAGTATCAAAAATGCAACAATGAAAATATTAGCAAAATAAAAACTGCGTATGGAACATTAAAAAAAGGTATATTTACTATATGGTGTTTTAATTAATTAAAAAGTTCTTATTATTTACAAACCAAATTTTCCCCTCATGACGAATGAATACATAGTAAAAAAATCCTCCATCAATTATGCAAATAAATTGATAATAAAAAATTTGTTTGATAAACAAAACAATATTGATTAATTTTGAAATACCATTTTATTTGTGAACATATGATCCAACAGTCTACCTGGATGTTATACGTTTTTTTTGGATTATATCATTTACTTAAATGGATTTTTTACTATATTTAATTTATATGTACTCCATATTTTTTTTTTAATTTTTGAACGTTCAGCTTCTTTTAAATCAGATATATGGAATATTACGTATAAAAGATATGTTGCGGTTGAAAGGTGAACCATTCCAACATTTCAAATCTTTGATAAATATCAAGAACATCATAAATTTAATATCGTTTGATTGGAATAAATTTTCCAGGAAAATCTTGACAGAAAGCTAAACACGTATGGTGTGTTGATGTAACACCAGAATAACAGACGTATAAAATTAATAAAACAAAGATTCTTAGTAGTTTTATGTTTAATTCAAATCCCATTTAACAAATTTATTCTACAAATTTAATACACACAACTGGAAATCCCCCTATTTCGTACATCGAATATATTTATGTATTTTATATGTTTATTTTCTTCTAAAACTACCTTAAATCCCAAATTCTTATCAATAACATTTATTTTGCTTTACCTGTTTGTTCTCAAATACCATGCATATTTATTTTAATTAACCGAATAATAACTGAAAAGCAAAATCCAATAATACGCAATGCAGAAACTTATTAATTACATGAAAGTGTTTTCGCATAACACCGTCCAAAAAATAAAAATTAATTAATCTTTGCGAAAACTTCCCCAATTGAGGACAGCACTGTCGACAAGTTTTCGATAAAAAAGGAAATATATATTGGAAGTATGGCCAAGTTACTATCGGAAAACACACGATGTGTATGTCATTGTGTGTCGTTTTCCATTTAATCGAAGGAGTTTTAATTAAATTGGGGGTCGATGAATCAGGCTTTTAAAAGTTAAATGACCTATCTGCAGTTAATTAAATTGAAGCCTTGTGAATGCAAAATGGTTCGTGTGCATGTCTCCGTTTAAGTTATGTAGAAAGTTGGAACTTTTATAATTTATGTAAATAGAGGCATATGTTTGTAAATATTGATGTATTCAACTTTGGATATTATCAATATTTATATGTAAAAATGGTTTATTATATAAACGTTCATGGTTGGTTATAATCATGAGCATTATTCTATTATAATTCGAATGCATCTAATTTCGTATTAAATGGATTTGTAATCATCTGACTTGTATATTTAAATAAATATTTTTAATATTCTTTGATATGATATTTGTAATTTTTTTTCGTCATTTTTTATGTCATGTATAAAAAAATCTATTTTCTATAATCGCATTTAGTTTAAATGGTAATAATCAATCACAGTATATTATATATTTTGTAATAATTTGACTAGTATATTTAAATAAATATTTTTAATATTTTTTTATATGATATTTAAAAAAAAATGTCGTGATTGTTTATATCTTTTATAAGAAAAACTATTTCCTGAAATCGCATTTAGTCTAAACGGTAATAATAAATCCCAATATATCATATACTTTGTAATAATTTGACTAGTTTATTTAAATAAATATTTTTTTAATTCTTTTATTTGATATTTAAATTTTTTTTTATATCGTGTATAAGTACATGCGATTTCAGAAAAACTATTTTCTGAAATCGCATTTAGTGTAATGTGTAAAATCCTGTCCTGTCCCGAAGGATATTCAGGTTCCAAAGATTTACATAGGCTTGAACAGTAATTTCTCTATACAAGATTTACAAAATGTAATCTAACTCCATAATATTTTTTGAGCAACTCTCTCTAGGTATAGTTCTGTTGAATTACATTGTAGTATACAGTTTGTTCTCTATATGGGGTGTATGCCCCCCACGTTCGTATAGTGAAAACTAAAACATTCAAAATAAAATTAAATGACAGCATTAAGCATTCATATATCAAATTTTAAAACAAATAATGGAATCATAATAGTGCTTATCTGTTCATATTCTTCGCTATCAAGTAGACAATGGACAACACAAAAATATTTACAAAAAACACCAAAAAGTGTGTGGCACACCGATCCAATGACGTTGCTATGACAAGAGACAAACACATTTATTGTAAATGATAATAATCAATCCCAATATAAACATATACAATTACTAAAATACATACATTTATTTACCCCCTGATGTCCATGGTTGTGTTATCACATCCATGGATCTCCAGTTTTGTAGCCATACACCCAACTTTTAAATTTATAAAAATATTTCGTTTTTCAACGTCTTTTAAATTGAAAGCTTTTAGGAGCAACTCACAATCTGCCTCTTTACTATTAATTTAAAATTTCAGAAGATAATGAAAGAACATTACATAATATTATTTAAAACTACAAGCAGCGAAAATAACTTTACAAACGTAAAAATTGAGCGTCTGTGAGGTTAACACATAAAATAACAATTCAATTTTACTAATCTTAAAATAAGAACTTTCTAAATGTATATAACACAATATAATTACATTTGGAAACTAAATAGTCATGATTGAATAAAAAAAACATTATGTTTATTTATTGCATAAACATTTCCGAAAAAGAGTCTTAGGGAGCAAGTCAAAATAACTACATTAATACGCAATCTGTAGTAATTATTTATTTCAAGAAAATAAATATGTTCTTGAATGAAAAAAAAATACAAAAAGAGCTTAGAAAAATAGAAATATTTAATTAAGTTAGTTTTCAATTTGTTTTTTATTGAATATGTTATGTGTAACTTTAGTGTGTTAACATTCAGTTCATTACGAATGAAATAAAAAAAATATTACATGTATATATACTTTGCAGATAAAGGAAAAAATAACATAAACGAAAAAGTAGGTTTATACAAACAAATGTAACCAACAAAAAGTGAATGTCTGTTTATTTATTACATAAACATTTCCGAAAAAGAGTTTTAGGGAGCAAGTCAAAAAACTACTTTAATACGTAATCTGTAGTATTTATTTATTTCAAAAAAAGAAATATGTTCTTGAATGAAAAAAAAAATGAAAAAAAGAGCTTAGAAAAATAGAAATATTTAATTAAGTTAGTTTTTAATTTGTTTTTTTATTGAATATGTTATATGTACATTTATTGTGTTAACATTCAGTGCATTACGAATGAAATAAAAAAAATGATTACATTTATATATACTTTGCAGATAAATGAAAAATAACATAAACGAAAAAGTAGGTTTATATAAACAAATGTAACAAAAAAAAAGTGACTGTCTAGTGTAAAATAAATATTTCATATATGCATTTGATTTTTTTTTTGAATTATTATTTCCATTATAGGTGGGTTGGCTTCCAGTTGGCATAAGTGCAAAGCAGAGTTTGTAGATAAAAGTTTAGAGTTCGCAACACACCTTGGTTATAAAGTTAAGTGGAAGAAAATTAACTCATTACTGTGCAACCTTTAACCGGACCCCTTTCTACTTAGCCAAATAATAGATCTAGAGCCTAATAATGGACACTATTTTATTTTATTTAAACAATTTTGTGACAAAGGACCGTTAACGTCGGATTATAATTTCATAAATGTGATGTTTTCATAAATGTGATGCAACAGTGCGAGATGCTCTATGCACTGTGCACAATACATTTTTGATAATGAGTTCGATATCCAATATATCGTTACTAGTTAAATACATGTTAACCGCATTGTTTATATAACAAGGATTATTAATATAATATAATATAATATAATATAATATAATATAATATAATATAATATAATATAATATAATATAATATAATATAATATAATATAATATAATATAATATAATATAATATAATATAATATAATATAATATAATATAATATAATATAATATTATATAATATAATATAATATAATATAATATAATCTTTTCCTACATAGAAGTTACTTTATTAAGTTTATAATGTAATATAGTTTTAAAACATTTATACTAGAATTATGGATATGTAGAAGAATTTCAATTTTAATATTTTAATTTTGAACGAATTTATTATATTATTGTCTTAATCTTATTATAATAAATCTAAATATTATATATGTATAAAATCAAAATTTCAATAGAAAGTTAAAATAATTTTTTTGATCATACCTAATTAGAATTTAAATAAAACATATTATTAAGTGTTGAAAACAAAACCTTTTAAGTTATACGTCAAACTATTGAATTTGAGATTTTATATTTTAAAAAAAATCTCAATTAGTTTTAAAGATATAACATTAGAGTTGTGCGTACCACAAAGTATTATATTTAAGAAATACTTTCAAATGCATAACTGATCCCTATTATGGCTTTGAACGGTAGTTTAATGTATATTTATAGATCAAGTATTGTTAAATATCAGTAGATTTGAAGCTAATATCTACAGAAAATCATAATAGATGGCGTCACTAGCTTTCGAAATTTAAAGCAGTATTATAGCTCTTCTTATGTCATCATATTTTATTTAAACAATTCAAAATGATTTAAAATCTAAACATCATTGTATATTTTATGATTACTCTCGGCTTACACATTGCGCTTGTAATATATAAAAACAAACTGGAGATTGGGTTCAATATAAGTTAATCGTTTTAGAGAACAAATTGTGACTTTAGAAGTTCAAAATAATGGACAAAATTACCAATTAATAAATTTTTTAAGGAGTTTAAAATAACTGTACGTTTTAAAATTAATTATCTTGAAATTGTGAGTTAAATAATTAATTATAATATTTTATAAATCAAAGTTATTCAACAACATTTAATATCTATTCTATTTTGTTATACTTGATAAAACATTAAAACCTACTGAATTATAAATATGTACATTATTCATTTGTTTGAAAACGAAATATTTTAATATTTATTAAACTGAACACTTGATTATTAATTAACTTTCCGATTAGTTTAATTTTATAAAAAAAAATATATTTATTGATAAAAAAATTCAATGCATTGTAAAATACAAGATTGTCGCAAATTGTCGGGATATGTTCAATGTTGGGCTGTATCCCATTAGATGTATTGACATAATAAAACATTACGTAAAACAAAGAAGTTAAACTTTGGTAACGATAATGAGTTATGTGTATTTAAGAAGTCAAACAATGACTAAAATTTTTAACCACTCTGTTTGCTGCAAGTAAGATACTATCGTGTGAGAAAAGTAGGGAATTTATGATTTCTTCTGCAATGTATTTTTTATTTATTCTGGTTAACACAATTTTGACAAAGTTATATTTGAATAAATAAATATATATTAATTAATATATGTCCTTTCATATTATAACACTATCCTTTTATATTATAAAATATGATTTAAAAACAAATCAAAACGCTAACTTTCACTATCATATAACGTTTTATTTACTGTTTAAAATTTGTTAAATGGAATGCTACTGTAATTATTTTTAAATTCTAACAATTTGTGTTGAAAATATGACGATAAAATCTTCTTTATTACGAAATGTAAGCAAAATAAATAATGTAAGTGGTTGGTACATAGATGTGAATCATGTACAAAAATATTCTGATTAATATAGAATGGATATATTTCGTTAAGAAACTCATAATTTTAATATTTACATTAAAGTTATAAAGAAAAATATAAATACTCATATATAAAAGAACTAATTGATGTTAAATTGGACCATACATATTTTATAGTAACAACCAGCAACTATGGTAAACCGAGATTGCAAAAAATATGTTATAAAATTTATTTACTGTTTTATAAAAATATATCTAAATGGTCGTAAGTAACGGTCAGGGAACCTGCATATTATCATTCAGGTTCCAGGATCTAAATTTAATGTTATTAGAACTTGGATACATAAGTCCTCACGGATAATTGGTCTTCATAGGAAAATTTAATTATGTGAATATCGGAAAGAAAAAAAAAGATAATAAGGTAATTTGACATAGAAAATTATGGCAAGGGTATGGAAATATGTTCACGAAAAACAAGTTTCAGAGTCTTAATACTGGACTAATAATTGAAAAAATACTCTAACATTACATCCCTCATAAAAATCATAAACGCTATTTGAAAGTATGAAAAATTGTTTGACACATTTTCAAAAGAAATTACTGTTTCTCAAAACCACAATTTTTTTTTCCTTTAATTAAAAAGTTCCAAGATACAAATAGATATTCTTTCTCCTAACAAATAAATATGCTTCTAGGAATGGAGTTCTAACAATCTATAATTTTAAATTAATTCCCAAATAGAATTAACTTTATTAAATTAAAAAATAACTATTAAACGATTTTGCTGAATTTTTGTTTATATTTTTATTAAAATATTTTAATTACAGTGTATTAAAACAATTTCAACTATTAAATTACAAGTTTTCGAATAAACTACAATTTGTACGCAGACAGATTTTTCTTATAATATCCGGTAGATGGCAGCATTGTGAAATTAATAGTTTTTGTAATGTGAACGTTTATGTGGGAATGGGTTCGATACAATTTAAATGGAAACCAAAATTGAAGATCCCATTATTAATATTTTAAAGAGATATTCTTCATAGAATACCAAAATATATTATTTATTACATTCACCTAAATGATATGTGTTTGTTAATTTATAAATGATTACTATTTTTAAAACGAAATATAATACTTTAAAATTATAATTATGGTTTGTGTGTTCAATGAGTCTTTTTTTAATTCCAAATTTTAATACTAAATTTTCATGAGATTTCTTGTCTTAAGAAAACAATAAATAAAAAATATTAGGATACAACAACATAATTTTTTATAGCTTTCTGAAACATTGTTAGTATTATATATTATATATTACATCTAGCTAAAATACCCGCCCTACGTAATTGTTTAATATAACCGACGAACCAAAGAAATTAATTAAAATCATTACCTTTTCCCCGAGGCTAGAATCAGATATTTTATTTAAGACAATCACTTTCTGGTCTCATTATTTAAAATTTAATTTTAACTGTCGTTGATATGTCATGAATTAAAAGTAAAATAATAAAAACATTGTATTTCATTATCTGCCACCGAGAAGACTTATTAATACCCTCTAATACCCGATATCCATTAGTTGTTACTAATACTTAGGACTTAGTTACTAACTTCTACTTAGGACTTAGTTGGCTGTAAATTAAATTCAATTAATCGCTATTATCAAAAGAGACAACATTCAATTGATCAAATATATTCTTAATTTATCATTTTCAAGTTATCTTTTTTAAATAATGCATTTATTGTTTTGTGTCTACTTCTGTCCACCCCCAATAAACATCAATTCCGCATCAATATTTCAAAATAATAGATGATAAGAGCAGAAAATGTATAATATATTATTGATACTGAAATAAATTATGATGTATCAGGGTATATAATACTTTGTGGAGAGCTTGGCAATCCAACACTTTGACATATCAGTCTTGGCAATGATTTCATGCTGGATGATCAATAATTTTTTTTGTTATAGTGCTGACAAAAACTGTAAGTAATGGTGTATTTCTATGGGATGAAATATAGTACCAAATCACTGATCTGTCTGAAAAGCAAAGCACTAAAATTATTATTTATTAATACTTTGTAAGGACATGATATACTAGTATTGGGTTTCAAACGTTTTTATAAGTGTGAATATATTTATGTAGTATAGTGAGACACTTTGTAATTTTTTTTAAATAAATTAATTAATTTAATTTAAGTTAGTAGCAATACATATATGGTTTTCTTTTGCGCTTATTAGTATATTTATAAATTTTCGGTCATGGGTTATAAAAAAAGTTGGATAAAATTACTTGTAAATTTTTTAAACCTAACCTTAAAAACTAAACTTTTTCGTTTTTTTTTAAACCGGTAAGTAATTTCCACCTCAAACGGCATCTGCTCTTTCTCGCCAATATGGTGTAGAAAATAGATTACTAAACCAAAGCTCGCAAGCATGGGTGAATTATTTAATATTTGCAGAGTTTGAACGCGCTTATATTTAATTGTTTGTGTAATTCAATTTAGTTGTAATTCAAGTGAACAAAATTATGATGCGAGATTTGCAAAGCGACTGACCCGAAGGGCGATGTGATGACAAAACCGACTGACCCTAAGGGTGATATGATGACAAAACCGACTGACCCTAAGGGCGATATGATGACAAAACCGATTGTCCTTAAGAGCGATATGATGACAAAACCGACTGACCCTAAGGGCGATATGATGACAAAACCGATTGACCTTAAGAGCGATATGATGACAAAACCGATTGACCTTAAGAGCGATATGATGACAAAACCGACTGACCCTAAGGGTGATATGATGACAAAACCGACTGACACTAAGGGCGATATGATGACAAAACCGATTGACCTTAAGAGCGATATGATGACAAAACCGACTGACCCTAAGGGTGATATGATGACAAAACCGATTGACCCTAAGGGTGATATGATGACAAAACCGATTGACCTTAAGAGCGATATGATGACAAAACCGACTGATCCTAAGGGTGATATGATGACAAAACCGATTGACCCTAAGGGTGATATGATGACAAAACCGATTGACCTTAAGAGCGATATGATGACAAAACCGACTGACCCTAAGGGTGATATGATGACAAAACCGACTGACCCTAAGGGCGATATGATGACAAAACCGACTGACCCTAAGGGCGATATGATGACAAAACCGACTGACCCTAAGGGCGATATGATGACAAAACCGACTGACCCTAAGGGCGATATGATGACAAAACCGATTGACCTTAAGAGCGATATGATGACAAAACCGACTGACCCTAAGGGTGATATGATGACAAAACCGACTGACACTAAGGGCGATATGATGACAAAACCGATTGTCCTTAAGAGCGATATGATGACAAAACCGACTGACCCTAAGGGCGATATGATGACAAAACCGATTGACCTTAAGAGCGATATGATGACAAAACCGACTAACCCTAAGGGCGATATGATGACAAAACCGATTGACCTTAAGAGCGATATGATGACAAAACCGATTGACCTTAAGAGCGATATGATGACAAAACCGATTGACCTTAAGAGCGATATGATGACAAAACCGACTACCCCTAAGGGCGATATGATGACAAAACCGACTGACCCTAAGGGCGATATGATGACAAAACCGACTGACCCTAAGGGCGATATGATGACAAAACCGACTGACCCTAAGGGCGATATGATGACAAAACCGATTGACCTTAAGAGCGATATGATGACAAAACCGACTGACCCTAAAGGCGATATGATGACAAAACCGATTGACCTTAAGAGCGATATGATGACAAAACCGACTGACCCTAAGGGCGATATGATGACAAAACCGACTGCTGGGGGTGCCAGAGTATCCCGAGCGACTGCTTGAATGGGGTACCTGCAGTTTTTTTAAAAGCAATATGTAATTGCTCGGAGCCAAAATAGACTGCTCAAGCAGGGGTGAGAAGAACCAACGTTTGCTGAAGTTTGTCAGCAGAGTGGTCGGCCAAAATTTTCTTATTTACTATGAGAAGACAACGGTATGAAATTTATTTTACACAAAAAAAATAATAATGCATTACACCAGAAAAAACACCACAGTTTTTTTTTTAAGTTGACGGCACTATCTCAACAATGTCTCAACATAAAATATTTTTAGGGGAATTTACACTACCTTTAAACGGCTAATGGCCGAATTTACATGTCGAAAGGGGGAACTTGTTAATTATCGTTTTATGATCTTAGTAAGTAAATAATATTTCATACAATAAATAAATTATAATCTCAAAATTCGCCCCGGATTTTTAAAATGCGATTTTGAGTATTAATGCTTTGAAATATTTAAATAATGTCAATTTGTTATTTTTATTATGAATTGTAAGGTTATGTTTATTATTAATTTTAAAGTTATTTTTATTTTGAATTTTAAAGTTATTTTTAATATGAATTTTAAAGTTATTTTTTATATTGAATTTTAAACTTATTTTCTAGTTTTTTTATTCTAAATACGATATAAATATTGATCAATTCTTGGAATTAAACAAAAACATTTTGGTGATTAAAAAAATAAGTAAAAATTAGAAATTTTCTTTAATTGAAATAAGAATTACATTTTAATTAATATATTTCATAATATTATTTATAATATTGTACTATTTTTTTTTAAATAATCTTAACAACTTTAGCATTATATTAAATATCTTATTTTAATTGAATACATTGTTTGAAGTTTTCTAAAAATTATTAAGGATATCTTTATCTTCATAGGAAAAATATGCTTTAACTTCTAATTGCTACTTACCCATATACTTCTGAGAAAGTTGAAGTGGGTATAATATAAATGTTAGCAAGCCATTTGAATTTGAATTTAGTTTCGTATTTCATTCAGTAGGTGGCAGCACGGAGAAGTTTACAAAATTGATATATCCCATCTATTTTTTTAACGAAGGACAAAGGACTAAAAGTTAATCATGATATTAAAGTAGTCTAAATGTATTATTTTATTATTGTGTAAGAGAATTATATTACAAAACATTAACCTTATATTGGTATTTCTACCAATTGAAATATTTTTAATTGCAGGATTTTGAAATACACTTTCATTTTCTACAAAGTAAAGTTATCACTAATTAATAAAATATCGTGTAATTATTTATATTATAGGTAAAAAAGTAAGTATTATTATAACAAAAGATAATATATTATGTATTGTAAGATGTAAATACCAAGATTACACGATTTTTGGACATTCATTAACTAATACAATTAAGTGTCGTATATAGGCTTATAGAAATAAAACCTTTTTATATTGGTATATAAATGGAAGAATGTTTTATAAAAATATTAAAAAATGCCTCAATGTTAAAGCCCGATAACATATCCATTAAATTTTTTGTTAAAGCAACTAGATACATTACACAATACTTGAAACCAAAATTGTATAAAGTAAAATTTGTTTTGAATTTTGTTTAACAAAAGTAAAATAAATATTTAGTCTTAAAAAAAATCTATTTTCAACTTTACTAATTTTTATTGGATATTAGTATTTTATTAACATTTTGATTTGTACTCCTTTGGTTTACAAGAGCTCAATATTTTGCATAACAAAATTTGTTTGCTCTTAATAGTCTATTTCTGTTGCTGAATTCAGTTTATTCCGGTTTCACATTATTAATACTACTATGGTCATAGAGGGATGGTCAATACATTAATAATAATATAATTGTGTGGATAGGATAACATATAAATTTACATTATTAATTAATTTGAAAACATATAAAAATATAAACAACAAATAAAACATCAAAATGTTATGTGTTATTCATACTACTTTAACAGAAATAACGTTCAAAAATCTTTTTTGAACCTGCTTAAACTTTATTATTATTTTTATACAAACCTCAATAATAATTATAGCACATAAGGAAGTTGTTTATATCCCTTCGCCAATGTTAAGTTTTGAAGAATTTCAAAAGTCAATCAATATTGAAGGATATAACTTTCAATGTAAACACCCCCATCATTTAATGAAACGAATATGTGCATACATACCCACCAATAAGAACATTATTTATATGCTGTAATTTAGCATTTACTCTAAATAATGAATCATTTTATATATAAACTTAATGATTTGTCCCAGAAATAAGGACACTTTTGATAATTAGCTTCGCGTAAGGAAACTATGCCATCTATTTTGGAAAAAAACCTTAATGACGAATTCCTTTTACCTTTAATTATGAATAATTGATAAAACTACTTTCGTCTAATATAATTTCCAGCCTCTAATTGCGTTGATTGGTACCGCATGACAGGTATCGCATATACTATGGTATATTCCGTATTTTCTTTAAAATTCTTCGTTTACTGTAAGAACAAAATGTCAAAAGCTATTTTTTTTATCAAAAGCAATTTGAAGATTAAAATATTTATAATTCAATTTTTTTTGTTTCGGAACAGTTATTAATAAAATTGTTTGTGACGGATAAAAACCGACAAATTTAAGGTGAAATAGAATGGTGAAAAGGTATTGTAAATTTATATTTATAGTATCATTGGGGGATATGGTTTTCACTATTCCAAATAGTAAAACGGTACCGCTGATGACCAAATATAATTGATTTTTTATATTTAAAAAATTACTTGCATTACATACCCTTCATCATCATCATACATCAGATATCATGACAAATTAAATAGCTTTGTTAGCAGAATCTTTGGGAAAGGAAAATGTCAAGAGGATTTTTTTTCAAAAGAAATTTCTTATTACTTAGGGAAATAATTGATTTGATTTAATTTATATTTAGTCACCAAAACAATTAATTATAAAATACATTTATTTTTACATACCATTTAATTAACAAATGTTTCCTAATTGTGATTTTTTTAGTTTTTGCACAAAGAAATTCCATGAAATATATTTAAAAACAGTACTAGTGTATATGCAAACTACATATGTTTTATTTATCTCTCATTAATAAGGAATTGATTAGTAATAATTGCGTTTTAATAATTGCAATTGAATAATCTTTTATGAAAATGGAACAACGGCATCACTAAAGTAAATGATTTGTTATATTCATCAATCTGCTGATTTAACTAAATGCGGATTTTTGAAGTTAATAGAAATGAATATGTTTTAGCAAATGGAATGCATTGAAATCAGTTTTAATAGTTAAAATCACTGTCAGTTTGTATAGTGATTGACACAGCTTTTGTTGTGAATTGCTATACAAGATCGCAAATCATTCATTCAGAATGTCAAATTTAACTAGTTTTACTAATACATATTTTCATTTTTATGCACAAAATAAATTTTAATAAATATTGTAAAATGCTGGTGTAAATTTTTGATAATTGGTATAACACCCTACATTAAATTTGCATTTTATATTTCAATTTAAAAAGTGAAATGTTCAACTAGCATTCAAGTACCAGTATATTTTCGAAAACTTGCTTAAAATATTTTAAACTTTACGAACATTTACCAAGTCACTAGAGAAAATATTTGAATAATTGAAAAACCAAAGGATTTTGTAAAGATCTGTATGCCAACATTCAAAAGGAAATGTATTTTACTCAATAGGGATTTATTCTGACAGTAAGTTTTGTTTGTTGTAAGCAACCATAAATTTACAACTATAATAAACATTAATTAGCCCAATGTAAGGTTAATATATAAACTTATATATTAAACATGTTTATATTTCCCTTGGGCACTACACAAAGCTAATATATATTCTCTATATTCTGCTACAACAAGTTATATCTGTATATCAATGTCTTTAGATTTAATACACAATCTTTACTGGATTTCTTTTATTAAACTGACTACACTGTTTCATATTACTTTTTACATAAAAATATATAATAGAAAAACATTTATTGTATTTTTACAGACAGGCGCACACAAAAACGTATTCGTTAACAAAATATGAAATTGAAGAAAATATTTCTATAAATTTAATAAGTACTTACATAAGTTTAATTGTTGTAATTACTGTCTATGTAAAAATTTCTTCCTCGGATTTAACATTTTATACATTAGGATAAAATATTTGGCATAAGAGAAAAAATTTGTTTAAAGTAACCAGTTTACATTTGCAGTTTCATGAGCGATTTCTTTTTGCTCAATACATTTATTTTATCTACTACTTATACTACTGATACAGTTCAATCTGCATGGAAGGTTTTTACTTTAGGTGTTCTATATAAATTGTGCTTGAATTTAAAACTATCTTGTTCATCAAAATATAAATAGTTAAAATATTAAAGCATTTTTTAGTATTTGCTAAAATCAAACAATACATTAGAAAGTGTTTTAAAAATATATATTAATTTCAAAAATCCATATTTTTAAAAAGTATTCAACCTTGCAAACCATACACGGCATTATTAAGTATTCGGAAATTTCGTAAAAATAATTTTAAATTGAACTAAACTATTGAAACATTAAATTTTTGATGATGTCAAGTACATGCTAAAGAAAATATTTTGAAATATTTCTAATAGAGGCACCTTTACAAATAAAATATCATAACCTTTCAAGGTTTTATATCATAAACAATTGACTATTATTCTTCAAGACAAGCCCCTTCAAATTTGTTAAAAAAAATACCAACACAATGTAGCAAGCTCGTTTTATTCAAGACTGTTTGATTTCTATGTAGCTTTATAATTATGAAAAACTGCCAAATAAATTTAACTAAATTAGGGAAAAAAATAAAGTAAGAAACTAGGTAAAAGGTAACTTTGGGTTTTGACGCGTATCAAGAATTAATTGGTCCCCAATGCGATTCAATGGCAGAAAACTGACTATTTATTTCTATCAAATTGTCAAAATAGTCAGGTGTGGCAGACATGAAATTGTTGCTTTGATGAAATCTTACACAGTAACAGTTATATATAAAATACACTTATATTACTTACTTGAAACAATCGTTAGAGGAGGAACTCTGGAAATGATAGAGGAAAGTCGCTAGATTTTGTCACATTCTTAAAATAACTATTTTTCAACTATGCAGTATGTGTAATGTTCTGTGGAAAATATTTTTTTTTAAATCATTTTAAATTAACTTCAACTAATTCTGAACTTATAATAAAATATTTCGTTATTCTGAAAGTAGTTAACTCTTTCGCTGCCATATGAGTTTTATTTAAATCACGCCTTGTGTGTGTAAGTGTTTGCACGTGTTAAATGTAACCCACATCAAATACTACGGTACTCGTACTGTAAATTGTATATACTTCACATAAAACATGCAATCTTGATATAGAAACATTCTGCTTGGCCTTCTAGACCAAAAACTGATCTTGGCCTAGATTTTTCTTACAATTATATATTCTGTATGACAGTCGGATATAAGGTCGCCAATAGCCCACTGTGCAGCTCTAGTGCGACGTTAATTAACCAAACCAAGACAGTAAGGTATTTTACCATTGGTTGGTTTTTCACCGCCCATATTGGACGCAACACTCATTAAGTTACATACAACACACATGAAATTCATAGAATTTTTTCCTTCACAATTCCTATGCATGTTGATACATTTGAATAATTTTAAAAGCAAATCATTAAAAAAATGACACCTGAAGCACCGATTTGTTACTGTTGTCGCAGCGAAATAGAAAACAAATACAGATTACTATTCAAAAACTTTTTACTGTACAACGTTGGAGGTTTGAAACTTTTAATTAATTTTTTTTATTGATTCCCTAAAGTGTCCCACAAAAAGTAATAAATATTCATTAAAGATAATATATTTTAATTTATATGAGAAATACTTTAACACGCACATACATTTAAGCTCGCTAGAAACCGCAGCAAAAACCTTTTGTAATAAAAATTCATTCCTATCTATTTCAGTCAATCAGTTAACAAGTATAAGTTTTTCAATAAACAACTACAACCTTTTCCTCAAGGGAAATTTAAAACTCCCAGTTCGGGATTTAGCATGTCTTTTCAAATTTATCAAGCATCCGAATCTGAGACCGTAATCCTTTAGGGGACACTAAGAAAACAATTCAATAAAGTCATTAACTTTGGCCTTGACCGCGTAGTTTAGTTTTTGGTTTCTTAGTAGAAAACGTAGATTAGTTATCGCAAACAGAAATCTTTACACATTTTTTAAAAATAATTTGAATTTAACTAGTACTAATCATTACTCAAAATAAGGTAATACATTTTTAATTTCAACTGGTAGTATAATTTTTTTTCGTCTTTAAATAAAAGGGATTTGTATTAAGCTTTTAAAAGTAACACTGTCAATTGTGTATATACATAGCAAGTAAGTTTTGTATAAAAAAAGCTATAATAACCGTTTCGTATGCACACGCTTGATTCGTATACACACGTTTGTTGCAAAAATACGTTTTAAATTTATTTTAATTTGATCAACGGTAACTTTCGTTAAAATTGTATTGTTCTAATACCTAACAGTCGTTCTTAAATATATGTAAAAAAATTAAAGTCCTATCCATAAAGACTTAAATATGACATTGAGGTACTTAAGATAAAATAAACTTATTTTAAAAGGAAATATATTGTGTAACATATGTTTAAATGAAACTCTTAAATATGTGACTGCTTTTTGATTGAATTCCGTATTTTTAAAATAAATTATCATGGCATGTATTTTAGGAAAACACAACTATAAATAACTAAAGTCAATACAAAATTTGTAATTACAACCAATAGTATGTGCGGGGGCCAGAGTTGTTTTGGTACGGCCGCGCGATAGTAGACTCAATAACAAACCAAGAACTATCGGGAAATTTGCAGATACGTCGCTTTGTCGAACAAGCAAGGAACTTGATTCACCAATACAGTGCTCCCGAATTTTATCCTGGTCTCCTTGTCGGGACGCCTAAGGGATCAGAGGAGAAGTTTGTAACACCCTGCTTACGAAGCGCCCTCTATAGCGTCGGTAGCGCCCTCTTCTGGTTTGTGAGTGAAATCGTCAGTTGAGAGCCAGATTCAGCACTTGCGTTTTGTATCCAAATTTTGTATGTCTGTGCTGTGTGTAACTTTGAATTTTAATTAAATTTGTTACTCTAAAACACAACTGGCCATTCCTTGTCGTGCTCACAAAAGAACCCTATCCGTGGCTCTAACACCCAAGCCACAGATCCCCTATTTTTTATGATTAAATAAAAACAGAGGACTAAAAGTTAAACACTGATATAAAAGCATTCTAAATGTATTATTTTAGTCTTGTGTGAGATTACTAATATTACAAAATATTATATTATATTATTTTTATTTCTACCAAACGAAATATGTTTTATTTCAAAATTTTGAAGTACACTTTCATTTTCTACCGAGTAAAGTTCTCACTATTGAATAAGATACAGTGTAATTATTTATAATATAGGTAAAACAGTACATATTATTATAACAAAAGATAATTTAGTTGTTATTATGTTACGTATTGTAAGCTGTAAATACCAATAATACTTGATATTTAGAAATTCATTTAGTAGTACGATTATGTGTTGTATATAGGCGTAAAGAAATAAGACCGTCTCCAATGGCATATAAAGGAAATATTGTTTTAAATAAACATGAAAAAAAATGCGTCAATGTTAAAGCCCTATAACATACAACATTTAATATTTTTTGTTAAAGCTACTAGAAATATTACAATTGCATAAGGTAAAATTTTTTTTGAATTGTGTTTAACAAAATTAAAAATAAATGTTATTTTTCATAAAAAGTCTATTTTTATTTTTACAAATTCTTATTGGATATTAGTACTTTATTATCAATTTGATTTCTACTCCTTTGTTTTACGAGAGTTCAATATTTTGTATAACAAAATTTGCATTGCTATTAATAGTCTCTTAATGTTGCTGAATTCAGTTTATTCCGGATTCACATCATTAATACTTGCATACATGGAGGGTAAATATATTAAAAATAATATAACTGTGAGGACAATCACTATTATTTTATTTCTTTTAGAGAACAAAAAAAAGCTAGTATTTTTATCAAAAGTGTTCTTATTTCTAGGACAAATACAGGTAGCTAAAAAAGTAAGCTACCTGTATTTGTCCAATTAACTTAATTTTTAGAATATCAGATTACATATAAATTTACATTATTAATTAATTTGAAAACACTGAAAAAAATATTAACAAAAAATAAAGTGTCAAAATGTTATTCATACTACTTTAACAGAAATATTGTTCAAAAATCTTTTTTGAACCTGCTTAAACTTTATTATTTTTCTTATACAAACCTCAATAATAATTCTAACACATTAGGAAATTGTTTATAACCCTCTTTCAATGTTAAGTTCTGAAGAATTTCAAAAGTTAATCAATATTGGAGGATATAACTTTCAATGTTAACACCCGCATCATTTAGGGAAACGAATATGTTCATACATACGCTCCAATAATATCATTAATTATATGCTGTAAATTCGAATTTGCTCTGAATAATGAATCATTTTATATATAAACCTAATGATTTGTCCTAGAAATAAGAACACTTTTGATAATTCGCATCGCGTACAGAAAACTATGCCATCCCTTTTAGAATAAAACTTTAATGAAGAATTCCTTTTACCTTTAATTATGAATAATTGATAAAACTCCTTTCGGCTAATATAATTTCCAGCCTCTAATTGAGTTGATTGGTATCGCATGACAGGTATCGCATATACTATGGTATATTCCGTATCTTCTCTAAAATTCCTCGTTTACTGTAAGAACAAAATGTCAAAATCCATATTTTTATTAAATAGCAATTTAAAGATTAAAATATTTGTAATTCAATTGTTTTTTTTGTTTCGAAACAGTTATTAATAAAATTGTTTGTGATGGATTAAAATTGACAAATTTAAGATGAAATAGAATGGTGAAAAGGTAATGCAAAGGGATGTTTATAGAATCATTGGGGAAAATGGTTTTTACTAATTCCAAATAGTATAACGGTAAAGATGATGACCAATTATAATTGATTTTTATATTAAAAAAATACTTACATCACATATCCTTCATCATCATCATACATCATATATCATGACAAATTAAATAGCTTTGTTAGCAGAATCTTTGGGAAAGGAACATGTCAAAATGATATTTTCAAAAGAAATGTCTTATTACTTATTGTGAGGGAAAATGAGGTTATTTTATTTCATTTATACTTAGTCATAGAAATAATTAAAGAATACATTTTCGATTTTTTTATTTATTAATTTAACTAATGTTCCCAAATTGTGATTTTTATTTTCCATAAAAGAATTCCCAGAAATATACTTAAAAAGAGTACTAGTGTACATAAAAATGACAGATATTTTATTTATCTCTCACTAAGGAATGAATTTGTAATTTTGTGAGTCATAATAATTGAAATTGAATCTTCTTGTTTGAAGATGGAAACAACGGCATGACGAAAGTAAAGGACTTGTTACATTCATCCTTCAGGACTTGTTACATTCATCCTTCAGGACTTGTTACATTCATCCTTCAGGACTTGTTACATTCATCCTTCAGGACTTGTTACATTCATCCTTCAGGACTTGTTACATTCATCCTTCAGGACTTGTTACATTCATCCTTCTGCTGATTTAACTATATACGGATTTTTTTATGTTAATAACAATTAATATGTCTTATTAAGGGAAATGCGTTTAAATTAGTTGTAATATATAAAATAATTGTGTATTTATATAGTGATTGACGAATTTTTTGTTGTCAATCGCTATACAAGATCGCAACTCATTCTTTCAGAATGTCAAATTTAAATAGTTTTTTCAATACATATTGCAATTTTTATTCATTAAACAAATTTTAATAAATATTGTAAAATTTTGTTTGATTGTTGTTGTAAGTTTCACATAATTTTTGTAACGCATAAATAACTCTAATATGAAATAATTTCTTTTGTATATTTCAATTTTAAAAGTGAAATGTTCAATTAACATTCAAATCCCAGTGTCTTCAACAGTTTTCGAAAACCTGCTGAAAATATTTTAAACTTTATGAATCTTTACCAATTCACTAGAGAAAATATTTGAATAATTGAAAAACCAATTGAGTGAGAAGGAGTTTGTATAGATATGCATGCCAACATTCAAAAGGAAATGTATTGGACTCAATAGGGATTTATTCTGAAGTAAGATTTGTTTGTTGTAAGGATCCATAAATTTGCAACTACAGTAAACATTAATTTGCCCAATGTAAGGTTAATATATAAACTTATATATTAAACATGTTTATATTTCCCTTGGGCACTACACAAAGCTAATATATATTCTCTATATTCTGCTACAACAAGTTATATCTGTATTTCAATGTCTTTATATTTAATACACGAGCTTTAAGGGTTTTCTTTTGTTAAACTGACTACACTGTTTCATATTATTTTTTACATAAAAGTATATAATTGAAAAACATTTATTGTATTTTTACAGACAGGTGCACACAAAAATGCATTCGTTAACAAAATATGAAATTGAAGAAAACACTTATATGAGTTTAATAAGTACTTACATACGTTCAATTGTTGTAATTACTGTCTCTGTAAAAATTGCTTCCTCGGATTTATCATTTTATATATTAGAATAAAACATTTGGTATAAGAGAATAAAAAATGTTTTAAGTAACGAGTCCATACTTGTAGTTTCATGAGGGATTTTTCTTTGTTAAATACACGAATTTTAGTTTCTACTTAAATAATACATTTCAATCTCCATGGAAGGTTTTTAAATTAGGTATTCTAAATTGTGCTAGAATTTAAAACCAACGTGTTTATCTAAATATTAATAATATTGAATGTAATAAAATATTAAAGTATTTTTTTAGTATTCGCTAAAATCAAACAATATATTTGAAAGGGTTTTTAGAAAATATATATATTAATTTAAAAAATACATATTTTTTTAAAAACTGGTCTGCCTTGAAACCAGGGGATTTACAAGGTTTACGAAAAATTCGTAAACATAATTTTAAATTGTGCTAAACTATCGAAACATTACATTTTTAGTGATGGCAAATACATGCTAGTAAAAAAAAATTGAAATGTTTCTGGTAGAGGTACCTTTACAAATAAATTATCATAACCTTACAAGGTTTTATATCTTAAACAATAGAATATTCTTCTTCACAATATAAACGAGTCCCTTCAAATTTGATAAAAAATACCAACACAATGAAACAAGCTCGTTTTATTCAAGACTGTTTGATTTCTATGTAAATTTACAGTTATGAAAAACTGCCAAATAAATTTAACTAAATTAGGGAAAAAAAAGTCAGAAGCTAGGTGAAAGGTAACTTCGGGTCTTGACGCATTTCATAGATAATTTGGTCCCCAATGGCCTCACAATGGCAGAAAACTGACATTTTATTTATAACAAATGGTCAAATTAATCAGATTTGGCAGACATGAAATTGTTTCGTTGATGCGAATTTACAGAGTGAAAGTTAAATATAAAAATAAGTTATATTATTTCTATGAAGAACATGTAAGAGGAGAAACTCTGAAAATAATAGTGGAAGGTCGCGGATAGCTTTTGTCACATTCTATAAATAACTATTTTTCAACAATGCAGTATGTGTAATGTTCTGTGGAAAATATTTTTTTTAAATCATATCAAATTAATTTCAACTAATTCTGAACTTATAATAAAATATTTCGTTATACTGAAAGTAGTTAACTCTTTCGCTGCTATATGAGTTGTATTTAAATCACGCGCCTTGTGTGTCTAAGAGGTTACACGTGTTAAATGTAACTCACATCAAATACTACGATACTCGTACTGTAAATTGTATACACTTCACATAAATAATGCAATTTTGATGTAGGCACATTCTGCTTAGAAAAAAAGTTATATTTTTCTAGATTTTTCTTGACATGTTGGTTTTTGCACGCGAACGGATATTTTACGATTGGTATACCCCCCCCCCCCCCCCCATATTGGACTTGACTCTCCATGTGAGTTACGTGCAACACGCGAATGTAATTCATAGAATGTTTTTCATTCAAAATGTCCCATGCATGTTGAACATTTGAATCAGATTAAAAGCAAATGAAAAATATATAAAAAAAATTTACCATTGTGACAACAAAATGGTTAAGGTATATAGAATATTCGTCAAAAATATTTTACTATGCAGCGTTGAAGGTTTGTAACTTTTAATTACAGAATTGATTCTCTAAAATATCCCACAAAAATAATAAATATTCATTAAAAATAATAAAAAATATTTAATAAATATATTTTTAATTTATAAGAGAAGCATTTTAATACGCACATACACGGAAGCTCGTTAGAAACTACAATAATAACTATAACTTAATAAAAAATCTCTATTTCAGTTAACAAGTATAAATTTTTCAATAAATTACTACAACATTTTCCTCTGGGGAAATTTAAAACTCCCATTTCGGGATTTAGCATGTCTTTTCAAATTTATCAAGCATTCGAATGTGATACCGTAAATCCTTTAGGGGACACTAAGAAAACAATCCAATCAAGTCATTAACTTTGGCCTTGACCTAGTTTAGTTTGTTGGTTTCTTAGTAAAGAAAGTAGATTAGTTTAAGGAAAAAAAATCTTAAAAAAAGTTGTAAAACAATTTCAGTTCAACCAGTATTGTACATTATTCATAATATTGTAATATATTTTGAATTTCAGCTGATAGTAAAATTTTTTTAGTCTTTAAATAAAAAACATTTTATTAAGCTTTAAAAGTAACACTATCAATTGTGTGTATACATAGAAAGTAATTTTGTATAATAACCGTTTTGTGTGTACATGATTAACAAACTATTAGTTTCGTTAACATTTTATGGTCCTAATACCTAACAATCGTTCTTAAACATATGAAATATATTGCGTAACATATGTTTTAATGAAACTCTTAAATTTGTGACTGCTGCTTCTTGATTGAATTCTGTATATTTAAAATAAATGATCATGGTATGGATATTAGGAAAACAAAACTATAAATCGTTAAACTCAATAAAAAATTTGCAATTACAACTAATAGCATGTCCTATACATTTTAAAAGTGATAATTACATGTATTTTTCCTTACTCAAAGTTTCTTTCGAAGTTTTTAATTCATTTAAATATATGGATTTGGATAAGGTTATTGAAAACGATATAATAGTTTTACTAATATCTTTATTTCATTCAAATGATTTATAAAAAAAATATTTAGTATCCACGTTTAATACTGAAAATCCTTAATGTATGATTTATAAACCAACAAATATACAGACGATAAAATAAAAAGGTGGACAATGATAATGTTTAACTAACTACTTAACATATTTTAAATGAGTTGTATTGCTTACGTTAACCCTTTATCACTGGGGGGGGGGGGGGGGGGGGGGTTACATCCTACGGAAAGTGTTAGCAAAATTACCTAATTTTCCTTATTCAAAAATTGATTTAACCCGGTGTAGCAGCTTTCGAGGTCATCTTGTAATGGGAGAACGCTTATTGTGTAATATCCTTTCGCAGTTCACTAGAATTAAAGCTTTTCATGTGCAAGATGAGTACTCATTTCGAGTACCGGTGTCTTTTTTTTCTGCTTGAGTATGTCGTGAAATTTGTACCTACAGGGAGGAGTTAAAATGATTAGAAAGATTGCTGAAAAAAGTTTCTACAGGCGAAGTTTCCGCACATTAATCCGATGTATGTCCGTTTTAAAAACTAGTGACTATAATTATCCGATGCATTTATCCGATGAGGACTCTGGGGATCTTGCAAGCTCCCGTGCTGAACTGAGTGGTATTCGTTGCGTATTTTAATTGTAAAAATAGTATTTGTTCTTAAAAAAAAATTCAATCCTGGGGTGTACAACACACCCCTTTGCGAGTGCCCGTGCTGAAAGTGAGTAGTATTCGTTGCGTATTTTAATTATAAAAATAGTATTTGTTCTTAAAAAAATAAATTCAATCATGGGTTGTACAACACACTCCTTTGCGAGTGCCCGTGCTGAACTGAGTAGTATTCGTTGCGTATTTTAATTGTAAAAATAGTATTTGTTCTTAAAAAATAAATTCAATCCTGGGGTGCACAACACATTCCTTTGCGAGTGCCCGTGCTGAACTGAGTAGTATTCGTTGCGTATTTTAATTATAAAAATAGTATTTGTTCTTAAAAAAATTAATTCAATCCTGGGGTGTACAACACACCCCTTTGCGAGTGCCCGTGCTGAACTGAGTAGTATTCGTTGCGTATTTTAATTATAAAAATAGTATTTGTTCTTAAAAAAATAAATTCAATCCTGGGGTGTACAACACACCCCTTTGCGAGTGCCCGTGCTGAACTGAGTAGTATTCGTTGCGTATTTTAATTATAAAAATAGTATTTGTTCTTAAAAAAATAAATTCAATCCTGGGGTGTACAACACACTCCTTTGCGAGTGCCCGTGTTCGTCTGAATAGCGAGAATGCATCCATATTAAGAATCACATACTTGTTTCATTACTCTGTCAATTGCAAAGGAATTTATTGCAAAACTTGATATCAACTTCACTCAATATTAGTATGTTCAATCCTTTTAATGTAAAATGTACATTATCAAGTAACCCGATGTAAAATCTTTCATTAGTGTATTTCAATACCGATGGATTAAACAATCAACTACATAATGCAATACACACATTGCACACATTGCACACATTTCGTATGACATTGATGTACAGCATAAACTATTTTGACAAAGACTTAAATTTGTATAGATTGAATAAATTCATTTGCTATATGAGGATATTGTTCAGGAAATGAACAAAAAAAAAGTTATTTAATTAATGTAAAGTAAATTCCGACTGCAAGTTCAATTCATTTAAAGTCTATATCTAAATAAATATACAACAAATGTAGTTGAAAAGTGGAATGTCGGATATTTAGATTCCGTGTTAATTAATTTGTCTGAGTTGTCCTCTTAATTTATTCGAATGCATATCATTAAATTTCAAAGGAATTCTTTAAGCAAATTCTAGGAAAAGTTGTTCTTTACGTAGTAAATAAATCAGTAAGAATATTATCTAATGTAATTGAGAATTTTCTTTTGTAATTGTATTTTATTATTGAACTAGCAATATGGCCCGGCGTTGCTCGTGGTCACTTTGCGCAGTAAGAGATGCGCGATTTTGTATTGTCAGCGTAGCCATCGCATATCACGCTTTGTGCACTGTGAAAAATAAACTTTATCAAAATCCAGATTTATTAAATTACTTTGACTATTTTTTGAGATACCTAAATCTATTTTTATGTTCACGACTTTACATGCTATTGCGACTACTATTTAAAGCGATTACTATTTAAAGTGATGTTTTTGTAAAATGTTTCTTTTTATTAAATAAAAATTCCTAAATTTTTTTTTAATTGCACATTTTTTGTATAAAAATATTTCACATTCATTAGTTTTAATATTGGCGACGCAATAATATATCAAATAACAAATATTGCATTGTTCCAAATCAAAATAATGTATCGTATTTGGTGAAGTTTTTTTTTTTTTTGTGCTAATTGGAGACCGGAGTCTATATATCCGTCTTTCAACATAATTTCATAAGGGTCAATATTTACGGACAATATTTCTTATAAAAATTAATTATCAAATATTCATTTTTGAATTCCAATAATATGTTTTTGAGGTAAAACTTTAAAAATAAGCTACATGGAGGTATAAATATAGAAAACCTTAAATTAAACTTTTAGGATGGCCCATTTCAACACCATAGACATATTCCACTCCGTAACAAAAAGCACTATTGTCATAAAAGTTAGGTTATTCAGAACATGAATACACATGGCGTCAGTCAAAAAAGCTGGTTTATCTTCCTCCTTCGGTTGGCGAGGTTTTTGTTAACGACGTTAATTTTGTTATTTGTACACTAATTTCGACATTGTGATGATATTTTTAAATATAGGACCTTTATTTTAGCTCATTTGGCAACATTTTTATTGATTTGGAGAACATTTTAATTCATTTGGCGACATTTTTAACTCATTTGGCAATATTTGGCGACATTTTTAATCCGTTTGGCGACATTTTAAATTAATTTTGCGGCATTTATTATTCATTTGGAGAAATTAAAAAAATTCTTTTGCAACATCTGGCGACATTTTAAAATCATTTGGCAATATTTCGCGACAATTTTAAATTCATTTGGAAACATTTGGTGACATTTTTAATTCATTTGGCAATATTTGGCGACATTTTTAATTCGTTTGGCGACATTTTTAATTCATTTGGCGACATTTACTCATCAGCCAATCAAAATAAATCGTTTATCCCAGTATTGTCGAAAAATATTTTTGGTCGCCAAGGTGATTTTTAACAATAATGTTATGAGGGGAAGATCGAGAAGTAAATTTCCCATAGGCGTAATGTTAGAGAAAATGGAAAAAGTTCTATAATTTTTGAATGGTTGCAGATATCCACATGAAACAAAGTGCATATTTTAAACTAAGAAAAGTGTGTTCACATGGTGCAAGTTTCATAAAAATCCGTGCAGTAGTTTATGAGTTAAATCCGGACAAACAGACAGACAGACAGACAAAAAAAAAATTTTAATGTGATTTTCGGAATCAGTGTATCCTAATTCGTGGAGAAAACTCAAAATGAGGGGTTTTGTTCGATTCCACTGACAGACACTCCATTCTTATATATAAGTATTGATAATTGATATAAAATCAGCCAAATTTATAGAAAAAAAAATAGTAATAAATATGCAATCGATAAATGTGTGTTTTGTTTGCCTGACAAATATTAAATTAATTTCGTTTATTTCAACTATATTTGAAGTAATTGATATACAATAATTATAATATTGCTTTGATTTACAGATAAATGTATACATAATGGTTTGAACAGCTTTATAAACTTTGTAATAATTAAAAAGGAATTCCGCCTCAGAAATATCAGTAGTTTTTGATATAAACTTGGAACAAACCACCCATTTGGGGTGGCATCTCAAAGACTCATCACTACAGAGCAGAATTATGAAATAACGATATAAGTAAGATATTTTAAACGATTAGGATCTACAGGGTGCGTTCCATAAGTAATGCGACTAAATTCATAAAAAATCATTTATTCGACATATTCGTACAATTAGTTAAAAATCCTCAAAATAGCATCCTACTGCGTCGATACACTTATTGAGGCTTTGTTTCCAGGTCTGGAAGGCATCCAGGAAGGCCTTCTCCTGGAGGTCCTTTAGAGCCGATGTAACATGAGCCTGGATGTTTTCAATCGTGTCCCAATGTTTCCCTTTCCAGGCTCCTTTTAAGCGAGGAAACAAAAACAAATTCTGGGGGAGCCAGGTAAGGACTGTAGGGACGCTAGGAAACCAGTGGGGTATGGGTTCTGGCTAGAAAGGAGGCTCGAGCGCTGCCGAAGTGACATCAAGGACGCATGGATAACGCGCCAAGCCACAGCTCCTTCGTTGTCAACGATTTCCTGGCCAGGACGCATACCCCACTGGTTCGTCAGCCTCCTTCAAGCCTGACCTGGCCCCTCCAGACTTTTTTTTGTTTCCCTGCTTAAAAGGAGCCCTGAAAGGGAAACATTTGTACACGATTGAAAACATCAGGAAGGAGAAAGCTTTCCAGGATGCCTTCCAGGCCTGGAAACAAAGCCTCCATAAGTGTATCGACGCAGGAGGATGCTATTTTGAAGATTTTTAACTAAATATACGAATATGTCCAATATATGATTTTTTATGAATTTGGTCGCATTACTTTATGGAACGCACCCTGTATATATGTGGCTTCGATGAATTTTGCGATGACAATATGTGTTACCTAAATCAACTGTACGAGCCTGGTTGAAACTTTTTTATGCTAAATGTCATTGAGAAAAAAATCCAATGCGACTTTAATTACAAGGGCAGTGTCAACACAACTCATCAAACTCGTGTTTTTTGGAATAGATATCGATTTCCTCAATTTAAATGGCCGACATGTTCTTGTGCTTTAATTCCAAAAGAAAATTTGTGGGACGTTCGGAAAAACGCCTTAGAGCAAAAACACAAACAACACGGTAAAATATTCAAGTACTGAAACACATGCTCATCAAAATATGGTCCCCCTTCTCTTAAGAACTGCGCCAATGTTTGTGTTGTGACAGGTTAGATAGTGTTAATATCATTGGAAGAATATAAGGTGTCATTGTTATTTTGTGGTAAGTCATTGTTATTTATGAGTCCTTACAATAAAGTATATTCGTTGATTGCTGCGCCTATTGTGTTTACGTTCATGTACATGGAAGTTATTATTTCGATAAATATTCTTTATTTTTAAATATATTTGATAAGATTTCTAAATTGTTTTTTTGGCAGTTTTTGTCATCTTGGTTCCAAATAAAATGCTTTATAAAATATTCAACATTTAAATATTTTTTTTTAAAAACTAAGAACGAAAACAGGCAACACGAACGAAAAACATAATTTAAAATAATAATTTTAACAACTTTTCGTTTATATTCAAATGAACGTCCATAATACATTTTAAACAATAAACAATATACTTTTTTCTGATGAAAAATTGAACACAGAAGCTAAAAAATATAAATATATTACATACACACAAATAAAATAAATTTAAGCTAATTAAAATTTGGCACGATATGTAAGAACTTATCAGAAATATTTCATTTTGTAACACATTTCTAAAAGTTTTAAATGCAAAACTGAGAAACCTAATTAAATTAGTTAATTAACGGCATTAAAAAACTAATTAGAAGAAACATACTTAGCAGACAGAAATGAGCTTCAAGATTATAAAATTAGTATACTATTATAGGTGCATTATTTTATTTCTATATACTCATTCACAAAATTGAGTTTTTATAATTAAAAACATTTAAAAGAATTTCAACACATAAAAGCGTAGGAGGAAATTTTAATCCCACGTTTATATAATAATTATCTAACACGGTTTCCTGAATGAAAATAAACAATAACACTTTAACGAAAACACTTTTTAATTGAATTTCAATTAAAATAAACAAGTTACATTGCGAAAAAATGAAATTAATTTGGAAATTGTTTAAAGGGATTTTTTACTAATATGAAATTCGACTAATATTTTTGTCCATGCTATATAGTATTGAAATGTAACAATGATTAGTGTCACGCAGAGTATTAAATATCGTAACTAATTATCGAAATAATAATATCGTAATTAATTATCGAAATAATAATATCGTAATTAATTATCGAAATAATAATATCGTAATTAATTATCGAAATAATAATATCGTAATTAAATATCGAAATAATAATATCGTAATTAATTATCGAAATAATAATATCGTAATTAATTATCGAAATAATAATATCGTAATTAATTATCGAAATAATAATATCGTAATTAATTATCGAAATAATAATATCGTAATTAATTATCGAAATAATAATATCGTAATTAATTATCGAAATAATAATATCGTAATTAATTATCGAAATAATAATATCGTAATTAATTATCGAAATAATAATATCGTAATTAATTATCGAAATAATAATATCGTAATTAATTATCGAAATAATAATATCGTAATTAATTATCGAAATAATAATATCGTAATTAATTATCGAAATAATAATATCGTAATTAATTATCGAAATAATAATATCGTAATTAATTATCGAAATAATAATATCGTACATAATTATCGAATTAATAATATCGTAATAATAATAATAATAATAATAATATCGTAATTAATTATCGAAATAATAATATCGTAATAATAATAATAATATCGTAATAATAATAATAATAATATCGTAATAATTATCGAAATAATAATAATAATATCGTAATTAATTATCGAAATAATAATAATAATATCGTAATTAATTATCGAAATAATAATAATAATATCGTAATTAATTATCGAAATAATAATAATAATATCGTAATTAATTATCGAAATAATAATAATAATAATATCGTAATTAATTATCGAAATAATAATATTAATATCGTAATTAATTATCGAAATAATAATAATAATAATATCGTAATTAATTATCGAAATAATAATAATAATAATAATATCGTAATTAATTATCGAAATAATAATAATAATAATATCGTAATTAATTATCGAAATAATAATATCGTAATTAATTATCGAAATAATAATATCGTAATTAATTATCGAAATAATAATATCGTAATAATAATAATAATAATAATAATAATATCGTAAATTATTATCGAAATAATAATATCGTAATTAATTATCGAAATAATAATATCGTAATTAAATATCGAAATAATAATATCGTAATTAATTATCGAAATAATAATATCGTAATTAATTATCGAAATAATAATATCGTAATTAATTATCGAAATAATAATATCGTAATAATAATAATAATAATATCGTAAATTATTATCGAAATAATAATATCGTAATAATAATAATATCGTAATAATAATAATAATATCGTAATTAATTATCGAAATAATAATAATAATAATAATAATATCGTAATTAATTATCGAAATAATAATAATAATATCGTAATTAATTATCAAAATAATAATAATAATATCGTAATTAATTATCTAAATAATAATAATAATAATAATATCGTAATTAATTATCGAAATAATAATAATAATATCGTAATTAATTATCAAAATAATAATAATAATGATATCGTAATTAATTATCGAAATAATAATATCGTAATTAATTATCGAAATAATAATATCGTAATTAATTATCGAAATAATAATATCGTAATTAATTATCGAAATAATAATATCGTAATAATAATAATAATAATATTGTAATAATAATAATAATAATAATATCGTAATTAATTATCGAAATAATAATATCGTAATAATAATAATAATAATAATATCGTAATTAATTATCGAAATAATAATAATAATATCGTAATTAATTATCGAAATAATAATAATAATATCGTAATTAATTATCGAAATAATAATAATAATATCGTAATTAATTATCGAAATAATAATAATAATATCGTAATTAATTATCGAAATAATAATAATAATATCGTAATTAATTATCGAAATAATAATAATACTATCGTAATTAATTATCGAAATAATAATATCGTAATAATAATAATAATAATATCGTAATTAATTATCGAAATAATAATATCGTAATAATAATAATATCGTAATTAATTATCGAAATAATAATATCGTAATTAATTATCAAAATAATAATATCGTATTTAATTATCGAAATAATAATATCGTAATAATAATAATACTATCGTAATTAATTATCGAAATACTAATATCGTAATCTAATACTATTAAACGAGCAATGTCACTATATTTGTTTGTTTGTTCGTTTGTTTGTTTGCACAATCTCCAAATCCGCTCTAACGATTTTCACGAAAATTTATGTACTACCAATTTTCGGGGTAAAAATTCGATTGGGACAGGTTTCATCTTCGAAAAATTTCATTTAGAGGGTGAAATAAGTAGATTAAAAGTTCCATTTAACTCTTTCCATTGCAAATTATTCATCGCGAATGAGTTAATAAGTTATATTGCAATAACCGTTAAACGTTATTTAATTCGTCATATGTTATTTTAATTTAAAACGTGTAAAATATTTTAATGAGATATTTTTATTTGAGTTTTTATTCTAAAATAGTATTATTTTTTTCATAAATAAACGAAGTTAACGTTATTTAATTCGTCATATCTTATTTTAATTTAAAACGTGTAAAATGTTTGATGAGAAATTTTCATTTTACTAATTATTCTAAAATAATTTTTTTTTCTTATAAATAAACAAATGAAACATCAGTAAATTAAATTAGAATTGGAAAATCGTTTGCGTTTTCAAGTAAAGAAAAAACATATTCTAATAAAGTGACTTTTTCGTCTACTAAATGACTTTTTCGTCTACTAAATGACTTTTTCGTCTACTAAATGCTATAAGTTTTCTAATAAAATCGAAGTTTGAACATATTTAATCCTGTGCTTTTGGCCATGGCTTTTTTACTCTGTTTATGCGCGTGACGTCATAAGTGGAATACGCAAGAGCAAGTTTTTAAAATACCGTATAAGAAAATATCGTTAGGGAAACCATGTAGGTTTTATTTATATTCCATGTAAAATGGATTATGTATATCTACAAATAGAACATGGAATTTTCAATTTAAAATATGTTTGATTAGATGCAATTTCGTTTGTTTTGCTAAGTATTTATATTTTAATGGAATCAATTGAATTATGTTTTATTAAATTAATGTGTTACGTATTATTTATAAAATACATATTTATTTACTTTTAAAATTAAACTTTGTTCTACATTGTTAGTTGATAAATTTTATTTTACCAACTGTTTAAAAATACTTTTTTAAGCTTTTATATTCAAATGGAATTTACTAAAAGAAGTTTTATTATATTAATTTTGCGCACTATTTATAAAGATAAAAAAATAATTTTATACATTTAAAAAACGGTTTTGTTCTATACATTATCGGTATTTGATATTTTTTATTTTCCCAATTGTTTATAAATACACTAATATTACTGATAGCATTAAACGAGAAACTGAATTTTGTTTTTGAGTTTAACAGTTTTGAAGATATGTTTTAGAAATTTTGAAAAATGAAACGTTTCCAAAAATTTGCGTTTGTTTACTGTGGAAACTTTGCACTGCTTTCTGCTGTAATTAACATGACGTCTTTAAAGATATAAGAAACTTCATGCGCATTTGTTATTGGTTGATGGATCCCACGTGGTTTGTTATTCACCAATCACAGAGGCTAATCGACCATGCGTTTTTGTTAATTCGTCAAAATTTTAATCTTGAGACCATGTCATGCATAGTGTCTATAAAAATGGTTTGTTATTTATTCTACATTCTAATGAGTAAATAATTACTGAAAAAGTTAAATAGTTTGAAATGCTAATTTTTTTCTGAAAAAGTGATATCAGTAAATTTGTCACATTCTGAATGTAAAAGCAACTATCCTATTACCTATGACCATTGCGTAGAAAAATTGTGCGAGGTCAATCCTTACCCTATCTAATTTAATATGAAATAGTTCTCGATATTAAATTGTATTAGTTAGTAATAATTTAATAATGAACTGTTTCACGAATTACGTAAGTAAGTTTAGTTAAAAGCAGAGAGGGATTGAAAATGAGTAATGAGATTTTACAATACTACAACGGAAAAACAGTTTTAATTTTTCATTAACAAAATTTAAAATCACTTTTAAATATAAATTTGACATTTACTATAAATGTGTTTTAAAATTGATTTACTTTGTTATTTCAAATAATTCTTCTTCTTCATTGAAATATTTTTTTCGAAAGCACCTGCCTAATTAAATATGAAATTGTTTTCGGCATTTTCTCGCATTCCGTAAGCATGTTTAGTTTCAAGCAGATATTTAGATGAGTAACGAGACTCTACAATATAACAAAGGAAAAACAGTTTAAAAGTTTTCAATTGAAACGTACATAGAAATCTAAACCCTTGAAGGAAAAAGTTTTCATATACACACAGGGAAATTAATTTAATTTAAAACCATTTGTAAAAATAAACTGTAAATGTTTTTTTAATTATTTTAATCGTGTTACTTCAAATAAGTATTTTGTTAAATAAATATATGTGTTCGAAGTAACTATTTTTTTTCAGGACCCATACTACTAGCCACCTGCACAAATTTTATATTATAGAACCTTTTCTTCTGTAACCTCTTCAAAATTATGAAATATTCCTAACAACAGCCACAAATTTAATTTAACAAATTCAACAAATTAAATTAACAAATTTAATTTTTTTAATTGGTAAAATTAAATTATTTTTCACTAAATTAAAGATAAAACTGCTTTCATCACTACGATTAATTCCGAATAACACATAAAATTACTTAAAATAAGTAAAAATCTTTATTATTGATTAAACGTTTAATCTATATATATAAATGCGAAAACCCCACTCATCACTCATCACTAATTCTCCAACTTCCCGTATACCTATGGAGAAGAAATTTGGCAAAGTTCTTCCTTATACCTTAAATAGGAAAAGTAAGCTATTTTTGTTCCGATCGAACGGATTTAAGGGGGTGTAAAACCCCTTTTTCGAAACTTCTCCATAGGATTAACATGGAGAACATGTAACAATGCAAAATATAAAATTTAAACAATGGAAATTTTTAATATTATGTAACGTACGAGGAGCATTCTGATTGGCTGATGACTAAATATCGCCAAAATGTCGCCAAATAACTAAAAACTGTCGCCAAATTAATAAACTTCGCCAAATAAATTAAAATTTCACCGAATGAATAAAACATTTCGCCAAATTAATAAAACATCGCCAAATGAACTAAAATATGAACACATATGTAAAAATACCATAAAAATGGCGAAATTAGTGTCAAAAAATGATAAAATGTATGTCAAAATGGTGAAAATATGATTGGGTAACAGGATATTCCGTACTACATCAGCTATGAAAATTAAATTTGGCGTGGAGGTACACTTTAAGCCAAAATTGCTCACTAAGAAATGATTTTCAAAAATTCGAACTGTAAATGCCAAAAGTAAAAATCCTCGCCACTTATCCACTGACTCATTACTATTTCTTTTATTTTCTGTATACCTATACAGATGAAATTTGGCAAATTTGTTACTTATACCTTAAATAGGAAAAGTAAGCTATTTTTGTACCGATCTAACGTATTTAAGGGAGTGTTCAATGAGACAGTGGGATTTTTTGTACGGACCGTTAGTTTTGGACAATTTGGATAGTTTTAGAATTGTTAAACTCCACATACTGATAGGGTTTACCGAACAAAGTAAAACTTCTCGAATGTTAATCAACGGGAATATCATTTATTTGTCAGCATTGTTTTATCGCCAACTTCTCCGTGTTATAAAGTTTTCAGTTCCAGCTAGAACTTGCTAATAAAATTTATTTAATTTGTTTGGGTTCGTTATTTTATTTATCTTCTGATGGGTGAGGAATTAAGATTATTTTTCATCCGCTTAAATATGTTTTACTTGTACCTCTTTGCGAGTTATTTTCTTCCCGTGCATAGAACTTAAAATTCAAAACTGAACCAGTGTTCACGTTCCCAGTGAGTAAGCGTCTTCTTCTATCTACTGGCGGGCCTCGTGCGTGGCCTGGTTGGAAAAGCGGGAATTACTTCTCAATGAATTACTTTCTTGACAAACGAATTTATTTATATCATGTTAATTCTAAATAATTTCTAAATAATCCATGTGATATTATTCGAATTTTTTCATTTTCTTCGGAAAAACCTTTATTTTACATTAGTTTAGTATACTTCAGATTTTCCTAGAATTGTGAAATTTTGCATTCTGATACGTATTAGCATACCAACAAGGGAAATGTCTAAATCAATAATTTTGTGCAATTGGAATATTTAGAAATCGGTTGAAATTTTTTTTCACGAAACGATATTTTTGGAAAATTGTGACTGTCGTAGAATCGTGAAATTTCGCATGCATGTAGGGTTTACATACCAACAAAGGAAATAATATGAAAATCTAGATTTTAGTACGTGGAATCTTTACAAATTGGCTGAGAATGTTTTTAACGGAACATTAGTTTTTAAAACTTCGAAATTCTTTAGAATCTTAAAATTTTGCGTACTGATATGGTTTACTATAAAAACAAGGGAAAAAATCTGAAAATCTAGATTTTGGTAAAGGAACCTTTTAAAATCATTTTCGTTTTTTTCTTCTTAATATTCCTGCCAATTTCAATAACGAAAATACAAATGTTGACGTAGGTGTCTAATAAATTTTTTTGGAGATAGTTATTATTATCAATTACAAGAGTTGTTTATCTTTAAACTTCTGAGCTGTTACTGTAGGTAAAAATATGGATGTTAATCAACTGGAGTGCAGTATGTATATCCACAGTATTTTACAGCCAACTTCTCCATATTATCAATTTTTCAAGTTCTTGCGGGACCTTGCTAATAAAATTTCGTTACATATTGGAACTTTTAATTCTTTGGTTCCATCTGATATGGGACAAATTAAGAATATTATTTATTTAGCTAATAATTATTGTATTTGTATCTATTTTGTAACTTATTTCCTTCCCGTGCGTAGGACGGGTATTTCAGCTAGTAAGAATATAAAATGCTGTTTAAAGGTTGAATGAATACAGTTTGAAGATACAAAAAATTGCCGAAGTAATTTTGCAGTAGCAAAAAATAATTTGATATCCGTTATCATAATCTTCTTATTAACAAAGATTACTTTACATCATTTAAAAACCCAGTCAGTTATTCCAGAGTTAGACAAAAGTAAACAGCGTTATAAATTGTTACTTAAAATACTAAACAACAATAATATTGTCAGGGTTTAGCATGCAAACGAAAACATCTTTGTGCTACAATTGTGCGAGTGGTCGTATTAGACGCTCAGGGTCCTTAATAATATGAATTTAAATTACTCCTGCAGAATTGTTACGGTACCTTTGAAATCTTGACACTTCTAACCAATCGTATGAGCATTTCAAAGAACTTAACTTATTTTGATAATTAAGACATTATTAGACGATAAAATATATTATGAAACGTCTAACCATTGATATGGACATTTCAAAACATTTGCATTTGATTCGATTCATTAGAAATATTACTAAGTAATAAAATATGCAAACGAGCTGGGCTCGGTCCCCTGGTACTAATAATAATAATACTATCGTAATAATAATAATAATACTATCGTAATAATAATAATAATAATATCGTAATAATAATAATAATAATAATATCGTAATAATAATAATAATAATAATAATAATAATATCGTAATAATAATAATAATATCGTAATAATAATAATAATAATATCGTAATAATTATAATAATAATTATAATAATATCGTAATAATAATAATAATATCGTAATAATAATAATAATAATAATAATAATAATATCGTAATAATAATAATAATAATAATAATAATATCGTAATAATAATAATAATATCGTAATAATAATAATAATAATATCGTAATAATAATAATAATAATATATTATTTGATATCATTCTAATTTTTAACAAAACAAATTTCATTGAAGAAAATAACAAAATTAATTTCCTGAGTTTGAATAAATATTTACTCTGAGCATTTTCCATTCTTCTGTTTCATGAAAACTGACGAAAGTTTCTTTAAAAACCAGCAAATGCATTTATGGCTTTGTGGATAAATACACGCAAGTCATTAAAGATATTTGCTAATACATTATTTATTCCACATCTAAAATATGTTTAAATTATTAATTTAAGTAATAATGACATAAAATGTTTCTAATTACCCCGCTTGAACCTATATTATGTATAAGTTTAAAATGAACTTGTAAAGTTTAATTTGATATACTTGATGCAGATTTTTAAAAATTAATTTGTAGCTTAAGAACTGTGTATGAAATTTTGTGTTTATTTTTATTTAACTATGTAAAATATTTAAAAAACAAATTACAAAATACGTCTGTTTTTTTCCGTATTTCAAACTAAGCGTTACAAATTTGCCAAAGATAACCATGCTTCTGTTTCATGAAAACGTCTAGGAAGTCTCAAAAAAGTCAAGTCAAGTACAGTCTAAAAAAAGTCAAGTCTAAAGTCTAAAAAAATCTGAAGTTAAATCTAAGTGACACTTTTCGGAACCTAAATCCCCCAAAACAACATTACGAGACACTAGATAATAAATAAACATATCGGGATTTCTCATAATTTCAAAGAGGCAATGACAAAAATAGGGTTGTCTATAAATAGATAACAGCTTGAAAGTGCTGCGTAAATTCTCTTTTACCTTTCTCAAGGTGTGTTTCAATAGACATTTTCTTCAACGATCCACCAAAAACTCAGTTATGGGCGCACGCCAAAAAGGTTCGTTCAACTACTCTGATGTATTTTTTCTTTTGTTTTTAGTTGTCAGGTAATGGAATGATGCTGCGGAAGACAGGTGAATTCGTTGTGCTAAGAACGCAAAAGAAAACTCTTGTTTTTAGGCAAACAAAAAGTGGAAGTGAAGGATTCGACACTTGTATTCTATATATGTGCATTATTATGTATTTTATTAAGTTATTATTATTAAGTTATTATTATTAAGTTATTATTATTAAGTTATTATTATTAAGTTATTATTAGTAAGTTATTATTATTAAGTTATTATTATTAAGTTATTATTATTAAGTTATTATTATTAAGTTATTATTATTAAGTTATTATTATTAAGTTATTATTATTAAGTTAAGTTATTATTATTAAGTTATTATTATTAAGTTAAGTTATTTTTAAGTTAAGTTATTATTAAGTTAAGTTATTTTTTTAAGTTAAGTTATTATTATTAAGTTAAGTTATTATTATTAAGTTAAGTTATTATTATTAAGTTAAGTTATTATTATTAAGTTATTATTTTAAGTTAAGTTATTATTATTATGTTGTTATTATTAAGTTAAGTTATTATTATTAAGTTATTATTTTTAAGTTAATATATTATTATTAAGTTAATTTATTATTATTAAGTTAATATATTATTATTAAGTTAATATATTATTATTAAGTTAATATATTATTATTAAGTTATTATTATTATGTTATTATTTTTAAGTTAAGTTATTATTAATAAGTTAAGTTATTATTATTAAGTTATTATTTTTAAGTTAAGTTATTATTATTAAGTTATTATTTTTAAGTTAAGTTATTATTATTAAGTTAAGTTATTATTATTAAGTTATTATTTTAAGTTAAGTTATTATTATTAAGTTATTATTTTTAAGTTAAGTTATTATTATTAAGTTATTATTTTTAAGTTAAGTTATTATTATTAAGTTATTATTTTTAAGTTATTATTATTAAGTTATTATTATTAAGTTATTATTATTAAGTTATTATTATTAAGTTATTATTATTAAGTTATTATTATTAAGTTATTATTATTAAGTTATTATTATTAAGTTATTATTATTAAGTTAAGTTATTATTATTAATTTAAGTTGTTATTATTAAGTTAAGTTATTATTATTAAGTTAAGTTATTAGTATTTATTTTAAGTATATAAGGAATTTATATATATTTTTAAATTTCGATCATACATAATTTATATGTGTTACTTTCACAAAGTAATAATGTTAATGCTGAAAAAAACTTACTTTTTTACAAATTAAAAATAATTACTGTATATTCTTTCTTTATAGACAACATACAGCAACTTTAGTTCAACGTTTCAGTTTTCCAATGAGGTTAAATTACAAAACTATATTGTATTTTAACGATTTTTTTAAATTTGGAACAACGATTAACTACAAATATTTGCCAATACTAATTTGATTTATTAATAAAACACTAAAAAAATTAGCAATACCACCTTTTAAATTTTATCGTTTAGAGCTATGTTTTTAGTTCATCAGATTATTATGAATTTATTTTATTCACCAGCATTTAGTTAATAGTTATGAAATATTCTTAGGAAGCATTGGTTTATTTTAAAATGTTATAATTGTTATGAAAACAGTATATGAGAACAAAGGATATTTACAACTGCAAAAAATTAATACGATTTTTTACACAAGTTATACAACGAAATTTTTCCAAACATAAGTTGCACTCATTACGTTTTCCAAAAAATGATACTTTAATAAATAGTAATCAAGAAACCTGTTTTTTATGGATGTATCACTGATCAAGATTATAATTTAACTAAAGCACTGCAGCGACTACTCCAATTCAGCGACAATGTACTTTACCGTGACGCGCGTATGTATACAATTCGAAAGAAGTGTTAATAAAACATTCGTCCTTGACTATGCGGGTGTTTTATGTAACGTCACAAACATGTTTAAAACTGTTTTTTTGGTGTATTTTGCTTACTTTTTCTTTTAAGTAAGAAAGCAAGTACGTAAAAAAGTTAAATGTGTATTTAACGTATGTATTATTGATGTATTTTTGTATATTTGTTATTTAATGTATTTACGAAATACCGAAATTCGTTTTTAAATCTACGCAAACCTATGCAAAAGGATTAATTTTTCTACCTACGCTCAAAAAGGAGTAAAGTGGTCGGGGACGTTTATAGTTCTCACTTCAATGCTTATAATTATATCGTTCCAGCTCATTGGGGGTGTACTTTATAATAAGTTCTTAGATTCTTAAAATAATAATTTACTAGATTCATTTTAAACAATTCCTTTGATATATGATTAATTTCTATTTCAATATGATATTCAATTCAACCCAATAAAACTAGAACAAAAGGAAGGTCAACAGTTCACTTTAAAGTACAGGAAATTGAAAATACATGACCCACTCCCAATACTTCAGAAATTATCCACTATTGTAATGGAAATCAAATGCTTTTTCAACCAAACCGACTCATATATGACTCTCAGATTTACCACGAATAAACCTTTAAGTGATTTTTAGAAAAAAAATAATATTCAATTTAAAATACGACATGCTATCCTGGAATAGGGGATGGTTTAAAATGAATTTAATATATAAATCAATTTATCTTTATATGTCAATCATTCTCCTTCAGATGCGACCCATTTGAGTCCTTTCTCATTTCTTCATATCATGAAAGGGTGACTGCTTCAAAAGTCTTATGTATTGGCTTTTTCTTCAATTTTCTTAAAATAGTTTTAAAAGGATATTACATATCTTGGAAAACTTTTGGCGAAATTAATAGGGCAAGGGAGAAGGATGTGTGATAGATTTATTGCGTGTCTGTCAAGATTCAACTAACTGCATCGTACGTCAAAGAACGTATACCAAGTAATAAATTGCGCAGACACCCGTTAAGGACACAGTTACTTTATGTTACTATTTCTTTTTCCGTAAAAGGAATTTTTCGTAAATAAATGATTGAAGTTCAACTGCCAAAAGTTAGAAAAAACTTATAAAATATATTTTAAAAAGTAAGTATTTTTTGTTACTTTTAAGCTAACGGGTCAAAAATTATAAAACAAAAATATTAAAACGAAATATATTATATTGGACATATTGATAATTATTCTTTTTCTTTTTGAATTGCTTAATAATGTTGCAATTGTTGCAAATTGTCAATCCTTATTTAAAAATGAATCGGTGTTTGTTAAAAGGACGAAAGTCTAAAATGTACAACTTTAGGATAGTTAAGAATAAAAAAGTCCTTTATTTTTTTATTTAATTACAAAATATTCCTAAAAGAAACATGCTATTGATAGAAAAACAGTATTTAATGAGCAGTAAAAATACTACATAATTTGGAAAACAATTTTTCATGTAATTGAATTAATTGTTTTGGGAAAAATCACCCTTTTAACAAAAATCTAAAAAAATATATGGGAAATTCGGTTAAAAAATCTAAAAAATATCAAATTTTTATTTTTTAAAGATTTTCTTGACCGAATTTCTTTTTTTCAGTTTTATATTTTTGTTAAAAGAGCGATTTTTCCAACACTTTGTAAATTCAATTACACGAAATATTGTAAAAAAAAATAACGCTTTTCTTAATTTTCCAAAAGTTTTACATTTTTGACTTACGCCGTTTTATCAAACACCGATTCAAATAAAGATAAGGATCACGTTTATTGTTTATTTACCGAACCAACAGAATTTTTTTTACCCATTAAATATAAATTTATTTAACATTTGAAGGGGGGCGGGGGAAAACTTTCACGACATAATCGGAATGATATTGAATAAAATGTAAGACAAAGTGTCACATACATGCGCATAATTTTCTGATTTTATGTATTTTTTTATATATTCTTATCGTTTCATAAGTTGGTTCAATGAAACTACAACTCTGTAGCTCACATAAGACGTTGGAAACTCAATTTGAACAAAAGCCGCACCCTTGTTTTTACCTATAGACCCTTTATTTATCATAATACATTTATAGTGTTAGAGATATTTTCCAGCATCTATCAAAAAGAAAAATTATAAATACTTTTTCGGAATTGAAAAAGGCTAACTGTAATACGGATTTATAATTCTAAACATAATTATTCAAGCAGTGTTTAGTAATTTTTTAATGTGTGAAATTAGGTTGTATTTTACTTTGTAGGTATTTATACAGAAAACTAAAGTTCGTATTAAAATGTGATTCTGAAAATTGTTAAGGTTTTTTATTAATAGTTCAAATACATACTAATGTGTTCCAAAATGACCTAATTTTTTTAAACATTTATTTACACAAATTAGTACTATATTTTTCTGCTAATGTACACATACATTTCAGATGATTATAAAGTCATTCAGTCTTATATAAACTATAAAATAATTCGAATTACCTTGTAAGACATTAATGTAGAAATAAAGAACAATCATATTTATTTAAATCTATTAATCTATTAAAAATCTATTTTTCATAAAACAGCCGAGTGTTTAAAAATATACAGTTATAATTAAGCTTTTAAAAACCACTATCACACTAAATTCACAATTGTACATTTTAATAAATTAAAAATTCTTATAACAAAAACTTTATATTTTTTTACATTAATAATTAATCATTTTGTTAACATATATGGTTTAAAATTGGAAAATAATAATTATTAAATTGAATTTTAAACAAATATTGTTTCGAATGGCATGCATGAGCAATTAAAAAGTAGTTCAAACTAATTGCACAGTAACCTCGTACAAATATATAATGCTATTTGGAAAATAATTGATCCTTCTAAAAACATATTCTCTTAAGTATTGATATTCATAATTTTTCATTACGCAATAAGGACAATTATTTTAATTAACCTAAATGTTACATTGTTGAATTTGTAACATTATCGTAATTTGCATAAACGATAACTAAATGCCCCTAAGTAAAACCAAATAAGTTTCAACAACTTCCATTAGCAATTTTCTCTTAATAAAACTTGTAACAGTAATCCGAGTGAATAGATAATGAAACATGCAGTATTTAAGTAAATGACCATAATTCCTAATAAATTAATAAAGTGTATTTTAGTAAATGTTTTTTTTAGATAATAAATAATAATTAAATGTAAGTGTTCTTATAATCACATAACAAGGGGTTTTGACACGTAACTAATTTTTTATATGACATGTCGGTCATTCGAAAAAGTATAATAATAGTTTTCTTTGTGATTTTTAAATATGTTTTGTACACGAACTGCTAACATTACACTTATGGTGCTTTAAATGTATGTTATCGAAACAGATTTATTTTTAATAAAATTAGGAACATGTTCTTTTTGCTTTATTTGCTGTGATTACATGTACATATACTTAAGTTATACTGTGCATTATTTTTGGTATAATTTGCATAAAGAAATTTGTAGAAAGAAAGTATTTTTATTTAAAATAAACATAAATAAATAGCACCATATCAGACCATATAATAAATAAATAGCATCATTTTAGATGGTATTTAATATTTTATAACAGTAATTACACAATTTATTTCAAACATCGGACTTATGATTCACACAAACATAAATAAATATGAGTATTGCACTATGCTATTTAAAACAAAAACATTACATTAAGAATGCATTGAACAATATTTATTCTTTGCATTTTATTATTTTTACATATTGATGCAAATTGAAAGTTTGTTGAAAATAATGGAACGCAATTCTAAAATGACAGCATGTAAATCATATAATTAACTTTAACAATTTTTTTTTATTAATAAGGAAATTATTTTTAATTTATAAGGAAATTATAAGTGTATATTTTGTCTGATAAAGTAAAAAACTCTAATATAAAACTAAAGTTTTTATAAACGTGAAAATTAATTAAAAAAATCTTTTTTTAACACTCTACACAACACACCTTAAATTGTTTTATATTTTAAGGTATCAGTTTTCAATAAACTTCATTATAGATAGAGTATTCGTAATATACTGTGTATTGTATTAAAATATTATTATAAATGTTAAAAAACCTTCATTTAAAAATAACAATAACTACATTACATACTAAACACTTTATAATTAACGTATATATTATACAATTTTTAAAAAATCTGGAGTATATAACCGATTTAAAAAAAAAATTATGCTTAGAAAAATACATTTTTTAAATTTTGAATGTGAAAAGAGGAATTTAATTTGAAGTGGAAATGTATTATAATTTTGAATAACTATTCTTTTAATTTTTCAACTATAGTCGAAAAATATAGTTATAAAAATATTTTATAGAATAATATTGTTATGAGCTACTATTTATTTATTTAATATATTTTTTATTTATATTTAAGACGTACAATAAATTTATCGCAACAGTTGAAAAAAAATCTGTGTTATTTTATAAAAGTTTAAGCAATTTATTCTGAAATATATATTCCCTTTTACGATTTATTTTTATGAATTTGAAATTTATGTTTTATGCTAGAAAAACGAGAAATCCTTGAAAACTTCAGTCGTTCAGCTTCGTCAGAGGGTTAATATCATTGAAAAAATAATATTTAAATTAAACTTTATATGGCAGTAAATGTTTTACTCAAAAGCTTTAATCGACGTTCCGATATAATAAATAATACAAAATGCCTATATAAAAATGTTCTAGATTTTCAGCACATTAAAATGTTTTCGTTAATAATAAATTAAGTTTAGTCTGCAAATTAGTAAATTTTAATTAATAAATTTATTTCTAAACTTTAACAAGAACGCACCTTAAAACTTAAAGAAGTGATTAAAGTCACTTATAAAATAATTTTCAATACATCAAGTAGTCTTCAAAAGTTATACTCTTATTAGTGAGTTTTAAGAGTTTAACATATATATAAACCTTATCTAATCACATCGTAAAGTAAACTCAATCTAAGGATTACGTAATAATACATTTACTTGAACATGTGCTTTGATGGGTAAAAATAACTTTAAATTAGATTTTATTTCAGTAATTTTTATAAAACTACAGAACAGATTCATAAGTTGTCTCTATTTTAACTTCTTTGAATATTAGATTAGGTGTAAACTGATTAAATACAAAAATTAAACATATGCATTTTAAAATAAATTCTACACAATTTGTTTTAAAAAGTCTGTAAATTTGGCATGTCGGCTGATTGATAGGTACCTTATTTAGGATGACATTTACAATACATAAATTGTAAAAAACTTCATACATACTTACTTATTTAAAAAGAAAACTGCTTAATATTCAATTCAAATAGTTAGAAAGATGAGGTAAGAGATTTAAGATGAGGTAAGAGATAAAATAGACAATTGTCTCAATTCTTATCGGAAACTATCTAAGACTTAAATTTCTGGAAGAGAAAGGATACCATAGAAACACCAGGATCTGAGCACGATTAAAATTCGGTAATGACTTTAGTTAGGGCTTCCTATTCGCAAATGTTATGCAGATTTACACATAATTGTGGGATTATCGTTTAGCTAAGATTTACTGAGGAATGGCTAGCACATTTACATAACATTCAATATAAGACTAAACAAATTTCGTTTGTTCTGGATGGTTGATTTGTTTTATGCTAAAAAGGTTTGATATGCAAATTATGAGTTTCCATAGTCCCGTAGATATTAATTAATGTATGTGAAGCAAAATAGACATCAAAGCTTTTACAATTTTGTATTATTACACATTAATTCCTTTGAAATAAGGGGCCAAATATAAATATAATATATTTTAATGTTTTTCTTTTAATTTTGCAGATATCATAACTATTTTTACATATATGTGCAAAGCATATTATCATTATCACATTATCAAACATTTTAAAATATATAACTTTTTTTTTTCAATATAAAAAAAATATTAAAAAGTGGCATTTTTTATTTTTTAAATAAATAAATAAAAACAAACAGAAAAACTATTCTTTTGTCTTTCTATATAATAAAGAATGTGTGTAACAAACGGATTTTACAGATTTGTCTTTTTTTGCAAAAGAATGATTTTGAAAAATATTTTTACAAAATCCCTTATTTCACTCATAAAACTATTTTTTTAAAAAATACTAAACATCATATTTTCTATATATTACTAGTACCTAAAAACAAATTAAAGGAATATGTTTGAAAATACACTGTAGAAAATTTAGAGCAGTTTTTTTTTAAATAGGTCTGAACTTCTATTAATTTAAAATTGATGAAACATGAAAAAAGTCATCACTGAGCAAAATGAGTTCAAAAATACGTGTTTAGACAAATTTGTACTTAAGATTGATACTGATTCGCAGCAAAAAAAAATTGTTGTACCTAACGTAGAAATATATTTTAGATGTCGTTCGATTAAAAATAAAATGAATTATTTTCATGCCAATAAAATATTCTTGGATATATTTTGGATTTATTTTGATTGTGTCCCATATCCCTTAACAAGTCTGAATGAAGAGTAATTCCAGCTCAACTAATTTCCCAAATAGAAAAATAAAATTGTGAAATTAAAATGTCCATAATTTGCAGTCTTCAAACTCATTTGATTAAATCCGGCACGTGAAAAAAGTAGCAAAAATAATAAAGTTCAGAATGCAAAAAGTAATAAATTTAGAAGTAAATTAGTGCTTTTAATTGATGTGCTTTTAAAAATATCCAGGAATATGTAAATGTACTCAAGTACTAATAAATATTTAATATTAAAACGCTGTTAAGACACAATCACTACATTATTAGTTTTAAAATACCTCCGTAGAAAAAATTATTACTTTTACATATTTTTGCATTTTTCAGAATATATTCTTTTGATTAGTTGTGTTATTACAACATTGGTTCCTTTGAAATAAGGGGACATATATTCCAAATATAAACATAATACATATTACTGTTTTATTTTAATTTTGAAGATATCATAACTATTTTTTACATATATGTGCAAAGCATATTCATAATCATATTCTCAAACATTTAAAACTTTTAAAAAACTTCTGTTAAGGGATCACAATCAAAATGTATCCAACAATATTTTATTGATATCAAAATAATCCATTTTATTTTTAATTGAACGACATCTAAATTATATTTCTACGTTAGGTACAACTAATCAAATTATCTTATTATTTTTACACTAATATGATATGTAAGTATATATTACTCGAACATAAGTCAATATATGTTATATATCGATATATGATGTAGTGAAATGAAATGTTCCTTTATATTGAAATATATATTAATAACTGTCAACTGAACTCTAACATTTATCATGTGCATTAAGTGGAATACATTCTGTTATATTAATAACGGTGGTACTGCGATGTGGCAATAATACGGTATATTCCTATGGGGATATAACCATTATTCATTTTCCGCACATACGATATATTGATGTTTAAATTTCAGCACGTTCTTGGGTGAGAAATTGAAATACACATAACCCCAAACTGACTAAATTCTATGCATAGCAATTTATTTGTTCTTTTCTTTAAGGCAACCTTCTGTAAGATAAAAATAAATATTAACTTATACATTTTATGAATGCCAAATACTTTATTAATATTCCAAATACATTAATTTCTTGATTTAAAAATCATTAATTCTTCGACATATATTTTACCTTTTCGTCAATATATATATGAAAAGTACTGCAGGCAAGATATTTTTAAAATTTAAATATTACGTGCATTGCCTGCTAAACCTGAGGAAAAACCAGTGTGTAAATTCGACTCTACACCTGAAATGTTGAATGTAAAAATATCTTTAGAATAATCTGCAAATGAGTTTGTATAATTATACAAATAAGTTCTATATATTTGTATATATAAATAAAATAAAAAAAATATATAACGGATATTTTTATAAAATGAGTAATGTTACACTATTATAAAACGACACATTTTTTCTTGGTAAGTAAATCAAATTTAACACATGAAACAAGAGTAAAGTTAAATAACTAAATATTCTTACAACTATTGTTATGTAAATATTTTAATTTAATTGTGATTATACTTCTTTATTTTAAACCAAATAAAAGCGTGTTCGAAATAGTAGTCATTGATATATTTTAAAAATCAAATTTCGTTGAAAAGATTGAAACTTGAAAAGGTTTTTATACTAAAAATAAAAAATATTCATTGAAAGTCAGAAATTAATTAATGAAAGTAACGATACAAATGTTTCATTCGATAGTTGAGAAAAGAAAAATATGGCAATGGAGTTTTGTAAATCTTTTCTTCAATTAAATTTACCATTTATCTTTAATTGCGCTTTAATTAGAAGACAGTCATTTGTGGACTTAGTATAATACTTTGTCCCAATTTGTTTTCAAAAATTATTTAAAGAAGTTTCATGTATTAGTTAATAATTATCAATGATTGCATTTAAAATATTTCATTCACTCTTCCTTCCTAAGTGTTTTAAGTGCAATTGCTGACTGATGAAATCATAATCTAATGCGCTTGTCTATCATAATTGCCAATTAGAGCAAGTAATTTTGGATTAGGAACCTCTGTGGAATACTCATAATATACGGATTTCGAAACTTGACTTGTAAAATGAGTTTCGATTGAGTGTTTAAATAAAATGTTATTTGTAAAATAATCAATTTATGTATTAGATTTTTTCAATTATTTAATCTTCAGGTTGTTATAAATTTATGTAAGTGCTGTAATCAATAATTGTACAATAATGTACAATATCACTTACACAATTTAAAATGAGAACACTTCATTTATAAAGGAGTTAAATTGATTTATTATAGTGAATTTTATATAGTTTGTACAATTTTAATTTTAAAATTTGGACTATTATTATATAAAGTCAAGCAAGCATTCCCAATCCCCCTCTTAATTAGTTCTTGAAAGACCATTTAGTTGTAAAAACTTAGAAAACGACGTAAATTTAATTACAAAACATAATGACTAAACAGAAATGTAATGATCAAACAGAAACTCATCAAACAACGTGTTTTATAAAGTTGATATGAATATGAAAGATAATTATGTACAGTTTATGAATAATACTTTTCAGAAACTCATCAAACATATTTGATGAATATTTATTTTACTTCGTAGAAGTAAAGAAAAAAATATAACTGATACATGACATATGAAAATTAAGAAACCAAACTGTTTTCGAGTATTATTGTATTAATGTAAAATCCAGAATGTTTTTAATATTATTTATGAAAAATAGCAAACAACATAGAGTAATATAAATCCTTTAAAAAAATCCAGAAAATTCTCTACATTTATTCAAATTTTAGTAGATTAGAAAAGGAAAAAATAATCTTATTAACTTCTCAAACTGACGCAAGTTATGCGCTACTCAAAAAGATAAATGATAAATGCAAATAAAGATATTTAATAAAATTAAAATGGAACCTATCTTTAATCTTTAAGTTTAAAATAAACAATTTATTTTTATTGACTTTATTAAAAAATAAAATTGTAGAGAGAAAAAATAAAATTGTACATAATATAAATAAAAAACAACACTTTGTATGTACTATATACAAAGTGTTGTTTTTTCTTTATATTATGTATCAACATTTTCTTTATTTATCTACATGTTCATTCCAAGGCAACCGTTTTTTTCTCAGGAAACGCCGAGCATTCCAGATATTACTTTAATATTTGTTAAAATAATCATAAAAAAAGACTGAGCTGTTGAAAATATTATTTGCTGCAATAATTTTTCAGTTTTTGCTGTTTTCTGCTACTTGTTTTTTGAGTAATTTTTTGGTTTTACGTTCACGCTCCTCGGTCATTCGATCATTTCAATTAAAACAAATTTCACTCAATTCTATTAGAGAATTAAAGTGAATGAACATAGTTCACAAATTGCATTCAACACCGAGTTGGCTCAAAACAAAAACTAACAAAAAAGTTAAGTTTTTTTAAGTATTTGCAAGTGTGAAGTTTGCACAATCTGAGTTCCGTGACAATAACTTTCCTGGAATAAATTAAATTTGTTTTTATACCATTCGAACGATAAATCGTCCAGAGATGAAATGTTCACGTTAAAATTGTACTTTTTCCAACAAAGCATTCTGTTAATTTCGGATCACTATATTTTTTTAGTTACGTTACTATTTCTATTTATGAAGTTTTAGTTTTGCATATTAAATAAATAGATTGCAAATTGTTACATTATATGTTTCTAATTATATAAAGTAGTTTCAATTAATACAAAGGAAAATAACAATAAAATAAGGTAAAAATGTTATTATTCAATGCCTTTCTCTGCGAAATTTATTATTTTTTTCTGTATTTCATTGGAGTTCCAGTTTTTCAATATTCACTTTATTTTTTGTAATTAGATAAGATTGTTTAAATTTTGGATTTTAAATAAAATAATGCATTATATGTATATGATCCGAAACCATTCTGGAATAATAAATATGTGTTCTGTAAATCAACAATTTAATATTGTTCTTTATGTAATATCCAAATACGTTCTTAAGAATATAACGCAATATAAACTGAACTAACTCTAAAGTAAAGAGAATAAGACAGACGCTCACTGTCAATTAGGTCAAAACGACAATTAGCAGTAATCGAGAATTCATTTCCTGTTACACATGTCGGTACCAGTAGAATCACCATCGTTTTCTTCTTCTTCTGGAAAAAAGAAATAAGTAAACATCTGATATAACGGGTGATACAGAAAAAAAAAGTATTCCACCATAGCTTGATCTATTTACTAGTATACCATTAGACAAGCATGAATATGTTCTTATTCATTGCTTTCAAGATGATAAAGTTTCTGAGAATGTAAACCTTAAAGAATATCAATATCTCATTAGTTATTGCATAGTTGATAACTATATTTGTAATTGTGAAGAGATGTTTAACCAAACAATTGTAATACCCTAAGGGTCTAACTTTTTATTTGTTCTTGCGAAACTTCCTCTACATATTTCGAAAACATTTCTATATTTACTGAATTCATGTTTAAGATATATCGACGATTGTACTGTCGTGAACTTTGAGTTTAAAAAAAATTAAATGATATTTACCCACAAGATCTCATTCTGTATCAAATATCATTCATATATCAAATAATTTAGCAGAATATTATTACCTTGAATACATAAACATGGCAATAACGAAATTTTATTAGATGCGTATAATAAAAGAAGTGACTTTACTTTTCCCGTATGCAAATTAATTCACTGGATTTCGAATTTATCTAATAACATTTACTATAATACAATCATTGGATATATAGCCAATTTACAGAAAATATGTAACGCAACATATTTAAAACTGTCTGGATCTAAACAAACAACTTTCTAATGGTTTCATTTAAATCAATTATTAACGATTTTGCTGGTAAATATGGAAACATCATATCAGAAACCATATAAAAGACCCATTTGCAAATATTTTTGATTTGGTTTGTTTGAATCTTCTTTCACGGTTTAGTATAGAGTTACAGCTATTTCCGCTCCTGTGGCAACGCAGAAGTCGCAGATTTTAGTTTCAGTTCGCATTTTCGGCTTGTATTAATGTGCTTTAACGTTGATTAATTTGTCACTTAGTTTTATCATTGTTAAGTTATTGGTTTGAATAAGTTGTATATAAAAAAATATATAATTATTTTGTTGTTATTGTACGTATTGCACTTTTACACCCGATTGGGATATTTAAACAATACAAGCGAATTTTGGTACATGTACAAATGCACAATTAACTTAAAATTATTACATCCTCGACTTTTTTATATAAAATGTATTACCATTTTTAAAAGATATGCACTTTTTACTATATCAATTAATTTTTTGAAATTTTATTTCTAATTTGATTTTTTTTACCATTGGACCATTTCGCTTGACATGCCCCTTAAGTATTAAAAATTGAGATTTTTTTTCCGAAATTCATGTTAAAAATACTTACCAATTTTTTTAAAAAAAATACTCAAAATACATAAAAAAGTTTCGAAAATGAACCATACCAAACAATTGAAAAGTTCAATCAGTAGATTTTACGGAAAAGGTTCATTCACATGCACTTCAACGGAGTCTTCCAGTCCACCTTACCTTAACATTTTAAGAGTTCAAATTAACGAATTTGAAATAAGGTAGGGCCTTATACAACAACGTAAATTATCTACATTAAGACTTTAACAGCGCATTATAGCGCACCAAACCATTTAATTCCATTTGGCACTTAACATTTCCCTAGACAACTTAGACGTCAGTCTTCCAATTCTTAACACTACCTGACAATGATGGAGCGACCCGCTGACAGGAGGATTGAACCATAAAGAGCGAAGACCCTTTAAATATAAACTTTATTTTTGATGTCGGAAACTAAACTCAGACATGAAAAGTTTCTTTCAGACGGCGTAGCGCCACCCCTCCACTGCGCATGCGTCAATCACCCAGCTGTTCCGTTTTACGACTCGTTGTCTCACAGTCCCTCACTTCATCTGGCGTATCTTTGGGAATAGGAAGTTGCCTTTTTGACGCGTAGAATGACTTTTTGACGTAGTAGAATGGGATGCGATAAGAGCATGCGGGCTGCAACGGAAATCTCCGTGGTTGTTTTTGTTTATGGGTGGTGTTGATGGGTTTAACTGAATGCTGTGAGTAAACTTTTTTTATGAGCTGTGTTTTAAACTTAAATATCTTATTAGGAAAGTTAATATTTTTTTTCGTTTTTTTCTATTTAAAAAGTTCGTGAATTTTTTATTCACAGTGTATGTTTCGAAAGTTTAATGGATAATATTTTAATTTTATAAAATATATTATAAAGCGATTATTCATTAATGAACCACAATACATATATTTGTTAGGAAGAAGATTGAATGCTAAATATATTATGTGAATCTCCACTGTAGTAAATTTATTCTGGTGTAAAAAAATTATAAAAATGAGCAGTTTCTTTTGTTTTGGATAAATATGAAAAATGGAATATTTGCTGATATTATTGTTTTTAAGTAAATAACGAGGTAATAAAGAAAAAAGGTTTTGGCCAGAATAATATCAGAAATTTGTTTCAATTTTACATGAAGAATTTTTTTTATATGAATATTATTTATATCTACTTGAAAATTAAACTAATGAAATAAGTGTTGCAAAAACAGCATATAATGATTCCAAGTGCTGCAAATTTTTATATTTCTAAAATTCATTAGGAAGTTTCTGAATTTGTACATTGTAGGCCATTTTAACATATTTGTGTTTGTGTAGACAAAACAATTATGCAACTCGTCAAAGCATGTATTACATAGACATTTTACTCACTTACAGACACTTAAATAGAAATTGCAAGTTGTTAAGCTACAGTTTAATAATTTCACAAATTATTAACTGTTAAAAACGTTTTTGTCGATAAATGGAAACGTTTACAAGTTTTAATGTCTGAAGAAAAAATATAATAAATGTCAAACAATTATAGCATTGCTTAGAGTTCTATAGAAAGTTCCACATTTACAAATGCGCTACAAAAATTCATTAAGTGTGGCATTATGGTTATTCTTAGAAATCATAGAATGCATGGAGGTAGTTTCAGGAAGAAACTTTACAATGGGATACCTCACAGGTTCTCAGAGGAGACCTGGAAATAAAGGATACCCTAGACCAGGACTGACTATATCTGGTGCGATTAGTTTGGCAGTGGATGAAATCAACACGTTGCATCCTCTAAAAAACAACCACACTTTAAGTTTTACTGTAGCCGAAACTTACGGCGAAGAATCAGAAAGTATCTACCAGACTGCTCTGTTGTGGACTCAGGACATCGCAGTTTACATAGGGCCTCAGGAAACATGTGTTCACGAGGCTAAGATGGCAGCCAGCTTTGATCTACCTATGATATCATACGTAAGTAATATAAATAATTAGTTTTATCTGTTTTCTAATATTATTGAGTGTGCTGAATATTTTCATAATTTATATAAATGTGTTATTTTATATAAATTTTTAATTTATATAAATTTTTAATTTATATAAATTTTTAATTTATATAAATTTTTAATTTTTATAAATTTTTAATTTATATAAATTTTTAATTTATATAAATTTTTAATTTATATAAATTTTTAATTTATATAAATTTTTAATTTATATAAATTTTTAATTTATATAAATTTTTAATTTATATAAATTTTTAATTTATATAAATTTTTAATTTATATAAATTTTTAATTTATATAAATTTTTAATTTATATAAATTTTTAATTTATATAAATTTTTAATTTATATAAATTTTTAATTTATATAAATTTTTATTTTATATAAATTTTATATACATATATATTACATATACATTTTTATTTTATAAAAATTTTATTTTATATAAATTTTTATTTTATATAAATTTTTACTTTATATAAATTTTTAATTTATATAAATTTTTATTTTATATACATTTTTTTATATAAATTTTTATTTCATATAAATTTTCTTTTATAGAAATTTTTTATTTTATATAAATTTTTATTTAATATAAATTTTTATTTTATATAAATTTTTATTTAATATAAATTTTTATTTTATATAAATTTGTTAACTACATATGCAAGTTATTTTTCTATCAAATTCATTATTTTCTCTTACGTTACACGGTCATTTTAACCACCAATGTAACACTCAAACTTTCATTTAAGCTGATGGGTCTCCCCGATTTCTTGGTATGGACACGTTTTAATTTTTTTATCATGAAAATGAAAATAAAAAAAATATTAAAATAGTTTTGTAATGTATTTTAGTTTTACACAGCTGCTTTTACTGAGACAGCTGCTTTTACAAATTTACCTTACAAATTCACAGAAAGATAACACCACCATCACAAGTTTATTTACTTTATAGTCTTGTACATTACACACTCATGTAAACATTGCACTGATTCTGTAACTGAATGGGATGAGCGAAATCTTGCTGTTTAGTACATAATCATATCCAAGTTTGGATGAAAACTTGATATTTCATTCTTAAAAATCTTTGTATTTTAACCATTTTCTTTGCGACCCCGCGAACCCCCTAATATCGATCCGCGGGCCACCTTTTGGGAATCGCTTTTTTGAATCTTCGAGAATCACGACATTTAGGACCTAGAACACGACCCTTTTACTCAACCCCCCCCTCAATGTGGGGGCAATAATATGATTTATTTAAAAAAAAAGGACGAACATATGTCTAATGAAATACGTGTTATATGGTACAAAGTGTTCTGTAGAAAGACATAGAATGCTGTAAAATGACACGTATGTCTTGTTTTTAATTCAAAGCATCACTCGAATAAATGTTCTACAAGAATACGGAATCAAATACAAAACTGATACTTAGATATTTTAATTTTTATTTAAATAATTTTAATACTACCACTATTTACCGTACAGGAAATTTTATGGTTTTAAGATATTATAACACGTAATAAAATGAAAAATAGGGTATGATGATCCAAATATATATATATATATATATATATATATATATATATATATATATATATATGTAATTATATTGAGGAGTTCCAACAATGACGTCGACTGATTGTGCTCACGTGGAATTGTTATCTATGAAGTATAAACAAAATTATAAAAAATGTAAAATTAAAGTATCTCGTTTTGATTTTGTGAGTTATAATCAAATGGATTTATATCAATACCAAGTTGATATCAATTTTATAACTACTTTAATATTTATTCTTTATCTATATTACTTACTCTCAGTGAAAATATCCAGAATGTTATACAAACCTTTATAAATTAAACTTTATATAAAATATCACATAGAAAAAAATGAAAAAAATTATTGAATATTACGCATATTTTTCATCATGTAAATGTTGCATATAAATTTTAATTATTGCCAAATTATATATATTATCATCGCAAATTAAAATTTTAGTAAAATTAACTTTTGGGATTTTTGAATTAATAATATGCAGTGAAACTACATCCTTTTAGAAGTTATAAATCCAAATGCCTTCTATTTTTTATTCATAATATATCTTTAATTTTTAGAACAAGTTATAAGATGTTACAAGGTTCAGCCTTGGAAGCTATAATATTAGAACTTTCATAAAGCTCACTGTTTTACAAACGCTTTTATTAAAAAAATTACTCTATTTTTGAAATACTTTCACATTTATTACTTTTATATTAATATTAGTTTTTAATAATAAATCAGGTTTTAATTCGAAAAAGTCTTAAAGAGAATTAATAAACATATAACATAGGACTCCCATTCAGATAAAATAAATTTATAATTTTAATTATAATTAAGCCCGGAATGGTTAAGCTTAAATAAATTAATCGGGAATTAAAAATAATCGAGTTTATGCAAATTAATATATATATATATATATATATATATATATATATATATATACATAATAAAAAGGTAGCTCAACAAAGCATGGTATGTGTCAATTAGTTTACAATGTTCTTTACGAAAGCCACCTCCCACGATGTATTTAAGTAGTGCACAACCCCAAAAGATGGGGCTTTTAATGCAGGTTTGAAAGTTGTCAATATTTATTTTTATTTAAAAAACACTCATACATAAATATAAATTATTAGGTAATAATTATTATTAATATATATTGTCGTATAATCGGAATTACATATGGATGTCCAATTCGATATCGATATACATTTTGCAAGGTAATATACATTTAATTGAAATATTTGATGATATTGCAGAATATGTATGAAGTTGCATTAAACAGTGGTTGAAAAAAGCTGAACTACGGTCCTGAACTACGTAAGACGTCCATATATTTCAAGTTTTTCTAGAAATACATATACATTTGAATTTCTTAGAAATATTCGATGTAGAAATGTTTTTCAAATCTAAAGCCTTGGTATGTTTCTTGGAAGCTATGCCAATTAAAATTATAAAAAGTTTACATTTATAAATACATGCGTTGAAAATATAAAGTTAACTATGTTAAGAAAAAAAAACTTTTCAATTGTGCTCTTTGTAGAGGATCAAAGGATTAAAGGTTAAAAACAGACAATTAAATAATAATGACTAATTTACCGTTAATGACAATTACTAAGATAACTTCTTTCATTAAGTTTCGACTTTGTTCTCTGTGTGCAAATTGGCAATAGTATTATTAACACAAAAGAAAACTTCCCTTCGTAACGAACGATTCCCCTCAATTTTTTTTTTAGATATTACAAATTGTGAACAATATTTTTTAATTGTGTTTGAAACTAAGAAGAATAGCTTCAAAGTTAGATTTTGTATTATTGTATCAAACAATATACGACGATTATTTTTTTCCCTTTCTGTAAATGCAATTTCTTTTATAATACTTACAAAATGCATATGCTTTTCAGTTAAAAATATGTGTTATTCATTTTTAATCACATACTAATGAGATACATTAAAAAAATTATACATAACTGTATCTCATGAAAATGTAAGCTTTTGTTTGAGTAGGTAACTATAAAAAAATGCAATCCACTCTTAATAATCTTAAAAAGTAAAATGTATTTGCTAGCTTTCATTATAAAAAAATTTGGATATTAAGAGTTTTTTATTTTATATTTATGTGTGGGATCGTTATATATGACCAAATACAGCATTTGACAATTCAACACGCATTCTATATACACTAAATGAATTTACTAGTATGTTTCATAAAAACATTAAACTACTTTTACAAAAAATGCACAAATTGCAACCAGATATCTGACAATTTTCCAAAAAAAATATTAACGTTACTCTATTTTAATGCAAAATCTACAAACGAAATTTTATTAAAAACATCTTAAATAAAAAAACAGGTTTTGAATTTAAAATGTAAAATAAACTTTGTAATTTAACTTCCTACGTTCTAATGATTATTGTTAGTTATACAAAAAATACTCTAAAAAGTACAAAGTACCTTTTAGAAATTTAAATTAATACTTTACTATGTTTAGAAATGAAGTGTCTAATCAACTTTAAACAATAAACAAATGCAAATAATATTTTTAGTACCAGCCTCATTGTTGTAATTAAAGACTTACTTATAAAATCACTATATTGACTAATCATAAACATTCATACAAAAATATACTAAACTTTCATCGATCATTTACACTTATGTATTGCTGCCAGTGTAAGTTTTAAATGCCAATTTCTAAACTATACTGACACTAAATTCAAATTATGTACTGATTTTTTTGTAATTAAAAACGACCCTAAAGTTTTTATGTATTGAACATTTAATTACACAGTTTTTTAAAAAATACATATGTTTAAAACATTACTTAAAGCCCATTGCCAAAAAAATAAATAAACTGAGTAAATTCTGAAGCGTAAATTTTTAATATCCTGTAAAAAAAAAAGAGTTATGCGTTTTTAATTCATACGTATAAAAATACTACTATTTTACTACTTATCCAATCTGAAACCCCAAAACTGTTACCTTATTTAAAATTTAACTTCCACAGTAATTTGTCTCAATATATTGTTGAATTGCTATATTTCTTTAAAGCATTTTCCAGTATTAGAATACCAACTGCATTCACTGATTTCGTTCCATTGAATTTAATCTACATGCGTTTACAAAAACTAATTTTATTTAAATGAAAACATTTAAAAAAATATATATACGGTATTTTTTTTTTCTATTTTTATGCACGAACTAAAATAGTTATCCAAATTGGTTCGGTGTAATTAATAGCTGTTTATAGAAAGATAAATATATCGGTCTATAGAAAATAGAATAAATCGGAATGAGCCTTTTTCTGTTTTTCAATTGGTTTTATATGTCCTGTTAATTAATTATTAATCAATTATTTTTTAAAAATCCTATTAATTAAAAATTATATATATATTATATAATTATATATATATATATATATATATATATATATATATATATATATATATATATATATATATATATATATATATATATATATATATATATATATATATATATATATATATATATATATATATTTATTTAATAAAATATGTATGCTTGATAATTAAAATTTATACATAATACAAATTTAGTTTTCATATAATTTAGAGGGAATTTCATAGGAATGCGCATATAAGTGCAGAAGTCGAACAAAACATTTTTGTCAATGTGTTTTTTATTATCTGTCATTATATACATACGAGTTTCAAGCTTATTATTTACTAGAATTTCTCATTCTCAGGTCTTATTTATATTTCATACAGAATGTTTTGACGCATGGTAGATATTTTTCGTTTGAGTTTTATATTGACTTTACTACAGGATGCACCATATATGTTGGTTTAGAAGTTTTATTCTTCTTATACTCACAGAATATATATTTTTGTAGCTAGATAAATAAAATAATATATACCTATGTACTCTTGTATACCTACGTAAAATAAACATGTTTTTTATCTATTTATTAGTATTATTTGTTTTATCCATCAAAACCTGCATCGGCTTGGTAGGAACACAGTCGATGTCTTTGCAAGGGCATCCTTATATTGAATAATGCAGAATTTGACAGTTTTGCAAAGATGTTATATGAGATATCTGAAAAAATTGTCTTCTATTTTCTATATTATAAAACATAATATCAAATGATGAAACATAGGTTAGACCTGCGAATGATCAAGTACAAATATTATAAAATAATTTTTAATATTAATATCTTATAATTTTTAAATAAAACGGCAGAATATAATTATCCAACACAACAATCGCAACTTTTTCATTATGATTTAACTTATGTTAATGTTTGAAATGGAAGGAAATAAAAATACGTAGTTTCAAACGTACTATTACTGATTTAAATAACAGAAGAACATACCAAACCTATTTTTTTCATGATTTATTTAGCATTCAGATAAAGCTACGCAATAGACTTCGGATAACAAAAAATAACATAAACAACTAACCTAATATACGATTTTATATTTGCGTATTCAGAAACGATATATTAACAGAATAGAACCTAATTTAATATATATAACTCTTTACAGTAAAATAAAGTTAAATAAATATTAAAAAATGTGCAAAAAATATACCAAAAATCTATATATGTCGGTATGACAATATTCTGTCAGTTGACTGGCTACAGTTGCTAATTTTGCAGTTTAATAAGAATACAAACACCTTTACGTTTTTATAAAAAAAAGATATATTGTTCTACAAATTTACAAAATAATCTCAATAATCTCAGTACCAATTGTACTTCTCTTAAATAAAACTGATCATGTAGTAAAGTATACGATAAACTAAAAGCTACGCCAGCTAAATCTTAAGCTGGATAAACACTTAAATTATTTTCTATGCCGGATAAGAAACTAATTCAAGAAACCTTAGAACCTTTTTCACAGTAGCTTTCGGACTTAAAAAAACAAGTTATGACCTACAGTGGCTCCCATAAGTGTTCGTACACTTACGAATTTCAAAGAAATACTGCTCTATTTATTATAAAAAATAACATTTCCGAATGTGAATTTTTTATTAAGATATATAAGTTGATCTTAACAAAACTATGTTAAATATTTTAAAAACAGAGTAAAACTTTTTTTTTTGAAAAATCAATAATTAAAAAGTAACAAAAAAATTATCTCACAAAAATCTTCGTACACTTTAAAAAAAATCTCTACACATTAATAAATATTGAATTTTTTCGGTAAATCAGTACTTAGTAGGATGTCCTGTAACATCCACAACAGCTTTTAAACGTCTAGGCATAAATTTCATTATTTTTTTTGCAATTTTTGTATCAATTTCTTCTATACTTCGATTATTCCTTTTTTAAGTTCGCTTTTCGTTTTAAGGTCATGTCTTCGTACTCCTAACCTCTTGTTCTTTACATATGGGTCATTCCATGGTAACTCAGGTTACATTTGACACATACGTTGGCTGGTTTCACACTAATTCTACCCAAAATAAAATTTCTAAAAGTACAATACATATTTTTAAAACTTTCAACTGATTTTAACTTAATTTAGAAATGTCAAAATATATTATAAATATCAGAATTGTCCGGCAATAAATTATTTTCCTCTGGTAACTCAGGTTACCTAAAACGGACATGGAAATTACTTGGTATTTTAAAAACTGCCAACTCTGCTCTTATTGAAATTTTAAATTCATAATTTGTATACTAAATAAATCTATGGATTCTAATCTACATTAAATTTTACATTGGAAGATAAATATCCATATTGTGAATTTTTAATTAATTAATTACCCGGTAATTCAGGTTACAGAGTTTTGGTAACTCAGGTTACATCTCATTTAACAATGCTCTTCTAATAATTATCTCAGTATTTCCTTTGGAATTTTGATTAACTTATCCAATTTTTTCACATTTTATATGAAGCAGTTACATTACTGTTATTTTCGTAATAATTTGAAAGTAATATATTGCATAAAAATGCATATATGTAGAGTTTTAATATGCTTTTCTGATCACTAAAAATACACAATATTTAATGAAAGAACAAATTTCATAACAAAATACAGAAAAAAATTTAAACACTGAAATCTATGCCTTTTCAAACACATCAATTTTAGTGCTAAATTCATATGTGACACGGTTTCCTTTCATAACTAATGGTGAAGTCGGTAGAACACGTAACATTTTACTGAACTGTGTATACGAAATATCTGTTTCATCCACTTTAAACCACTTTCTCCTGTTAATTTGAGACTCGTGATTTTAACATCTTCGCCATCAACATCACTAAAACACACCGCCATACAGCGGTATTCTATTTTTCGGGAACTACTTAAACAATGGAACATTTGCTTAACCACCAATTTTCTGTTGGTTCTTCTCAGAAAATACTAGACTGTATGAAATTATGGTTATACAAAGGAAAGTCTGCTACAAATTTATAAAACAAATTCACAGCATTGATATAGTTTTCGTGATATTTACACATACAAACATTGTCAGGAATTTTGTTGCTTAATATCACATGCTTTGACCTTTACTCAGCAAAATTGCTTTTACCTACTATTTCGCCAAATTTAGAACAAAACATATGATGGACGAACTCAAATGCCTTATTTGCATTTTAATTTTGGATCCATCTTCTTGTATTATCGTTACCACATCCTTTATACCAAGCGCTTGTCGGCTGATTTAATCTCTTCCATAAAATGCTCTTACTTTTTAAATTACATCCAAGCTTATGCAGTAGCGATGCATAATTTGATCCTGCTCCGATGGAGTATTAGAATAGCCATATTTCTCACAAACTCTTTTTACAATGAATTTCTTTTTCTTGCGGAGTTTGGCAATGCTGAGCAAGCCCGGCATGTTGCTCTACCCATTGATGATGCAGTTTTATAAATAGAAATTTGATTGGGAATAACCCACTTTTCACTTTTTAATTTTCTATGATTGGAAACTTTTTTTTCTTATTTTCTCTTTTTCTTTTCTCTCTTCACTTTCTCAGCTGGTGTCAAGGTCATTACAATATCACTATAAAACAAAAAAAAAAACATTTAAAATCAACTTTCTCAAAAATTTCTTAAGAGAATGTTTTGAGATTTTATAATTCATTGAAAACCTATTTAATTATTATATCAACAAAACAATTCTTATACATGTTTAATACAAATGTGATTAAAAACACAAAATTCACATAATGGATGCATTATAAGGGGAAGAAAAGCTATCGGATGTTAAATTTGCATGGTAACTCAGGTTACATAAAGATGTGGTAACTCAGGTTACATAATTTCAATTTCAATTCTAGCAAGTAATACTCAAAATTTAAAAAAATAAAATGTCAAAATGAATTATTTATCTCATTTGTAAAGAGAAAACTTATTATGAAGTATTACATTATATTATTAAGCAAATGGGAAGGAAAATTTCATGTTTTGGTAACTCAGGTTACACGTGGGTTGCCTCTCAACTAAGCCTAAAAAAACTATATTTAAACAACAATAATTTTCCTAATATTTAGCTTTTTAAATACAGAAAACTTTAAGGAATAAGATAATAATTATTTTATTTATTAATATTTTATAAAACAAATGAAAAACTTACCTCAAATGTCACTAAACTTTGGATAATATATTCAGCTTACAACAAACCGAGTGTTCTAATGGCTGCCATTTGCAAGAAAACAAGTTGTTGGAAACAAATCACTTTTGTTAACAAAATTTAACATATTATCTACAAAATCAAGTAAAAATTAACCACGAAATAACAAATTTAAAAAAATACTTGAATGTCCACTTTTCATGGAATGACCCATATGGGTTTTATTAGGTTTAAATTCAGTGACTAAAGTGTTTTTTCAGAACTTGGGGACAATTATAGAGGCAACAGACGCAAATATTAAGAGCTATGTTCTAAAGATCGTTATCTTGATAAGAAACAAAGTTGATTCCGATACCCAAATGTTGAGCTGTTAATTTGAAATTGTGTGTTAAAATATATAAATAAACTTACTGATTCATTATTCTATCATCAAATACCAAATTACCTAGTCCTGATGCTAATTTGCACCCTTGCACAAGGACACGTCAAAAGCATGCTTTACTGTTCCGATTAAGTGATTGGTATTTGCGAAGGTAAGCCTAAGCTTTCTATTTTTCGCACTAACAAGAAATTTTTTTCGGCGGAACGCTCATGTAATCCAGCTCATCTGAGCACTTGTCGAACAGTTTCGATTAAAATTGAAGTAGAACATGTTTCATTAAATACTGGAGATATTTTCACAACACTCAAACGTGAATTTTTCATAAATTTTCTAACTCTAAATCTCTGATCACGTTCAGTTAACTTTGCCGAATGACATTTTCTTACCTTGTTTTTGATTCAATTTTCTTCTTTAAATCATTTTATCACATATTGCACGTAGAATTGGATAAATTTATTGTTTTAGAAATACTTCGAGATGATTTACAACCATTTTTATGAGAAATTATCAATATTCGAATGCTATCCTTTGTTTCCTTACGACTACGATCCATTTTTAAGTAATAAATAGAATATTACAAAGTAAACAAGCAAAAATTAATACCAAACGAATATTAAATGTCACCACAATGCAAAAATAAAAAAAAGCGACAAACGATAATTTTATTTATGAATTTATTCGAAAATGTTTTGGTGTACGATCACTTTTGTGGCGTTTTTTTTCTCTGTTTCTTTTCATTTTCATTTTTATAAATAGAAAATAATTCAATATTTAAAGAATATATATTAGGTTTATTCAGAATAACATGGAGATGATGTGAAATAATATTGGATTTTATATTCGAATTCAATTCCAGACTACAACGCTTTTTCTACAAATTTTTAAAGTGTACGAACACTTTTGGGAGCCACTGTATACATTTTATTATACTAGTTTGTGTAGGCATATTTGCGTCCTTGCAAGGGTATGGAGTAGTTTTATTGTTACTTTTATTTGAAAAAAGTTTTATCAAAATACGTTATTATTAATTTTTTTGTAAAAAATAATTATAGTTTATTACTACATTAAATCATGCTTTCAAAATTTACGAATCTAATATACTTAATCGTTAATTAATTTTTTTAAACAAATACTATATGTAAATTAACTACCTTTATTTGACGAAATGCTTGTTTTTAATATGTGTACGCCCACAAGCTAAAAAGTTGGTCAACAATTTGTTTCTTACATTACGATAATTAAATTACCTGCACATCTCATATTTAAATGCTGGAAAATTATGTTTAAAAAAAATTGTTAAAAGATTTAGTTGAAGTTCTGTAAAAAAAGTAGATTACTTAAACAAGTTAAAACTCACAAATTCATTATATCAGAAAATACACCATCTCAAAAGTTTTTAATTAAATTTCGAAAAATTAAATTTTCTCTATTAACCCAAATCGAATACTTTTAACTATCATAATTTTCAGAACTGTTTTAAATTGTAAAGCTTTTTCATTCACGGTTTAATAGTTTACAGAATATTCTTTCATATAAAAACTGTTATAAAATGGAGTATTTAAATATTTTGTGCATTGCTTTTTAAACTGGAGCCACCAGGATCTGATATCAAGGCAATAAATGTCAGTGGGTTAAATCGAGTAACCAATCACAATAAACTTGTTGAACTACTAAGAAACTTCCAGAAATAGAAGTTTTGAACATTAATTAATTGTTTCAAAACATTAATTTAATTAATAGTTTTGAAACATTTTTGTATATGCTATATATTATCAATTTATGAAACTACAATTCAATTGGCAAACATTGTTACATAATAGTTGTTACCTAGTGCATTTTAGAAAGGGCTTTTCACTTTGTATGTAAACTATTTTAAAAGATAATATGTCCCAAACTTTCATTAAACCATGATACATTGTAAACACCAGAATACACTTTCCCCTAAAACTTCCTTATGGATCGTAAACTGATGATGTAGCCGTAAGTCCTGTCTGTTGTGAGCATAACATATCACATGCCATAATAGTGAGAGAATACAGATGGTCAGGGAACTTGATGAAGCATATAATAGGATTTACAAAGCGTGACTTTCTGGTTAAACTGAACTTAAGTTCTGCAGAGAGTACCACCAAATAATTATGCAAAATGAAAGTGTGGCCAGTATCCTTATGCATGTATTACTGAGAAATGCTTTACTGGGATAGGAACAGATAAATTCCATTTAAAGTATTTGTAATATGGAATGGATTTCGGTTATTTAAGGCTTTGTAATTGTTTCATTCGGATATGTCTTTGGATATGAAATTATAAAATTAAAAATCGGTAAACAACTGTGGAATTGTTAGATTCTTAAGAAATAAAACATAAATGATATCCACTCAAATGTTTCAGAATCATTCATATATTAATTTAATGCAATTATTAAATATAAAATTAAAGTCCATTTGAATTATAAAAACCGTTTTAAAAATCAACAAATTAAAAAAAACGGTTAGAACAATTGGATATCGAAAAATGATTTTTTGCTATCAACCTGCTTTATAACTATTGCTTCAATTTTAAAACACGATAATGAAGGAAAAACTGTCTTTTAATATTAAAAAATTGAAGAAAATTTTCAAAGAAGCAAAAAAAAAGCTATATCCAGTGAATTTGAACATGAGCTTCAGAGAGGTGGACTAATCGTAAAATTGCTTTATTCGTACTTTAATTTTGTTTTTTTTTAAACTAAAATTTTTTAAAAATTATATCAATACCTAGTTTTAATAAATGTATTTATAAACAATATGTTACATTAATGATAAAATAAAATAACGCATATGGTGTGGAATATTATTTTATTACAATTATACGATTGATGTGACCTTGAAAATCGTACAATGGTTCTCAATAAATTTCGTAACTGTAGTAAATTCGAAAGATATTTTAAACGCTGTTAAATAGTAAATAGCTGTACAATGTGTATAGGTCTAAAGAACAAAATCGACTGGACTAAAATTTTAGTTAATAAATTAAAAAATCGTTAACTAACTATTATTAATATAAATTTTAGTTTTCATATCCAAAAAAAATAACATTGACGTTAAATGTTTTAAATAATTTATTTTTGTAATTACGTTAGTAGAAGTTTTGGTATTGTTTCGAATACCATCAATTCAGAGCTGCTCTGATCGACCTGTTGTAATAATTTGAGTTATTTTGCCAAACCGGGAAAATTGTCCGTATTTTTTCATCATGATAAAATTACAGTAGCTACCACGAAAAACAATACACTAAAATTTTTACAGAAAAAGTTTATTGTATCTAGATGTAATGTTTATTAGCCTCATATGCGAAATTCTAGTCTTAATTCATCAAGAATTAATCTCAATATGTGTGTGAAATTTTAAGAGTTTATTAAGGATATAATTTTAAATAAAACATTCAGGGCAAAAACTATTTTAAACAAGAAAAAATAATAAGCTGTAATATTTTTTTTCCATTTATAACATACGTATAATTTACAAACTAGCCATATGTCTATTCCTTTGTAAAACCTAACTATATACTTATCAGGTAAATAAAGCAGTAAAATACTTTCAAAATAATACTTATACGATGATCAGCCGAAGCAGTTTGACCACATAATGAACCATGAATATAGGAATTGAAGAAAAGGTAATACAATTGCTTACAACGTTAGAAGAATCGTTTTGTTTAAAAAAGGTACACGTAAAACAGCTATTTTACAGAATTTGGATGTTGAATGATTGAGGATGTACTGGGTCTTGAAGTGGGTATCATCTAATCGTTGCATTTGTGAAATGCTCAAGAGCAACTGTAGTGAAAAAGTTTGAAAGCCCGGTTGTTAGCCAACTTATGGGTGTCAACATGCCTGTCATGCGGTCATCTGTGGCTACGGAATGTGGAAATAAAAGAGTACAAGTTTGTAAGGGACATATGAAGGCAACAGTGCAGCAAATTAAAGCAGATTTTAATTTGCTGCACCGTTGCAGCAATCTGCATTAAAATCGGTAATAAAGCAAGGCTCGTCTTAATGGATATCTGAACGCAGTATGCGCAATTCTGGGGATTATTTTAATAATTTGGCAGCTCAGTGTACAATAAAACCTAAAGCTTTTGTTGCTCAAAAATATATGTTTGATTTCTTATTTTGGAAAAATGTTGTTTTAATAAATGATGTTTTACTTAAATCAAATGCAATAACACAAAAATAAAACCTAAAGCTTTTGTTGCTCAAAAATATATGTTTGATTTCTTATTTTGGAAAAATGTTGTTTTAATAAATGATGTTTTACTTAAATCAAATGCAATAACACAAAAATAAAACCTAAAGCTTTTGTTGCTCAAAAATATATGTTTGATTTCTTATTTTGGAAAAATGTTGTTTTAATAAATGATGTTTTACTTAAATCAAATGCAATAACACAAAAATAAAACCTAAAGCTTTTGTTGCTCAAAAATATATGTTTGATTTCTTATTTTGGAAAAATGTTGTTTTAATAAATGATGTTTTACTTAAATCAAATGCAATAACACAAAAATAAAACCTAAAGCTTTTGTTGCTCAAAAATATATGTTTGATTTCTTATTTTGGAAAAATGTTGTTTTAATAAATGATGTTTTACTTAAATCAAATGCAATAACACAAAAATAAAACCTAAAGCTTTTGTTGCTCAAAAATATATGTTTGATTTCTTATTTTGGAAAAATGTTGTTTTAATAAATGATGTTTTACTTAAATCAAATGCAATAACACAAAAATAAAACCTAAAGCTTTTGTTGCTCAAAAATATATGTTTGATTTCTTATTTTGGAAAAATGTTGTTTTAATAAATGATGTTTTACTTAAATCAAATGCAATAACACAAAAATAAAACCTAAAGCTTTTGTTGCTCAAAAATATATGTTTGATTTCTTATTTTGGAAAAATGTTGTTTTAATAAATGATGTTTTACTTAAATCAAATGCAATAACACAAAAATAAAACCTAAAGCTTTTGTTGCTCAAAAATATATGTTTGATTTCTTATTTTGGAAAAATGTTGTTTTAATAAATGATGTTTTACTTAAATCAAATGCAATAACACAAAAATAAAACCTAAAGCTTTTGTTGCTCAAAAATATATGTTTGATTTCTTATTTTGGAAAAATGTTGTTTTAATAAATGATGTTTTACTTAAATCAAATGCAATAACACAAAAATAAAACCTAAAGCTTTTGTTGCTCAAAAATATATGTTTGATTTCTTATTTTGGAAAAATGTTGTTTTAATAAATGATGTTTTACTTAAATCAAATGCAATAACACAAAAATAAAACCTAAAGCTTTTGTTGCTCAAAAATATATGTTTGATTTCTTATTTTGGAAAAATGTTGTTTTAATAAATGATGTTTTACTTAAATCAAATGCAATAACACAAAAATAAAACCTAAAGCTTTTGTTGCTCAAAAATATATGTTTGATTTCTTATTTTGGAAAAATGTTGTTTTAATAAATGATGTTTTACTTAAATCAAATGCAATAACACAAAAATAAAACCTAAAGCTTTTGTTGCTCAAAAATATATGTTTGATTTCTTATTTTGGAAAAATGTTGTTTTAATAAATGATCTTTTACTTAAATCAAATGCAATAACACAAAAATAAAACCTAAAGCTTTTGTTGCTCAAAAATATATGTTTGATTTCTTATTTTGGAAAAATGTTGTTTTAATAAATGATGTTTTACTTAAATCAAATGCAATAACACAAAAATAAAACCTAAAGCTTTTGTTGCTCAAAAATATATGTTTGATTTCTTATTTTGGAAAAATGTTGTTTTAATAAATGATGTTTTACTTAAATCAAATGCAATAACACAAAAATAAAACCTAAAGCTTTTGTTGCTCAAAAATATATGTTTGATTTCTTATTTTGGAAAAATGTTGTTTTAATAAATGATGTTTTACTTAAATCAAATGCAATAACACAAAAATAAAACCTAAAGCTTTTGTTGCTCAAAAATATATGTTTGATTTCTTATTTTGGAAAAATGTTGTTTTAATAAATGATGTTTTACTTAAATCAAATGCAATAACACAAAAATAAAACCTAAAGCTTTTGTTGCTCAAAAATATATGTTTGATTTCTTATTTTGGAAAAATGTTGTTTTAATAAATGATGTTTTACTTAAATCAAATGCAATAACACAAAAATAAAACCTAAAGCTTTTGTTGCTCAAAAATATATGTTTGATTTCTTATTTTGGAAAAATGTTGTTTTAATAAATGATGTTTTACTTAAATCAAATGCAATAACACAAAAATAAAACCTAAAGCTTTTGTTGCTCAAAAATATATGTTTGATTTCTTATTTTGGAAAAATGTTGTTTTAATAAATGATGTTTTACTTAAATCAAATGCAATAACACAAAAATAAAACCTAAAGCTTTTGTTGCTCAAAAATATATGTTTGATTTCTTATTTTGGAAAAATGTTGTTTTAATAAATGATGTTTTACTTAAATCAAATGCAATAACACAAAAATAAAACCTAAAGCTTTTGTTGCTCAAAAATATATGTTTGATTTCTTATTTTGGAAAAATGTTGTTTTAATAAATGATGTTTTACTTAAATCAAATGCAATAACACAAAAATAAAACCTAAAGCTTTTGTTGCTCAAAAATATATGTTTGATTTCTTATTTTGGAAAAATGTTGTTTTAATAAATGATGTTTTACTTAAATCAAATGCAATAACACAAAAATAAAACCTAAAGCTTTTGTTGCTCAAAAATATATGTTTGATTTCTTATTTTGGAAAAATGTTGTTTTAATAAATGATGTTTTACTTAAATCAAATGCAATAACACAAAAATAAAACCTAAAGCTTTTGTTGCTCAAAAATATATGTTTGATTTCTTATTTTGGAAAAATGTTGTTTTAATAAATGATGTTTTACTTAAATCAAATGCAATAACACAAAAATTAAATCGGTAAGACAAATAATATGTTTTCAACTAAAAAAAAATCATTTAAAACTTGTAAGATTTTTTTTACTATTGTATTGCATTTAGTATAAATGTTGTTTTTACTATCAATGTAATTACACTACTCATACCCTTCCTAAGTGCAGAAAAATAAAATCTTCCATTTTAATTGAATCGCGTATTGTTTTTCCTACAAAAACACGTTTCCGTTTTATTTTCTTAAGATACTCATTTTCAAACATTCTAAAGCGTTAATTCTTTAAACTTTTTTAAAATACCGTTTTTTAGTTTAAAAATATTACTTTTAATTGAATAAACACCAAAATTATATTATCATATAATTTAATATATTTATTAAACTTTTTTTCGATATCTGCAAACATGTGCACTGTTTAAATATATTTATTTGTTTTCGTATTTTGATTTGTTTTGATTTAATTTTTGTGTTATTGTATTTGATTTAATTAAAATATAATTTATTAAAAAATTCCCTTTCTTTAAAACGTATTCTTTAAAATTATTAATTTATCATTTTAATTTACTTTATCAAGTCGTTATGTATAAAATTAAAACTTATATTTGTGATTTTTTTTCTAATTTTTTTAATGTGTTTTTATATTTAAAAAAATATTTTTATTATAAGTAAAGTAGATTTTGCATTAATTTACTTACCTTATTGTACCTTTACAAAACTCATATGCATATATTCAAAATTTAGTCAACTCACTCCGTACAACTGTTGAGCATGATATAAAATGAGCGTGATTTTTTTTTGTAATGCAACTAAAAATAGTATTAATAATAATTATATTTCGTAATAAGAGTCAAAATTGCTTACACTACCATATAAATACAAATGTTTACTTTTAAATAGATGATCACAAAGTGAAATTATAATTAATTAAAAATATATAGCGATCTAAAAAAAATGTATAATATACATTTATAAATTACCGGATATATATATATTTTACATCTCATTATAGGATATTCTATCCATGTACCACGATATTCTTTACCGAATAATGTAGTCAAATATTTTGCAAAACAGTAACGAAAATAGTAGAATGCTTCTTATTTAAATTCACGGAACGCATTTGCTTCTACTATTTTTACATCCCGTATTTTATCGGAAAAAAGAATACATTTGAAACACGTTTATATGTTTCCGAATTACCGTAAATGAAACATCGAGTAGTACAGATTAAATATCTTGAAAAGAATAGTGCATTTTCCGTTTACGTATTTATTATTGAAAAAATTTAAATTTTATTTATTATGCTTAGAATCTGGGTTTTGATTATGTTCTTCTAAACAAAAATCATCCTATTACACTGATGTGCTTTGCTTTAAATTATATTAAAATTTAAATATAGATACATTTTTATAGGAGTACCGAATTACATATACGTAGACGTTAGAAATAAATCTTTGTTACTAATATAATATTATTTGGTAAACGTCCAATCAGTTTCAATTACACTTTCGAACGCATTTTTGATGAAATAGTTGAAGTATTTTATATTTATATAGTTGCTGTAATAACTTCTTAAATATTTCATTGTTAGATAAGTTGCGGTGAAATTAATTTTAATTCAAAATGTTTGGTTGTTATAAAGATGTCAAGGTGATTGTCCAATTATTTGGACAATAACTTTCCTTAAAAATTAAAAATAACAAATACATAAACTTGTATTGGTATCCTATAGAATTGTACCGTTGGTGTTATTTCCCTTTGTGAGAATTTTAAAAATAATATTAAAAAAACTTATTTATTCGAAAAAACAACAAAGATTATTTCTCTAAATACAAATTGAAATTTTTTGCGTCAAACGTCTTGCCTTTCGGTCAGTAAAGGATTGCTTTAAACAATCGCATGTAAGGATCTAACAATAATATCGCTTATATATTTTCAACGTATTACTTTTGCATCAATATGAACAGAAAACTAGACAATGCTCGGTTTCAGTTATTCGGTTTCATCACGCATTTTTTACAAACTGAGATGGCACGGTGTTGTTAAGCCACGTATGTCGCAGCCGGAAATAAATTTAGCGTCCCGCACGGCTTTCAAAATTGTATAGCTCGGCAGTATCTTTGTAAATCGTACAAAGCCCCGTTTACACGTCTAACAAGACGAACCGGCATTGCACCGGGTATTAGGGGAAAACTTTTCCCTCGTTTTCACGGCACTTGATAATTTGCAGGTATTTAGGAATTGATGTCACTCCCAACGGCACTTCCGAAAGAGAGGCAAACAGATTGCGTTTGTTTGCACTTGCACGGCAGTCTTTGAATACCCGTTCAACTGCTTTGCGATTTCTTTAAAAATGTCCGCATCACGCACAGTATCGTCACAACGATGAAAATGTTCCATAAAAACTGCTATTAAATTTATTTCTTCCTCATTGCATCACACCACTTGTTAGTAGTCATTTTAAAATAAGTAAATAACGCACAAAGGATCACGGGAAACAATCGGCCTTTACCCCTAGCCAAGAGCAGGTGCAAGTTTACACCGGTCCCCAAGGTGGGAAGATTTTGAAAAATTGCCGGGTTTGCCCTGGCTTTAAAATCTTTATAGGGTGGGTGGCCGATATTTCGGTCAAAATCCCATGTTAAAATCAAACACCCGCCTTCTAAGCGTTAAATGTTTTTTCTTTCATACCACGAATCGAAAATGTCCCAAGTACATCACAAGATCGCTATACTATATGACCCAGCTTACACGTAAAGATTTATTTATGTTACAGATAAGAACGCTCTGTTGGAGACGGACACGTTCAGTCATGATTGAAGGGTATGACGGTGATTGCCATCAAACTGCTTTGCTCCCCGAGTCTCTTTAAGTTTTTTCTGAATCCTACGTAACGAACGCTGAATTCCCATAGCCAAATTACTGCAAAAAATCTTTTAAATACTAATGAGCATCAGTTTGAATTCGATGGAGCGTATTTTTTATTGCTGATTGAGTTCTCCCAAACTCGACTTCTCTTGAGTCCCATTTACACGTGCTTCCTCAAAGAACCTTTATGGTCTAATGTATGCAGTTTGAGGCTTAACAAGTAAATACACCTCATCGGACAAGTGAGATTACGCTAATGGTTTATACAGATCGTATTATGTTGCACTTTTCAGTATTTTTACACCTGAATGGCCCTACTTGAGGAAGGTTTGTTAACAATCCTTCCAACAAACAGTTACATGCCTTTTATTGTAATGCAAGTCATCCTTCAATAAAGTTTTGAGAACTCTATTTTTTGTTTCTCAAAGCAAAAATTTCAATCCCCCCCCCCTTATCACAAAACGTTTAAAGTACCCACTGTGGCTGCGTACCCGACACAACATGTCTAAAATTTTGTTAAAATATACATATGAATGTCCTTAAATTGAATAATTAAATTATTTTAAAAATCGAATGTCGCCATATTTTAGGTGTTAACAACGTTTTCTTGTCGAAGTACCTCGTATTACTTAAGCCTAAACAATGTCAGCTATTTTCCAGTCACCAAATATTAAAATAAATCCTAAATAAATATTGAACAAAATACAACAATCACAATTCAACACAAAACGAAGTTCAACAAGACATTTATAAATAAAACAAATAATTCCTCATTCCCAATGTACATTTTTAAATTATTTGAAGTAGAAAACGAAATTCGAATAGCCCATAGTCAACAGATGCAATAATTGGAATGGATATATCCTTCCCAGTCCAGTCATTTCACCTAGATTGACCCAGGTCTTGTCCAGTGTTGACGTAGTACACGATTGATCCAATCATACCAACAAAGGGGAATATTGAGTGTGGCCAGAATAGTATTGTAACGGAATATTACGTATATGAGCTTACTATATTCCTGCTACATTAGATATTTAAATTATTAGCAAGGATAGAAACTTTTCAAAAGTAAGAATTTAATATATTTAATTATTTGAGAACACTAACACGTCAGTTTTAAACATTGCTCAGAAGGATAATTCCTTTCGAACAACAGTAGTGGTTTCTATGGAAACGACGTATATGATAATACAATATGTGTTGTTTGGACCTGACGTCACCAGACGACGACAGCGGACTTAAACAAACCAAAAACTAACGCTTTAGAACTGTAAATGTGATTGTAACTGTCGTGCAATGTTTGTGTTTGTTCTTTTCGTTGTGATCGTTTCGTTCGTTGTAATAATAAAGAAATTAATGATCGAACATGTGTTGTCATGCAATTTTGAAGGTATATGACTAATAAATAAATATTAATTTAAATAAAATTGTGCTACACAACAGGGCTCTCCCGCAAGTCGGTACGACGAAAAGTTCATTGGCGAAATGTTCCTCGATATAAAGCAAATGTCAAGGAATCCTGGAATGTCCTTTTCTTCCCTATCTTGTTGTTACAGTTAAAGGTTTGGAGATGCTCAACTTCAACAAATTACTTGTTGTACAGAGACGCGTAGAATGTAGAGGCTTTACTATTTTAATTGAGTTAACCGGATTGTTCGTTATTAGGAAAATGCAAGTTTGAGAAGATTAATGGAAATATTATTCTCTGAACTTTTGATCATGAGCTTGCAGAATTTGGGACCTTTTTGAACTTATCTAAAGTATCCTTCAAACGGCTGTTGTAAAGGCTTTCTAACGAAGTCTAGTCTTACAAATACATGCGATGTCTCACTGAGTTCTTTGCATACGAATACATCATATTTTGAGTGTCTAGATGCTGGGTTAGGTTGGAGTTTCTGCATATTGTCTTTCAGACGCTGTACGAACCAGAAGGTTGCAACATCTTTGTTCGACAGACATGTTTCAAGTCCTAACACAAGTTTAATCACATTCGTGTCTAATTATATTTAAATTCGTTTTTCTGAACTCTACATTATTAAAAAAAACGTACAGTAGAAGAAACTACACGCACTAAAAACTAAACACACTCCTGAGCCAAAAAATCATCGCAGTTTAATTACTTAGCAATACAGGGTAAGTAATGACTGTTTCTGAGAAGCCTAACATACAACGGAATTGCAAATTTCACGCAAGAAGGGTTCATCTCCAAAAATTAAAAAACATCAGAAGATACCAAAAAATGAATTTCTCCTAATGCATTTGAGTTATTTGAGCAATAGTTTTATTCAAAATTACTGTCCACTGTTTACATTAAGGCAAAGTGAACTAAAGTTCCTGAAGTAAAATTTGAAAACTTGAGTGGTTTAGTATTAATATATTCTTTAATAAAGTACAAAATTACTAAAGTTTTCTTTTACATTTCGCTGTATTATTACGTCTTGCGTTAGAAAAAGAAAAATATCCCCCCTAAAATGAGATTTTCATTAAAAATCTTCTTCGACATCCAGCTGTGATGCTGCATCTGTCGACCATTGCAGAATTCTTTTATAGAAATCTTCAAAATACCCCGGTATATATTGTGTTAATTTTTGAAGGTCGTTCATTTCTAAGGTATTGATCGAGAGGTTTATAGAGGTACCATGGAAATTCTTTTTCTATGTTTGGACAACAGCCTTTATTTTTTGACATGACAAAAGTTTTTCTATTGATTTTGTTCCCAATAAAGAGACGGCATAAAACTCCACTGGGAATTTCAAGGTTAAAAGTGAACTGAGAAAAACTTGACACTTTAAAAGGAAATTTTGTCCTTTCTTCCCACACCTTTTTCCCATGTCATTTTTCAGACAATGGCTTTTTTTAAGTTAATTTTGTACCACGATTTAATGTCTATGTTGTCAGAATATGTTATTATTTTGAAACTAAACTTACTGTATTACTGTTTATTAAATAGTACATGCATTGCTGGTGTGAGTGAACGAAAAATCTATCCTTCATATTCTTTGGTCGCAAAATCACTGTCACAGCCGTTAAAAGAGTGGCGTTTTTAAGGAAAATTAAAATTTTTATTTTAAGACTGGCTGATATTACCAGTAGAACCTGTTTCATTGCATCGTCACAAAATTAGTGTATCTGTTATTTCTTTACGAACGTTGGTTCGAATACAATCATTTAAAAATGATGCCAAACAGAACAAACTAAATTAATAATCTCTGATAACACTTATTAACGACTGTTATTATTCTGAGAAGTGGTTGATCGATTTATGGTGACTAATGTCGACGTACAATAAATATTTATTTCAGAAATTCACGAGCTTTTCTCGCTTATAAAATATCGGTCTATAAGGGTAAATAAAACAATTAGCCAAACAAAAAAACAATTTAAAAATAATATCGAGATGATCCCTTTTCGAAATTTCCAATTCAATTTTTTTTCACTAAACCATAAAATGCATTCCTATAAATACCTCTTGTATAAACATTTCTGTGGCTATTGTCATAGATCCCTCATAAAGACTCTTATAAAACATAAAATTTGAAGAAAATAAAATTTTCGGAAATATGTTCTCCATAAACCTGATAAAATACAGTAAACAATTGATTACTATTTAGTTAGGCATAGTATGTGGCCAATTGAATAGATTTTGTTTAATTTGAGTATAGGCTTCCGGTATAGTCGCAAAACATGGTTGGATGGGGCTATTTAAGCCAAATTTGGAGCAGTATTTCTTCGTTTGCCAACTTCTCATACAAAAACTGCTTATAGGAATTAAACATCAATATAGTTCTTTTATACTGTGCCAAAACATTTTTGAAGATATTACTAATATATCAAAATCGATTAGGGGCCAGGTCTCTTTACAATTGTGTCACTTCTCTTTCAGCTTTTATATGTTTTATTTAAAATAAAACTTGATTTAACAAATCAAATTATATATTTATAACTTTTTAAATAATTTTTAAAATTTTAAACGATTCGATGTTTATTTCTAACGAAAGCCCCAACTATGTACAAGGAACTGGTGCTCGTTAAATCTGCCTTGGTTCAAAGTTCTCACGTTTATCTAAGGTGCGTGAACTGCTTGTTCATATGTTTTCTTAGTCATCTGACCATGGTTCCAAATGATGAATCAGTGTTCCAGGGTATGTTTATCGAATATATTCTGAACCTTTGCCAATAGCCAATTGTGGATATCTTGAATAGCGTTATTTCAACCCAAGTCACTTTGAATAGGAGGTGGGGTAAAAAGAAATGTTAAAGTAAATTCAGTCTAGGAGCCGTCACTTATCTGGCCATTTTGAAGACCGAAATTGTTTGCTCGAATTAATAAGTTTGTTTGTCTTACTATATTCTATAACTGTTATATATATATATATATATATATATATATATATATATATATATATATATATATATATATATATATATATATATATATATATATATATATATATATATATATATATATATATATATATATATATATATATATATATATATATATATATATATATATATATATATATATATATATATATATATATATATATATATATATATATATATATATATATATATATATATATATACGTAGACTTAACAGTTTATGAACTGGATACTTTACTGGTGTCTAACCCACGATCATATTTTTCTAGTTTTAATACATTTTTCGTTTTAAGTATCAATTTAATGTGTCCATTGTGAATATAAAACAGTATTTAAAATGATGTGTACTTCATAAAATTTATCATCATCATCACCAAAATATAGCAGTAAATGTTTCCAATTTTTTTTAAAACCCATACACTCTCCAAAATGTTACCAAATAATATTTTTATATTTTTTTTTAAATATCTAAATTCCAACAAGAAAGAGAAACATTTGATCAGAACTAAACTTTTTCAACTTCAGATTAGAATTTATTCATCCGCATATTTATTATCGGTTCTGATTTTTTAGCATCTGCAAAAAAGAAAACGTTCGGATAAGATTGCAAAAACTTTACGACTCGTGTTCAAACATAACTTATGCTTTTACTTTTTGGTGAAATAAAGTTGAAACTTTATAGACGTTCGTGTACTGAATGCGACGCCGAATATTTTATGTTATGAAAGCGAGGAAGTAAATGTGGGGTTTTTCTTGTTGTTTTGTAAAAAGATTGGTTTTCATGTAGTCAAAACTAAGAACTAAAAAAGTTTTTTCGATAAAAACATTACAAATGGATACATTTTGTAATATAGTTTGTACAAAAAATATTAAAATATTTGAAAATAATACATATTTCTAGAATTTTTCACAAATACTGAATAACGTGTTTCATAAAATAACTCCTTACTTCAAATAAGTCTATAAACTCCCGTTTATAATATTGATTCCGCTAAATCAAACTAATTATGATTTTAAAAATACGTAGCATAATAAACAAATTTAATTTGTTAATAAATTTAGCATTTTAATTAATGTATTTCTGAAAAGATGTTTCAAAGCTTAGCGTTTTTTCCAAACTAATTTGTAAATTTCGTAAAAAAAATAGAACATCCCTGAGCCATTAAAATATAATATGAATTATAATTATTAATTTATATTTACAAATGCATTTTTTTTTTATTTCGACATCATATAACATTGTTTAAGTAATATCTAAATTACACCGTTAAAATATACCGTTCATATACTCCATATAGGGGGAAATTATACTCCTTTCGTTTTTTTTTCGTAAATATCATCTCCTGTTTTTTAATCAATTTTCACCAAATGTTGGCTTACTCTTCTGTTTTCTCATACTGGATTCAGCAAATTTTTCTGTTTTATGGGAGGAGGGAATTTTTTTTTTCGGTTGTATAATCTCACCTCATAGGCAGTAGACAGGTTAGACTACCCTGTTTCCCCTTTAAAGCTCACTAAAATCCCCATGTGTTATCCCCCCCCCCCCAACATCTCAACCACTTTAAAATTACCCGCTAACTTAGACTTTATAAATAAAAAAATTGCAAAAAGAAAATTTTTGTTTTAGTGGGGTTTAAGGAAAAAAATTATTTAGAACAATTTTTAAACATTTGTATAAAACTCATTTCACATCTACACTAAAAAATTGTAGTGCATTATCTTTGTTTGGTTATTTAAAGTTTTTATTTGTTTTCGGCAATACAAAGTAACCTCAGCTAGGTTAGTCGTGTGCAAACCTAGCATTTGCCTTATTTTTGTCATAACTGGGATCAAACAGTTCGCCTTAAAGATCACCAGTTCTCCTTCTGATCATTTTTCATAGGATAAATTCTGCCGCTGCATTTCATATTATTTCATGTAGTGATCCGAGTGAGCATATGGAATGTCATCATCATTAATTTGATATCTTAAGAGAAAAAACATCAACAAAGCACAACCTCTTTCTTTTTGAGATGGATTATTTCTGTTCTGCCCTTTTCCGAAGAGTTGTTGATGACCCTGATTGATTGGTCTGATAGGAATTACTTGGTGGGGGTTCACCGGTATCCGCAGCTGCCATAAACATATTCATAAGTGACTCCTTTTCCGAGTGGCACGTTCACTTTTTGGTTGGGTTGTTAAGCAGTTTGTTTAAGCTCACACTTGAGAGTTAATTATCACACAATATTACTAAAATTGTACAATATTACTAAAATTGTACAATATTACTAAAATTGTACAATATTACTAAAATTGTACAATATTACTAAAATTGTACAATATTGTGGAACATGTATAAGCTTTCGAAGCCGCTCTCGCAGACCGGGCCGTTGGAACAAAAATTCCGACGTCGACATTTGCTGACTCCAAAAAGAGTGGCACATGAACACGGTAGAAAGAGCCGACGTCAAGTTCTTTTCAAAAATGCATCTTGTAATAAGTTCTGTTATCATTTACAATTTTTACATTTCAGCATAAAGAAAACTTTTCATTTCGGCAGTAATATGTTTTTTTTACAGGGAATATTGTAATTTTAGTAATATTGTAATTTTAGTAATATTGTAATTTTAGTAATATTGTAATTTTAGTAATATTGTAATTTTAGTAATATTGTAATTTTAGTAATATTGTAATTTTAGTAATATTGTAATTTTAGTAATATTGTAATTTTAGTAATATTGTAATTTTAGTAATATTGGAATTTTAGTAATATTGTAATTTTAGTAATATTGTAATTTTAGTAATATTGTAATTTTAGTAATATTGTAATTTTAGTAATATTGTAATTTTAGTAATATTGGAATTTTAGTAATATTGTAATTTTAGTAATATTGGAATTTTAGTAATATTGGAATTTTAGTAATATTGTAATTTTAGTAATATTGGAATTTTAGTAATATTGGAATTTTAGTAATATTGGAATTTTAGTAATATTGGAATTTTAGTAATATTGGAATTTTAGTAATATTGTAATTTTAGTAATATTGAAATTTTAGTAATATTGTAATTTTAGTAATATTGTAATTTTAGTAATATTGTAATTTTAGTAATATTGTAATTTTAGTAATATTGAAATTTTAGTAATATTGTAATTTTAGTAATATTGTAATTTTAGTAATATTGTAATTTTATTAATATTGTAATTTTAGTAATATTGTAATTTTTGTAATATTGTAATTTTAGTAATATTGTAATTTTAGTAATATTGTAATTTTAGTAATATTGTAATTTTAGTAATATTGGAATTTTAGTAATATTGGAATTTTAGTAATATTGGAATTTTAGTAATATTGGAATTTTAGTAATATTGTAATTTTAGTAATATTGGAATTTTAGTAATATTGGAATTTTAGTAATATTGGAATTTTTGTAATATTGTAATTTTAGTAATATTGTAATTTTAGTAATATTGTAATTTTAGTAATATTGTAATTTTAGTAATATTGAAATTTTAGAAATATTGTAATTTTAGTAATATTGAAATTTTAGTAATATTGTAATTTTAGTAATATTGAAATTTTAGTAATATTGTAATTTTAGTAATATTGTAATTTTAGTAATATTGTAATTTTAGTAATATTGTAATTTTAGTAATATTGTTATTTTAGTAATATTGTAATTTTAGTAATATTGTAATTTTAGTAATATTGTAATTTTAGTAATATTGTAATTTTAGTAATATTGTAATTTTAGTAATATTGTAATTTTAGTAATATTGTAATTTTAGTAATATTGTAATTTTAGTAATATTGTAATTTTAGTAATATTGTAATTTTAGTAATATTGTAATTTTAGTAATATTGGAATTTTAGTAATATTGTAATTTTAGTAATATTGTAATTTTAGTAATATTGTAATTTTAGTAATATTGTAATTTTAGTAATATTGTAATTTTAGTAATATTGGAATTTTAGTAATATTGTAATTTTAGTAATATTGGAATTTTAGTAATATTGGAATTTTAGTAATATTGTAATTTTAGTAATATTGGAATTTTAGTAATATTGGAATTTTAGTAATATTGGAATTTTAGTAATATTGGAATTTTAGTAATATTGGAATTTTAGTAATATTGTAATTTTAGTAATATTGAAATTTTAGTAATATTGTAATTTTAGTAATATTGTAATTTTAGTAATATTGTAATTTTAGTAATATTGTAATTTTAGTAATATTGAAATTTTAGTAATATTGTAATTTTAGTAATATTGTAATTTTAGTAATATTGTAATTTTATTAATATTGTAATTTTAGTAATATTGTAATTTTTGTAATATTGTAATTTTAGTAATATTGTAATTTTAGTAATATTGTAATTTTAGTAATATTGTAATTTTAGTAATATTGGAATTTTAGTAATATTGGAATTTTAGTAATATTGGAATTTTAGTAATATTGGAATTTTAGTAATATTGTAATTTTAGTAATATTGGAATTTTAGTAATATTGGAATTTTAGTAATATTGGAATTTTTGTAATATTGTAATTTTAGTAATATTGTAATTTTAGTAATATTGTAATTTTAGTAATATTGTAATTTTAGTAATATTGAAATTTTAGAAATATTGTAATTTTAGTAATATTGAAATTTTAGTAATATTGTAATTTTAGTAATATTGAAATTTTAGTAATATTGTAATTTTAGTAATATTGTAATTTTAGTAATATTGGAATTTTAGTAATATTGTAATTTTAGTAATATTGGAATTTTAGTAATATTGTAATTTTAGTAATATTGGAATTTTAGTAATATTGTAATTTTAGTAATATTGGAATTTTAGTAATATTGGAATTTTAGTAATATTGGAATTTTAGTAATATTGTAATTTTAGTAATATTGTAATTTTAGTAATATTGGAATTTTAGTAATATTGGAATTTTTGTAATATTGTAATTTTAGTAATATTGTAATTTTAGTAATATTGTAATTTTAGTAATATTGAAATTTTAGTAATATTGTAATTTTAGTAATATTGTAATTTTAGTAATATTGTAATTTTAGTAATATTGAAATTTTAGTAATATTGTAATTTTAGTAATATTGTAATTTTAGTAATATTGTAATTTTAGTAATATTGTAATTTTAGTAATATTGTAATTTTAGTAATATTGTAATTTTAGTAATATTGGAATTTTAGTAATATTGTAATTTTAGTAATATTGGAATTTTAGTAATATTGGAATTTTAGTAATATTGTAATTTTAGTAATATTGTAATTTTAGTAATATTGTAATTGTAGTAATATTGTAATTTTAGTAATATTGTAATTTTAGTAATATTGTTATTTTAGTAATATTGTAATTTTAGTAATATTGTAATTTTAGTAATATTGTAATTTTAGTAATATTGTAATTTTAGTAATATTGTAATTTTAGTAATTTAGTAATTTTAGTAATTTAGTAATTATTTAATTGAAGTATTATTTTTTAACACTGGAGTTTTCTAAGTTTGCTAGCTTAAAATACATGGTTTCCCTGAGGGACAAAATTCCAAAAATTTGGTAAACAAGTAGCATGTTGGGTCAAGAATGAAAATACAGTAATAACTTATTATAAATGCAAATAATTAATTTAAATGTCATATAAAATCGAAATTTTTTGAGTTTTTTGACAGATATTATTTATATTTTCAATTTTATATAAATTTTTGCACCCAATGTAAGCACGCCTCATAAGTCGTAAACATGGTAAGATAACGAGTTCAATTCCTGCGCTGGCACTCCACGCAACCTGAATAGGTGTCAAGACTTTTGACAAAGACAGATTTAACGTGCACCCTTTCCTTTACATGGGGAATGTCTTTAAGAGGGAAATGTGGAACACGCGAACTGGCAATCCTCCTTTCACTAGTTATCTGGACTATTGACTAGATATTCGAGAAAAATATTGAGAATCGAACTCGCATTTTTATGGTACTGTGTCTGACACGATACACGTGATCCACAACCGCCTCTTCGAAATTCTTGATGCGATAAACTTATGCATTCGCTCATCTAGTTTCACTGAATCCAATATATAAACCCATAGAAGTAATCTTATATATAAAATTGAATTATACCTACTTTCAAAAATTACTACACATTTATTCAAAAGATTGTATTTTACCATTGGTGAAAATTATCGCTTTCAATTTAAAACGGAATTTAATATTTAACATAATACAAGAAAATATTTTTAAGTACAAACTGTACCACATTGAAATTCGCACAATATTTTTTTTCTTCGGAAAATTAATAGTTTCTAATGATGAACTTATACATTTTTATACTATGTTTCCTTCAAACATCATAACTATTTTAAATGTATTCCATTGATTTACATAAGTGCAAATACTATGCATATCGTTTGCAAATGAAATTTAAAATTACACAATTAACATCTGAATTCTATTATTTAAATTAATTAAATCATTTGGGGATTTGATTTAAAAATATTATGTGTAGCACTAATGGAATAATGGTTCTTTAATGAAATCATCAATTTATATATAAATGCTACTAATGATCCATTTTAATTACTACTATTTATATTTTATATTTTGTAATAGTAATTTTGTTTTAGAACCATTCATATTTCAGAAGTAATCTATAGTTTAACTAATATTTTTTTATAAAGAAAATCTCACAACTTTCTACTAACTAGTTATTTCACATGTTTGCCAATTATGTCAATTATGTTCTAATCTCATAAGTTAAAATAATTTCCTAAATAAACTTTTTTCTGTAAGCATAATCAATAGCCGTATAATTTTACTCAGAGCTCAGCCAACACCTCAGCGTCACAAATCTAACCCAGTCGACCTCTGCAACTCGCGTAAGTTTTTTTAATCTAGGTAAAAAACGCCATTTAATGTGCCACTTCAGCTATATTCCATAGAAAGTGAATGGGAAGCTTTTTTTCTAATTCGATAGGTAGACCACTAAGCAGAAAGACGCAGCTGTCTGGTCGGCGAGATCGGCTTCATCTGTTTAAACATGTTCCCCGCCTTTATCCGAAGGGATTCCGTAACTTTAGCTGATTGTGGAGATGGAAATCAATCTGTCCTTATTCTCACTCAACATTATATCCATTGTTTATGGGATGTAGTATCTGTAAGGACCATAGAGTAATGATACAAATAGAGGAATAAAAATGCTGATTTCCGTGTGTACATCATTGAAACCACGTGATATGTGAAAATGCCAATTCATTCATGCGCCAATATTACTTGGCAGGCCTTGGCGACTTTAAGAACTAAACGAGATCGAATTATTGTAATATGGTTTTGTGTTTAATTTTGTATTTAAATATCGTTTTTTTTAACGAGTGGCACAGTTTAAGGGAGTTTAACAGATATATTAAGGAGATTTTTCTTACTTTGTAGTTTTGAAATAATTGCATTCCTTTTTTATGTAAAAAATTTACCATAAGCGAAGTTCTTTCAATTGTTATTTTGTATACTTCAATAAGAAAATATGAACAATAAAACCTGAGAAATATAACGAGTTTCGCTTCTTCGAGTATTGAACACAAATAAAATATTTTCGTTTCGTTAGTGAAGAGGAAATATTTAGCGCATATTGTTTGAAAATAAGTAAATACATACATATGTGTTAAGAAGTTGAATACGGACAGAACTCCTTATCACCAAAAGAGAAGAAAGTGCGCCAAATTTGAAACTCGTGCAGATGTCTGAACGCCAAATGTGGCAGCGCTATAACCACGTGATGTGAGTTTTTCTTTTCAATGTTGACACCGCGGCCTTACGAGAGTCTGGTGTTGAAGGCGCTCTCTATTTAATATTACAACTCTCTGGTAAGGACGCCCCCAACCTTCTTCACGTAATCGCGTGTCACTCCTGAAAAATAACTCAAATCGATTCACTTGGCATTTAGCTCGATATCAAGAATTTTCAAACAGAAAATGAAAAAAACCGGGCGGTAAAATCTCATACCCAAATTCGGCTGTTCAAGGTTATTTAAACGCAACGTATAAACATTCAAAGTTAAACTCATGAAACTTGCACAGTTTTAGTAGAGATAAATTTATAATTGAGTGTACAATTTACCAGTTCATTTAAAATAAACGTCAAGCGGTTTGGCATCGCAAAACAATACCTCAATTTCTGTTGCGGAACTAATGACTACGCTGATAACGTGGTAAATATTCATTGACTACACCTACGCGTATGGAAGATATGTTTAAAGCGCTAGTTTACGCATATGCACGGTTGGTAGCGCTCGTTTGTCAATTTCTATGAATAGTTAAATGTCACCTCCTGCCGTGTAACCTCATCCAATTTTATGGTAGCATCTATCCTCCAACATATTATAAGGTTAAGTACTTTTTTATAAAGAAGACTGAACGGTTTCGTCCTTGTACTTCATTTGTTTTGCTTTTATACACATTCCGAATTTAACACTAGAACGACGAAGTGGGTCAATTTGACCCAAATCTAATTTCGTTTCTCTTTTTCTCAAACACTTACCAGAATTAATTGAAATTCTTTGACTTTTCCAAAAGTCATGCATATAACAGCCTGAAAAAATATTATTCGTCTGGCAGTTATTATAGTTGGTGTTTTTAACACTTATACCTAGAACGACTGAATGGGTCATTTTGACCCAAACACCCTTTTCCTATACTGAAAGCAGATAACAACGATTTATAGAACTAAAACACATTGCACCCATGTCGTGCGCATTCGGCTTGATTCATCCAGAGGGTGAGTGACCTTGACTTAAATATGTAATGTCACTGGTCGAACAATATTGGATTTTCATTCGTTCAAACTGTTTTTATATGAGAAAAAGCGCAGATGGCATTTTTTTCCCTGATGGAGACAGGACTGCATCTGAATAAGTACAGATATGATAAAGCTTGAGTAAAATGTCACGGAAACTTACTGTTATAATACGAAAACTGTAGAAATAAAGAGTTTGCTTCTAGGGATGAAGAATTTGTGCCTTCAAATACTAAAAGTTTATCTTCAGATAATGATTGCAATTTACCAGATTCTTGCGAATTACCTGTTGCATGTGGTAGAAATGAAAATGTTTCTAGTAAAACTGAAACATTTAAAGTACAAACAACCAAGAAAACATGATTTCATACATAACAGTTGATGAGCAACTGTTTCCTACAAAATCCAGATGTCGATTTACACAGTACATGGCTAATTAACCAGATTAATTCGGAATTAAGTTCTGGCTTGCAGCTGATGTTGATACTAAATACATAATAAATGGCTTTCCATATTTAGGTAAAGATGAGCATCGTCTTGCAAATCTAGAATTCGCCAAACACGTCGTTTTATGTTTAGTGAAACGTTTTTTTGATAAAAACAAAGGAAGAAACGTCACCACTGATAACTTTTTCGCATCACTGAAACTATCGGAAATTTTAAAAGCGAAGAACACCAGAAATCGAAAGTCTTTGCCTGAATTAGTGAAAACAAATGAAGACATAATTGTCGAAACATTGTTACTGAAACATAATGATAGTACAACTACTATGACAGTTTACCAAGGGAAAAATAATAATAATGTCATGTTACTCAGTTCATTTCACCCCACAGTTTATGTTGACGATAACGGACCAAAATAATTCCCATAGACAATATGGTTTTACAATTCTACCAAATTCAGTGTAGGTGTTGCTGTCAAATGCACGAAAATACTTGGTGAAGGCAGCATCGAGAAGGTGGCCAGTGCCTGTCTTCAACAATGTTCTAGACCTTGCTTGAATAAATTCCTGGATTTTGTATAAAAGAGTTATCGGTAAAAAGTTTTCGAGGCGAAAATTTATCCAACAACTTATTGAAGAGCTTCGCCATCCTTATATTGAGTCTACTCGTAAAAAGAATAAATCAGATTTACAGAAACAAGTGAGTACCATCAGTAGCACGCAAAAGAGTTCGAAGTCATGTTTCTAAGTGTGTAAACAAAACAGTTGATATTTGCTCCAATGTGTAACAAGTACACAAATTACGTAAAAAAAAGTTGCCGCAACTTTGTGTAGTATATGTACGAACACTTTCCTGATAATAACTTTTAAATAATGAATAAAAAATTTACACATCAATGACAAAATGCCTTAAAAAAGTTCAAATTGAATATATTGTAAACAGTTTTTAAACATAATTTTTTGTTTATTTTTAAGGTTTACAATTAAAATATTCTATTTTGTACTCTTAATATTACTGTCAATGATATAATTGTCATTACTGAAAAAAAAAGTTATATTTTAAAAATTTAAACATGGATTTTTGTACTCTGTGTCATTTTGACCCATCCCGTCGTTCTAGGTATACCGAAACTGCCATCGTTCTAGTGTTAAAAATGATTGATAAGTGACATTACATTGCAGATTTCTAGATATGACAACACAATTTATCCCATAAATGAGCTTTATATAACATCGAATTTAATTTAATAGGATTTAAATGCGTCATACCCTCACTTAGTTATAAAAATCATGCATTACTATAAAAAAAAAACGCTATACTTAATTTATTTCACAAATTATTAACTTATGCTAATTTTTTATTAAAATATTTATGAATAAAAAATATGAGTTTTTAAACTTAACTAACTCAAACTTAGTTGGAGTCAAACTTTTTTTTTTATTTTTTTATTTTAGTCAGAATTCTATATGTGTTTCAGGTATATTTTACATATGTCATAAACAGCACACATGGTACTCATTGTTAAAAAGCTATCGTTGCTCTTTAAACTTTATATCCGAATTTGAAAAGAAAAGAGTCCTCATGAGTAACACCACAGGTTTCTCACAACATAATCTTTTGCAATACAATTTGCCAGCACTTTCCCAAAATGCATTTATCCCCTCCACATTTTTACGGCAAGAGAGCTTTTCTCTTTTGGTTATAGACTAAAGCATTCCAGTTTTTCGTCTGACGAGCCTGTGGGGGGTGGAAAAGCACTTTGCACTCGCGTCTACACAGGCTCTCGCAATAAACCACGGGGCGTCGTTTTTCTTTTTTTTTCTTCAAACTATGTTACCCCCAAAAAAAACTCGAATTGGGATTGTTTTGTTCTTAAACCTCATAAAGTCTAACTTGATTTCAATAAAATACTATATATTTTTATATTTGTTTTTATATGTTATGTTTTATCTAATTGTACACCGACAAATAGGGCCATTTTAGCGGACGAGGTGTCTTGGAATACGTTTTACAAAAACGTGTTATGCTAAACAAAGTAAGTTAATTTACCGCCAGAGCGATTAAAAACATTTGATTTAATATTCTCAGAAAAAAAAATGAGTTTCAATGAGTTTCAATGGTTTTTTGTCGCCGTAAAGATAGATTACAATTCCTTTTTTATGTTTTATAAGAACTCCAAACAAGCAAACTTTAATGTGGCGAAACTTTTGTTCTTGAGGCCTTCTACGACAAAATTGGCTTTAGTCAGGCATATAATGACGATTAAAGGTATGTAATTTTTTTTATTTTAAAAGTTAATTGCAAGACTTAAACAGTGTTACAAATTCACATCGTGATTCGCGAGGAAAACGGGGTGTCTTACTTTGATCCCCTATTTTCTGTTTAAGGAATACTAAGTATTAATTTACCATGCCATTCATTAAAAATTCATATTTTATTATTGTTATTTTATTTTATTAGTCATTAATATATTACACACTAATTCAGATTCGCCTAGTTAAATATATGTATTTTACTTTTGCTTTGAAATCTAACTAAATAGTAATGGCCTTGAATTTAAAGTTAATGTTTAAAACAGTTAATATTATGTAAATAAATTAGGAAAATAAATGTCTTCTCCTAGAGCCTATGGTAGCTTTATGAGACAGCTATTTATACGTAATATGAAGGATACCTACAAGTAATAGGTTGTGGGTCGATTTTCTGTCTTAGAAACTGCAAAGATCTGGTATTCGGAGGGTACTGAGTTTGCCGAGTATGCCGTGCAGATGGAGCTGCCATGTGTTAAATATGTCTTGACAAAAATATTCTTGAGGTAGGTTTTGTGTGAGGAGAAAGATTGGGGTGTTTATCTCAAATGCTGTCATCGCAGTCATAGTTCTAGTTATGAGGCTATGTTCCCTGGTCTTTCTTTAACACGTTCGCTACCGACCACGCACAGGCTCGTGATATGTTCGTCAAAATGACAAGTACACGGTAATTGTCGACTTTCATCTTTTTAGACACCGACGGTGAATGTGTTAAGTATAGATCACGAAGTGTTATCAATAGCCTGTTATGTAGCTCAAGTTATAAGTTTTTCTAACCAAGCAACATCTTAAATGTCCCCAAAGTATATTTTTAAGGTTTTAAATATAATTTAAAATAAGCGAAAATTAATTGCACTATGCAGATACTGGATAAATTATAAAAAAAATTACTTTACTAAGCTGTTTTTTTGTTTGTTATAATATGTCATTAATGCAAAGAAACATAGGATATAATATTTATCGTTGTTTCTCCTTATTCTTACCATCACCATCAAAACTCTGAGGATTTCTCCATCAAACAATGCTCGTTAATTTCAGTACTTTTGAATATTAAACACGGTAGTGATTTGCATACTAACTCTCTAAAGGAATACATGCATCCATTTATTAATTACAATCGATATTTAAAAAGACCATCTCCTTTATCACTACATATCCATAACTTACGTTTCTTCTACATTCAATATTTAAAATCGTTAATATCAACTTATATTTGTTTTCTTATTTTTTGGAATTCCTCACAATAAGTTACATAAGTACTACTTTTTTTTTAAAATAAATGACATGCAGACTGACTCCATTTTTACTGAATCAATTTGTGGGATTGTTAAAATTTAAAATAGTTAAAATTTAAAATAATAATTGTACCATCTACGTAATGATGTAAGTTTGTCATTGTGTAGGAAATCGCCTTGAGTATTTCATAGTTCTTTTCGCCTAATTATAAATATGTATATTGATTTAATATAATGGTTCCATAGCGAGGTAGGAAAATGGTTCAGGATACTTGAATTACGAGAATAAAGAATGCAGACAAACTTGACAATTTAAGGTAATTAACAAATTGAGGTAAGCTAACTATAACCTACTCTTCTCTATACACTAAATAAGAGATATAATAGATAGGACCTTATTCAGCTATTCAAATTTATTAAATTGGTTGATGTTGAAATCTTAGAATTTAGAAGAGAAAATGAGACTAATGATTATGGATAAAAGTTATACAGATCACAGTTTAATTAGAATGGAAGAAGGCATATTTTTTATAATATGTAATTGCTTAATGGAATCGCGTGTCTCATAAGGTATTTAATTGGTTAGGAGTAAACAGTTTTCAAAAGTAATTAAATCGTTATTGGGAGAGCCTTAGGACATGTTAAGCACAACCAACCTTGCTGGAATTAGAGCTTGCTCATGTTTGGTTTTTATTAAATGTATTTGTTTGTAGTATAATATGTCTTTAAAATAATCATAAATGTGGGACTATCTAGGGATAAGCTGAATCGCGCACTTAAATTTAAAAACTAGCATATGCTGTTGCATTTTGCCATTTATTCATAAATACATGTAAACAAGTAATATACGAGATTCCCCCTAACATTGAAATAACTTCCCCAAACAGAAAATACGATGAGCAAAAATATACTTTCACATAAGTACTACACAAATTCACTTAATAACAATGATTAACCGTCGTCCTGAGCTTTAATATATATATATATATATATATATATATATATATATATATATATATATATATATATATATTTATACATATATATTTATATATATATATATATATATATATATATATATATTTATACATATATATTTATATATATATATATATATATATATATATATATATATATATATATATATATATATATATATATATATATATATATATATATATATATATATATATATATATATATATATATATATATATATATATATATATATATATATATATATATATATATATATATATATATATATATATATATATATATATATATATATATATATATATATATATATATATATATATATATATATATATATATATATATATATATATATATATATATATATATATATATATATATATATATATATATATATATATATATATATATATATATATATATATATATATATTATATTTAGCTTATTTGACATATTTAGCTAATTTACCATATTTTTTTCTTAATTTAAGTTTCACTTAGTCATAAATGCATTGCAATATGTTATATATATATGGCGGCTTAATCTTTATTTTGGATTTTAAAGTGAATACCACATTGATTCTAAAATGCACTGTCCAATAATCTAGGCCCAACAGATACTAAACCGAAATTTCGGTATATACAATAACATTTTGATTGTTTCTGTATTGAAAAAGGGTGTTAAAACAGAAAATAACGGGTCTACCCCTTATAACCTTGAGGGGTTTTTGAAATGAGGTTGTCAGAAAGGCGGTTCAATATCACGGTTGACGCGCACCTTACTGTACGTATTTTATAGAGCTATGCACCGAATTTCTTCATATATGCAGCATATGAAAGGGTTTTTAATACAAAAACAAAAATATATAACTTTAAATTTTTATGTTCTATTTTATTAATAAAAATAGCAACATTTCATAGATGGGTAGTTATTTTAAGATGAAATATAAAAGTAATTTAAAAAAACTATTTTTTAATAACTTATCTGAAGTCTTTCAAAATTTCTGTGCAAATTTTTGTTTTATTTTAACCGCCATCTTGAATTTACTGAGGGAATATTAAAATACGCAAAAAGTAGAGGGCCATTAATTTTAACCTTTGAATTCAAAAGTCTATCAATTTGAATAATTTATTGTGAAATTCAAAATAACATTTAGAAATTGTTAAATAGAAAACATACCATATCTATAAATTTTTAGAACGCAGCACTAAATATTGTCATTGCTTTGTGAGATGCTTTTTTTTTATCAAATTTTGAAATTCCTTTTTTTTATATACTCCACAAAATTTAACGCACATTGCAATTTTTATTGAAAAAAAGCAATGCAAATGTTGTGAAGTTTAATTCTATATTTCACTTATTAATCATAAAAAGTTACAATTTCTTAAAATGCTCTTAATTATCTTAAAAAGAAGAAAATGATGGATATAAAAAAATTATCCTAAATTCTTTCTTTCCTATCAACGTAACGTTTATGGTATTTCAAAAATGTATTGTGTAAATCTCTTCGCCCAAACTTGTTCTAACTGAAAGGAATTATTGAATATATATATATATATCCACTGTTAAAAAAAAGTACTAAAAAATTAGTAAAATTTACTTTTTTTTAATTACATTTGATGCGTATGATAGGTCCGAATACACAAATTTCATTTTTGAAAAAGGCGTGTACTCAAAAATGAGTTCAATGATTAAATATGAATAAAAACAGCACTAACTTTCCTACATAGGCTGCCTTCATAAATCACTTTTAATAAATATTGGGAATTACAAACAAGACTTACCGGGAATCTAACTCATATACTTAGGCACTACAGTCCAGTGGCTCTTCCGTTACACTACCATGGCGACGTGAAGAAGTTATAAATAAAATAAATGTTATAAAACGTGTGCCAAAAGAATGGGAAGTAAGATAATCAAATTGTAATAATTCCGTTTCCATTTAAGCAATTGACAACAAATAATAAGGAAAATCACCTTCTGAACAAACAACTACTTTAAGTTTGTCAGGTCGTTTTGTTAAGATGGCTTGAACAGAAGCTAAAATTAGCAATATTAAATCACACTGCTAATTTTTTAAAAAGTACGGTTGCTTAAATTTGAGTACGTCATCGTACGTCATTTACGATGCAATTGTAATCAGAAAAAACGCAGTATGTCCAGGTAAGAAATTTTAAGTACTTTTTTTACAGTGTATATATTTAAAACATTCAGAATTATTTTGAAAACCTAACTGTTTCAGGAGGGGGAACAATTGCTCATAGAAATAAATTTGATAAAATTCATTTTTTGAAAACCGCATTATATATTAATGCATTATTTTTTATACATAACTTATTCAACCGAATTCCTTCTATTTCTGTGGTATCCCTAAATATATATAAAATAGTTACACATAGTTTCAAGTGGTATATTTTAATCCAATTCTAGAAATTAAAATTATCCAGGCATTTGCGCATTTTTTTAAAATTAAGTATCTAACTAAAAACCTTAATATTTCTGTATATGTTCTGTTATAACTGAAAAAACAAAAAAATATTGGGAACTTTTATATAATTTGATAAGATTGTAAAAGAGATTTGAAATCGGCTTTCAATTGAAATCAGCTTAAATGAAAATTAAATATTTCCATTGGAACGTATATCACAATCTTTAGAAATAAGCTTCAAACTTTAAATTATTTGTGAATTATTTATACTTTATGTTTGTTTTATAAAGTTTGGTTCCGTCAACCACTGAAGAAAAAATTATTCCGATTTCTGCCATGTATATATATATATATATATATATATATATATATATATATATATATATATATATATATATATATATATATATATATATATATATATATATATATATATATATATATATATATATATATATATATATATATATATATATATATATATATATATATATATATATATATATATATATATATATATATATATATATATATATATATATATATATATATATATATATATATATATATATATATATATATATATATATATATATATATATATATATATATATATATATATATATATATATATATATATATATATATATTGAAAAATTTATTTTATCAGCTTGTGCCAGCTTCTGAAACATGTAAGGATGTTCAAAATACTGACTAATGTTTTAACTAAATGTATTAAATAATTCCTTTTAGTTAGAATAAGTTTGAATGAAGTGTTTTACACGATATTTTTTATACAGTAACTTGGAGTTACTTGGACCGATATCAAAATACAGTAACTTGGAGTTACTTGGACCGATATCAAAAATATGCTTTTAATCACTCCTGGGTCTGCTGTCTTGAAATGAATCATGTCATATTGTAAATCTAAAGTGATTCACTTGCTCTCCAACAATTACTTCTGTATTTTCATAACAGATACAAAAAGTGATTTAATACCTTTTTTTCTTTTTTCTTTTGTGTTCAAGTGACCTTAAGTTACGGTACCATAAACATTATTCTGACAGGAAAAAATAATATAGGAAGATTATTTTAGACACTCCATTTTATATCTTTTTAAAAGCAGCTAAAAAAAAATCGAAACCTTTTGTGGTTATTAGATGAAATCAAGTGAACTTGTACAAAATTTCAAAAGGTTATTGTGTGCAAATTTTCTAATAAAAATTGAAATGTTTGTTAAATATTTTGGGTATTAGAAAATGGAATGTCAGAATTAAATAAGAACGCTTCTCAAAAAGCAATGACATGGTTTAGTGTTCTAAAAATATTTATTAATATTATATGTTTTCTATTTTACAATTTCTAAACATTACTATTGGGTTTCTAGATTTAAAACTATCGGCCCTCTACTGTATTCGTATTTTACTATTACAATTATAAATTCTAGATGGCCGTTCAAATGTTGTCCTTTATGCGCATACATTTTAAAATACTCACCAGGATAATTTTTTTAGTACACACAAAAATTTACAATTTGTTTTATGTTTTATTCTAAAGTAACTGCTCAACTACAAATTTGTTTATCGATATATGCTGATTACACTTTGAGTTGTGGGGTGTAAAAAATTTCGTTTTTCATGCTATGGCTCCGTGCCGCCATGCCGAAAGAAAATTCATATTCATGTCAAAAAATTAAATTAAATTAATTTTAAATTTTAATTTGTTTGTCACATTTTTTTTTTAAATTAAGAATTCACAACAAGGAAGTAGTGCATATAAGCCAATTTTAATTGGAAATTAGTATGTATTTTGTGCAAGAGCTTTTCAAAAATAAATTAAAGAAGCATTATAATTGCATAATTTGAATAGAAAAAATGGCATACAATACAAACTGTGATACAACGCAAAAGGGAGTTTGTAAAATTAATTCATTTACGCAGTACATTTATAACATATTATATAAAACCTTTTCAATTATCACAGTTTTTTTAATACCTACAGCAAGTGCTGCAATACAAAACTGGTAATTATGTTTCTGATATTGGATTCCCAGAAATTGCACGCAATATAAACGATTGCAAGTGACCAAGATCAATCGAGACTGCATCTAATAAATAGGCCGTTACTCCATCTTGAAGAGTTATTGCAATCGATATCACATCTTATACTAAGACTTTATTAATAAGCATCTCCTTTGATCACCTTATGAATCGATACAGGAAAGAAATGTACATAAACAGGATAGAAATTGATACTCGATATTCTATTTTTAACAGCATATTAATAGATAGAGTATCATATTTAATTGTTTAACTGGCGTAAGATAGGTACTGAGTTTTTTATTTGTATGCATATATCTGCACAATATATTTTAGTGCAACAAAATGGCATGCGATAGCTTGGCTAACAATATTTGGATTTGAATATAATTGAAATATTATATGAATAGCGTTTTATTAATTATTAATACATATCCATATTATTAAAATACAAATATAATGTTAAAACTGCGCAATAAAAATACATACAATTCAGATATGTTTAAAATAGATGCATCTCTTTTCATTAGCGGAAATGAAAAGAGTCTGCGTGCACAAAAAATTGAAAATATACCCAGAAGATATAAAGATAACATATATAAACATATACGATAATATAACGATAACGAACGATATACGAAGATAAAAAGATACATATATAAAGAACAAAGCTATCTCAATCGATTGGAGTTAACTATTGTGTGCCGGAACATCAAAAGTTTTATTAAAAATCGAATGAATATTGTTAAAAATGTGAAACGCCTCCAGGAAGTCAAGTTCAACTGGAGATTTTGGTTTGCAAATTAAATGTGGGTTATAAAATTTAAATAGGTGATTATGTTTCCAAGAGTACCTGGAAATGTAGACCTTCTTTAAGTTTTGTTAAAATTTATTGTTTTTAACATGCGTTCAATATACAAAACTTGTTTATATAAAAAAAGCTTCATTTTGTAAGTTATTAAACTAATTAAATATAGTGAATATAATTAAAATAGAATGCAGTGATATATTTATTGTTAATATGAATTCCCTTGTGCGATCTTTTTTTATATTTCAATTTTTTGTAAGTAGTAATAAGTAGTTCAATATTTTAAATAAAATTAGTTCAACAAATATATAAAGTCAAATAAAATAAAATAACTAATCTTTCTTGTTTATAGTTATCAAATAAATTTCTAATTTTAAATGATTTAAAAAAAAAGTTGTTTGGCAATGTGCTCCATATTTTTTTGAATTGTTGCGGTTGTTTTAACATTATACTTATGATATATAAAGTATATTGATGTAAAACAATACGAAGTAAATAATAATCTTGTGTGTGTGTTAAATGTTCATGTTTCACTAAATATGATTGTTTTGGGATATATATAAATGGAAATAATAGTCTTTAGTTGTTCTTTGTATTGCTTAATTTTTCAATATAATTTTTTTTTGTTTTTGTTTATAGTATATTTTTTTATGTAAAAACAATATTCGATTTACTTAATCGAAAGAACATTTTATCAATATCTTAAATAAATTTAGTTATTGTTTTACTTCAAAGACGGTATGTTTTAAAGAATCAATGTTTTATTGACTCTACAGAATAATTTTATTTTTAATCGCAACGGAAACATAAAAAATGTGTCTGGATGGAATAAGTACTCGTACAAATCAAATTGGTAAATAGTGATTGTATAAATGAAAAATATAGTACCTTAAAAACTATTTTTGTTTGAGTTTTCAAGATAGAAATACAAACTAAACTGTTCTCTTTAAATGGTAGGTATTGCAAAACATATTTTCCTTTAAGAATTTTAAATTAAATGTATGAAGTTTTACTTGTAAATTTTAAATGACAAAAATGTTACTAATAATTTATTCATTACTGTCTTTTAGTGAGAATTTCCTTCCGTTATTTTTCAAGGAATTATACAAAATTTGATACATCTTATATAAAGTATTTAAGAAATAAATTACAAAACTAGTTTTATTCCAATCATATAAGATTACAATTCGAAATATACCTTTTCGTTTTTGATACTCTATGTATTTTAATTTTAATGGTTTTAACTATTATTCGTAACTTGAGCGGATTTATCAATACAATAACACTTCCTTTGGTTATATTGTTATATTATAGTTCCTTTAATAATGTTATGTTAAATTGCAATTCTGAACATAGTTATATATCCTACTTTTGGTGTATTATTATAATAGTTCAAATGTATGTTCAAAATCAATCTACTTTAAAAGTGTTATGAATGTACGTGTCTCAAAATTCTATAATATTTCATTACAAATACTAATTTTAGAGGATAATATATTTTAGATAAAAAGTGATAAATAAAATTAGTATTTAGAATAAAATTAGATACATTTTTGAAAATTTCTTTCCAAAGGATATACTTAAAATATTAATACTGATTCCCAGGATTTTTACTACTTTTGTGATATTTTTCAAATCAAAATTTTAATTTCATAAATGTGTAATAAATTAATGAAATTTGGGTATTTAGTTTATCAGCACACTATTCATTGCTTATGCATTTTACTGTGTTAAGTGGTTCTCTATGTAGCTAAAACTACAGTTGTGTTCTTTAGGACCATATATAAATACAAATTTCTCATTACCTTGCGTGTGCCTGCAGTGTGTTAAAAAGTGAAGTTGAAGATTACCAGGTCACACAAATTCGTGATTTTAAAGCAAGCTAATATTTACTAGAAAAAAAAATTGAGAGCAAAACATCAGTTTGTTATTAAAAATACAAGGTGTTAGAAAATTGTGTCTTAGGTTTCACAACTTTCAACTAAGAAGTATGACGATATAAATTATTACGTTTTCAGAAAGTGCAATTCTAAATGTTTATAATAATTGTTGTAATTATTTAAAAATAAAAATAAAACTTTTTTTTAGAAAAGAAAAAAAAATATATAATAACCTAAAGAAAATTATTTAGTTTCCACAATGCAGCCTTTCGCGATAACTAACACACAGATTGGGAACTAACTCATTTGGCCTCCATGTCACACATTCATTCAACTCATTTGTCCTCCGGATAACAGAATCAATTCTGCTCTTCAGTTTCTGTAGTGAGGGCACAGATGTTTTGTATACAATCCTGAACAGACACCATACAAAATAATAGCCAAAAAAAGGTATAATATGGCAGACCGTTACAATGGTCCATCTCGTCCTCACTGTGGTGAGGCAATTAGATCTGCCACTCCACCTGTTCCCACGCAAATTGGGTGCCAGTCTATGTATCATAAAACGTTTGAAAAGAAATCCTTGACAAAGTGAGTCGAGTGGGGATTTAAAAGGCCCATAAATGAAAGTCGACTTAAGGAATTTAATTCCCATAAACCAGGGCCCATAAAAGTGAAATATATGGGGTCTTTCGTCTCACCGGGCACCAATCGTGTGAATGGGGTGTTTTTACCAAATCGCGGACGAGCCGACAGGAGGTATTTGATCCAGCAAACCAATAAAAAAATCAGGCAAAATATGGGACGGTACCCACGCCCCCCCATCGACTGAACTGTCTTCACATTGATACACTCTAAGAACACTCACTGACTTACTCTCATAGAACTTGGACTTCTCTTAGAGTTCAACTCTCTCGATTAGACTCTTAAGTCCGATTTTAGATATTTGTACTTAACTAATGTTAAGTAATCAATCTCATGTTAGAGAGATGTTCCGGGATAGACTGTCAGCCCTTGTCCTGTCTGGTGAGTCATGCGACCAAATGCTCTCGCACTTGTAATAAATCTGTATTTCATGAAAGTTTAATCGTGTCCTTGCTTTAATTATAGTTAAGTTTTTGCATTTTTATGCCTTTTCTTCCCAACAGGAAAATCCTCGGCCTGGGTAGTTTAATTCTTAAAACACAACGCAATGTACATCTTTATATATACGATCTAGCCAAAGTAAATAAATGTATTAATCTTAATATTAACTGTAAACTTAATGTTAATTTTAACATTGCGTTCTCTCTGAACTATTTTACATTTATACACTCACCATCTCTCAGGAAAATTCCTGCTTGATGTGTTACAGTTCACGAAATTTTTTCTATGTAAAAATTCTTAACTATGCTTTGCGTGTTATTATAGAAACTTTCTGAGTTATATTTTACAAATATATAATAATTTTCTTTCGTTATGCTCTTTAATCAAAAGGTATGATGTATGGACACCCCGATCATAATTTTCGACCATCCTATTTATACTTCCATTTATTATTATGGAAAAAAATAATAATTCTTACAATATAGACTTTGATGAATGGAACTGTATTAATGATCTCTAATACAATGAATTCCCTGATAGAAGTTTCCCTTATTCCCCAAGTGTTGAATAAAGATGAGAAATAAACATATGTGATTTTTTTTTGGAAATAAATATGATCAATCTAACACAATTTTATACCTTGTACAGAAAGATAAATCGTAATTATTTTAATAAAAAAAATAATAAATAATATATTTCCTTTAAATAAGAATGCGTTGCATTCTATTTTATTTTCTTAAAAGTTTGTTTTAAAGCTTCTTTTTTTAATATACAATGCATGTATTTTTCCATAAAAATGTGTTTTTTTTTTAAACGTAGCTGTAGTGGGCGATCTTATTTCTTAACGATGTAGTACTTTATACTACTCGAGTAAAAATTAAGCATGCATTCAATAATAATTTGATTTTACAGTCACAAAACGTTTGCTTTTTTCTGTAAATACCTGCATTAAATTTGTTGAATTTTTTTATAAAAATTAGACTCGATATTTTTATATTAGTTGCATTTTATTTACAACCGCATCCACTAAACAATTTTTTTAATATACAATACATCAGTATTAAATTAAACCAACAAAGAGTAAACCTAACTCTTCCTCAGTGCAGAGATTTTGATCAATCTATATTTGGAATAAATAAAATAGTAAATATGAACAATGACAGGTAATTAACTCTAAAACAATAATTCTATTCGAAATTGCGTACATTATTTTCTAGTATATAGTATTAGAGAAAACAAATGCAGCTAAATTAGACTCATAAACATAGTTATTTATATGGATATGCATATTTAAAAACAATGTAAATGTTACCTTCAGATGGACGATTTTGACTATTTCACATATGTGTAAAGTTTTTTAATATTACAATTATTTACATATATTATTTAGCACAGAAAAATTTGATAAAAATAATGTTTTTCAACTGAAGCGGTGATTTAAAAAAAATTATTCCGGTGACTTTCTAATAAGATTGTAGGAAAAATGTCATCGAAATTCAAGTTTAGAGAAACTATTCAAAATTCGATTTTGCATTTTAAATATTAACATACAGTAAAACCTAAACGTTAAAGTATGATTGAAAATTATTTCCTTGAAAATATTATTTATCGCAAAATATACTGTTTTAAAGATGACACAACATTTATTTAATATACCAAATAAATGATAAAGTTTATTAAACATTTCATTAAACAAATAACCAAGCATTAATTTTATTGTGTTGCACGACTTTTATATTTACTTGTTAGATTTAAACTAAATTAATTTAAATTAAATAATCGATTTATCGAGGCAGCATATGTAAGTAAGTAACTACTCATTTCTAATCATTCTACGCATTGTAAAGAACAAGTTTTTTTGAAAAATGAAACTTGTGCATTCGGAGTTATTATAAGCATTGAATATAATAAAAATGAGTAAATGTTTCTTATTTTTGAGTACTTATTTTTAACAGTGTACATACTTCGAATGTATCTCTATTTGTGAAAGATAAATTAATAACACTAAGTATTATTATAATAAAGTTTACATACGTTTACCTTTCGTAAACAGAAATAGCTTTCAAGATTAATTCCAGTCTAATCAATGTCCATTTTCTGACTATTTCAATTTTACACTTAAAAGTTCGTTTTAAAGTCTATAAATAAACACATCAGACCCATTAAAATAGCTTCATTTCAATTTTTATAGTTTCTAATCTTTTAATTTATATTTGCCTATAAAATACAAGTGCGTAGAAGTAGTCGAAAGCGAAAGGGCATCCGAAACGAAATGAGGATTCACTGCCTCTCTTCCTAATATAAGCAATGGAAAAGGATTTGTTTTCGACAATTAAATTAACGTTAAGATTTCGTATGCAATTAGCTGTATATTCAAGAACACGTCTCAACTATCTTCAACTCCAACTGTATCACTTCATTAAACTTTCACACACTTTCAGAGTCTGTGGATCGTAACCATAATTAAATTTAGGATAAAAATATAATCAAGCTTGAAAGTATATTATATGTGACAGTTAAATATATAGAATAGAACATTACCTTCGCTCAAGAAACGATAATAGTATCTAATTATCCATTTGCGAAATTGGCATGATGGGTATCACTTTCAAATTGGGTTGGCAGTCAAGGGGTTTAAGTCCAAAAACCTGAGTTTCGAGATGAGAACTTTTAAATGTTGCAACTCGCATTGGCTACAATTTTAAGTGAAATAACATTGAAATAATTTTTGGGTAACATATTGAACTGTGACCCACACCTTTCTGCTAATGACATATTTTGTTCCCCAGTAACGAAAAGTAAATAGTTAGTATATTTTTAGATATTTTAGACTTGCATCACTTAGCAGATAACCCGCTCAATGTGTTACAAAAATAATTTCAAAAATGCAGGTAATGCAAGACATTGGAAAGTGCTTCATTAATAATTCTTTATGCATGTAATTTCCTTACTTATTGTAATATATATATATATATATATATATATATATATATATATATATATATATATATATATATATATATATATATATATATATATATATATATATATATATATATATATATATATATATATATATATATATATATATATATATATACATATACATATATATATATATATATATATATATAATATATATATATATATATATATATATATATATATATATATATATATATATATATATATATATATATATATATATATATATATATATATATATATATATATATATATATATATATATATATATATATATATATATATATATATATATGTATATATATATATATATATATATATATATATATATATATATATATATATATATATATATATATATATATATATATATATATATATATGTATATATATATATATATATATATATATATATATATATATATATATATATATATATATATATATATATATATATATATATATATATATATATATATACATTAGCTGAAGCGCCGGGATAAATATAATTTAAGCACTAACTTTACTCTTGTTTTAAAATCCGAGTGTACAAAATGTTATATTTTTCACCTTGACAAGAATGTCTTCATTTTAGTATTCTTTTTATATAAATTAGCCTATTGTAGTTTATTAGGTTGCATTTGTATTCATTTGGTAACATGTTTTATTCATTTGGAGATATTTTAGATAGATATAATTGTGCTAACGCTGTTTCGTGGCTCATGTTTTCGTTCTGTCCTCTTCACATTGTATGGACATCTTACCAGAAACATATTTTAATGACGCTACACATTAACACAAAACTAAAACGCAAGTGTTTTTTTACTTTGGATACAATATACTGATATAAAAGTCACGTTGAATAAAATGGCAAAAAATCTCGTGCCTCGCTTTAAACAATTTAATATTGTTCGCTGGAGACATAGTTTTATTTATACAATTCATTGCACTTTTTGAAAAATGTAAGCTTTTGGCGCAATGCAGTAAGATAAACCTAATATTAAGTTTAATTCCAGTTTGTATGATTTTAGATGTATAAACTGCATAAAAACATTCTGAAAAAGTTAATAGAAATCGGTTTAGGTATGCAAGTTTGTTTACTTCTGATGAATAAAACATCTTTACAGTGATTCGAATTTTAGATTTTCATTAGTTTTCATTATTTTTTATATAGGTTACATTTTGTATTTGCAGGATAGACATGGTAAATTTATGTTGACTGAAGGCAATAGTATGTTCAAATTCAAATGTTCATTAAATATTACTTTTTGTAATATTTTTTTGTGTTTTATTTATTATTTTCGAACTATATACATATTGTTTAAAATAAAAATATTTTTTATCTCTTTAAAAATGAAATTAATACAAAAAAATGCACGCTATAGCCCCTAAGACATAAACTCTTTGTGTAATTTTGATTATATTTTAAAGAGTGTTTTTACAAGAAATGTCGATTTGTTTATATATCTCAATTATAAAAATAACTATAACTGTAAATAAAATTCCTTGTGTAATTTTTAAATTGAAGCAAGTCAAATTTTATTCGTGATAAACTTGGCATATGTTTCACATACCTGAATAAAACACACATGAGCTGCAGAATATCTTTTATGATTTACTTTTCCATTATATATTCAAAAGTAATTAATTTATTATTACTTAATTCCCACTTTTACCACACGTTTGACGGGACATATATTTTTACATTAAGTACCTTATTTAGTATTTTTAAATTTTAGTGGAAGATTCTATTTTTGGACCATGGGACTATACAAGAAAACACATTTTAAAAACCAATATTAATATTTATTTTTTATTTAGTAATGGGTTATTCCTTTGAAACGCCACGTAAATATATTCCATGGAAATAAAATGCTTATTTTTTAAGTATTCCAAACAAATGCAACCCCAACAAAAAAAGTCAGCATAAAACCTTCATTAAAATTTTGAAATTGAAGATTTTATGCAGGAAAACTGCAATTGTTTTGAAAATCTATAAAATTAAAGGTTTTTGTTTAAATGTCCTTCATAAAAACTGCAAAAAACCTTCATAAAAACCTGCAAAAAACCTTAAATTTTTAATCATGAAGGAGAAATGCAGATATTTTAAAGGTTTTATGCAGGAAAATTAAAAACTTTAAAAAAAAAACTGCAGTTTTTTTGTTTCAATATCCTTTATAAAACCTTCAAAAAACCTTCAATTTGAAAATTTTGATGAAGGTTTCATACTGACTTTTGTTGCTGGGACCTAAGATCATTTTTTAAATATTTACATACAGCATGTTTTATTTTTGCAGTTCTGTGCCCACCACGAAATCTCAGACAAGCAAATATACCCAACGTTCGTCAGAACAAGACCTCCGGACACTCAAATATCCAAATCGGTGGCTTCCTTGCTGCTCAACTTCAAATGGATGAAAGTGGCTTTCCTCTATTCCACCACCCAGGACAGGAATTTCAGAGAGGTTTCGAAGACGATCATCCAGACACTGGAAAGTGTAGGGATCGAGGTCAGATATCTTGGAACATGGCCTGAAACATACCATTATGGATATGGGGAGAACCCTTTTGATAAGCTTGTGGAGAATTCTTACCTAAATGCTAGAGGTAAGTTATTGTTTTTAAGTAAATAGAACATGTGTAGACATAAAACCTCAGGTAGGGAGCAAAATATCGATGTTAAAGAATTGTCTTCAATAAAAAAGGCGCAATTTTGACATTCTTTTGAAACTTTACTCTAGGGCCGATGATTTAATAATTCCTCTAATTTTTTAAATTTTCAACATATTAACCATCATTATTTCGACATTATCCAAACAATCTAAATAACATGAATTAGGAATGTATTTCAAAAATACCTTACTCTTGCAGGGCATGTTGAAAATGTTCTTAATTTAGAGCACATACATAATTAATAAACTATTTGTGATTTCATTTTAATATATGTCGATGGTTTTGTTATATTTTAGTTTTAAAATACTTTATTAAGATTTAACTACATACCTTAAAAATGATGCAAGCATTGATAAACCATGGGCGAGAGAACATAACATTTGAATTGTTTATTGAAATAGTGTTAATTAAATGTTAGCAAATAATTATAAATTTGTCTCGTTTGATAATACAAATCATAATAAATGTCGAACAAACATTTAGAACGCAATATGTCATATTGAATCGTTTTGTATAAAAGCACAAATAAATTTTACTTAATGTCTTGATTCGCATCCAAATTCTAATCTGAAAGTCAATTTTATTGGAACAAAACGTGTTGTGAATTACTGAAGTGGTTTAGTTCTACAGGAAAATTGATGGCAAATTCAATAATGTATTAATCTCATTTTTTGAAATTTGGGCTAAACACGTTTTGATTGCTTGTTTCTCAATTTTCCTGTATTCATTTTATATTTTCGCGATTTCATTTCTAATAAACTACATAATTTTTCTAAACAAAATTCGAAAGGTTAGTAAATTGTTATTATTTAAATGAAATATTTTTATATTTGAATTTAATTGAAAGTTATGTTAGTATAGGATTACTACTAGTAAGCAAATTTAGTTATATTGTGTGTAATTGGATTTAAACTTATAAATTAAAACAGTCAATTGCGCTCATAGAAATTAAATACTATGCATCTAATAAATCGACGTAAATTGAATAATTGTTCCTAATGGATATTAGTGCCATAAACGTTTATAGAATAGTTAAACGTAGATTCAATTATGTCTATTTAAATCAGCTTTATATGACATTCAACACCCACAATTAAATACCAATTATGTAAATGTCCCGATAGTAATATTGCTAAAGCATCTGGGGAGGAGAGAGCAATTTCGTAAATGAAATTAGTCTAGATAAATATATTACAAACATACGTATAATATTACTTAGTTCGCCTCATAGCATAGTTAAATTATATATTTAAAATTAAAAAAAATATATGGTTTTATTTTAATTTACAAAATCTACAAATAATGTTTCACGTAAAATATAAAAACATTAATTAAAATAAATACAAATATGATTGATATTTTTATGTAATTCATATAGTTGTTGGTGTTTGGTGTTTTCGGTTGCAATACATTTAGATTTTAGAGTTCCTTTTCGATGCAAGTTAAACTCAAAGAGAAAATCTAAAAAAATCAAGACATTTAATATTATTTTAATTTTGACTTTTTACGTATATTAAAAAAACTTCAAATGAGTTGAGAAGTTAAAGGGAAAATAGAGTAAACAATAAAATGAAAAACAAAAAACTGTAAATGCATACACATTAAATGCAGCATTGCATTTAATCATTCACGCACTTAAACTATTCACATTTTATATCATTTACAGTATAGTTTAAAGTTTTTATTATGGTACCGTTCTAATGAACTGTATTTTGCATTTAATTAAATACATTTTGTTGTGTTGTTTACTGAATTTAAAATGAAGAAGCTATACAACAATGCTACATTTTATTTATAATTTTTTAACGTTTTAATTAAAACATTATTATTTAGATTTTTTAAAAAACAATATGCAATTTATTTGACAGTTAAATTATTATAACCCATTAATTATTAGCCCAAATTATTTAATATATACATTAATATTTCAAGGTTATAAATTTAATGTATTTAGTTTAAAATTAATTTGTTTATTGCGATTTCTTCTGTATACGGATTTTATATATCAATTTCCTAAAATGTAGTTATGTATTTTGCATTCAAAAAATATATACTAAAATATGTATTTTTTCAAACTTTCAAACTTCAAGAATTTTGTATTTTTAATTTAATTGCGATAAAAAAACGATACGATAAAGATAAAGAATGATCACTACAATTGAAAACGGGAAATAGCATTAACAAAAATTTGAAAACAACTGTCCAATATCTGCTAGACAATAGATTACCACGCCAAAAGAATTCTTGTAAGGCGATTAATAATAATGCTCGCCAATCAAAAATTCAGTTGTACAAAAAATAAGAATCTGTGACAATGAAGCATTACTTTTAGAAATTCCAAAATTTCAGCAGACATGTCTTGGGTATTAAAATAAAAAAATAAAAAAAAATCAGCAGATAAGAGCTGAAACTGATAAAGATTGATTGTCGAAAAAGGAGAGAAATAGAGAAATACTTTTCACTCTAAATTAAACTGTATTTCTTATTTTTAAAGAAAATATGAGGAATACACCGAAGGAAAAATATGAGGAATACACCAAAGGAAATATTGTTTGAGTATCGTCACAATATTAAACATTATTTTCAAATAAATAAGTAAAATAAATATTAAAACAAATAAGAAATGCATATAAGTAAAATAAGTATTAAAATAAATAAATAATAAAATAAACCAAATGAGTATTAAAAATGTAAATAAATAAAATAAGTATTAATAAAAATAATAAATAAATAATAAAATAAACCAAATGAGTATTAAAAATGTAAATAAATAAATAAAATAAGTATTAATAAAAATAATAAATAAATAAAATAGTAATTAAATCCTGCATTTAAATTCAAAATGTTAACAAATGAAAAATTCTGAATATCCTATCGGAAGGGTAGTTGTTGTACATACAATTTATTTCTACATTTGGTAGTTAAAAGTAATATCAATCGTTTTTTTCCTGAAAAAATATTTAATTTAGTTACGTTAAAATAACCAATAAAAGTACTTGTTATGTTTTCTGTCAACTACATATTGTTTAGTTTCTATAAGTTAAAAGACTTGGGTTGACAAAAAATTAGTACCGTAAAACCGAATGATAAGAAGCTGTTTGGAACTTCACGTCATATTAACCGTGTTTTCTTGTACACTTACACTTATAAGTGATACACTAAAATATCTGTGATGTGTACTATAAGTTTTCATGGTAATTTTTTTTTTTATTTTTGACTTTGAATTTTTAACTTGAAATGAGAAAAAAATACTTTACTTTTATTCACCCGCACGTTTGGGTGAATAAATGCAGTCTTTTTCATCCTGTTTCGATTATAAATTTTAATTTTTCTTTTAATTTTTGACTTCGAAATTTTAATTTTTGAAGTGTTCAAAAAATGCTCTGCTTTTATTTTGTTTTGATTATTAAATACTATATTTTTTCATTTTTGACCTGAAATTATAAACAGCTGTCTTTTTTCGTTCGGTTTCGATTATGAAATATCGCTAGGGGTTTTTAAGGTGGTTACTTACTTTTAAAACCTACAAATTATTAGAAATTGACCTACAAATTATTAGAAAGTTTTAAACATTAAAAATACCTAATTACAAGTCAAGATGACAGAATTTCTCCTCTGAAAGAATAAATTAATTGGCGATTTATTCATTTATTAAAATATCTTCTTTTTAAAAAAATATTTAACAAGACGAAAACATCATTGGAACAAAAGAGCATGACATATTGATAATTTATTTTCTGTGTGCACAATATTTAGCAACTTAAAATAGGGTACTTACATAAACTGAAGCAATGTTTTCTATTCACCCCCCCGAAACAAATAATTAAAAATGTTCAAATTCATAATAAATTAATGAAAAATATTTTTTTTTGTCCAATGATGAATTTATTCGATATACAAATGTCTGAAATTATACTTTTTTTATAATTTATAAATTTAACAGGGTAATGATATTCTCCATAACAACTAATTCCTTAACCCTGTTGTTTTTCACCTTTATGCTTCTATTGATCTGATTTTACTGTACATATAAAGAAAATAAAATAGACTAAAGAGGTGTCAATCAATGCCAAATTAGTTAACTCATACAAAAAAAATTGAAAATATAATATATAATTTTTTTTTGCCGGATATAAGAATAAGGTATCACTCTAAATGGTTTTGTAATAGTTATTTTGTGTTAATAAAATATATAAATAATTATATTTTCTAAAACAATATAGTTCTAAAATACATCAGAATTAAAATGTGTGTATATTTGTTTTGTGTTAATATGAACAATGCAAAACTTAACCCTTATAATGCATAAAGTTATAAAAATGTATATTTATAACAATAAATTATCCTGATTATTATACTGTTAAAAATGTTTTTTCAAAAATTGCAGGTTATAGCATTATGATACAAATTTTCTCACCGTTCATTATTTCAAAACAAAACCAAATAAAATTGAACTTGGTACATTAAATGAAGATATTTTTTAAAGCAAATGAGCTGCCAAATATTTCGTTCAATAAAAAGCTAATATAAAACCATTGTAATTTCACAGGTGTATTCATAATAAATTCAAACATTATAGTATTTATTAGTCTACATTATATAGTATTTATAAATGGTAAGGACTGTATTTATAAATGGTAAGGATTGTATTTATAAATGGTAAGGACTGTATTTATAAATGGTAAGGATTGTATTTATAAATGGTAAGGACTGTATTTATAAATGGTAAGGATTGTATTTATAAATGGTAAGGACTGTATTTATAAATTATTTCTTAAATATCTTATTCAACTAAACGTCTATACGACTAATACATACATACCTAGTTTCATCAATAATACATATGCTGCTTGGAACAAGAACGACACATTGCCAATTTTAAAACCGTTTTTAAACAAGTATTAATATATCAATTTTAAACTACTAAGTGAGATATAAATAACAGTCGACAGGCTTATCTAATTATTAAAAAACAATTCCGTGATTTCCGTAACATTGTAACAATTCTAAACTTAACGTTTTAAGTCATTTTTCACAAAACTGCCAATTATAACACCGATCGTTCTTGTTCTGAGCCACATATATAAAAAGATGCAACACAAAAAATATTCAAAATAAGTTTTGTATTCAAAATACGTTTACCACTCTTATGCTAGAAAAATAAAAATGGTTTACTAGGAACAAAAGTTTTCTAATGGAAATAGATAAAAATTACCACTACCCCGTAAGAACTAAAACTTAATTCCACTTAATCAATTAACTTAAATCTCTCCACTGTAAATAATCGTTAAAAATGTTGTTTCTTACCAGGAAACTTTTCCTTTTCATAAGTGTTTTACATTGTCTTTGAAAAAAGTATCAGATAAGAGATCTCAGAAGAAAGGAATCTATCAAGTGTGATACAGTTCAGAATAAACAATGCAATTACTCAATGTATAATAATAGTTTGACTCTGATTTTATGTGATCCAATATTGGTTTTTATAATGTAATGGCCATGATTGTTTTTCGCTTAATGAAGCATTTTTCCAGATAAAGGGTACCTCTATAGAATAACAAAAATATTTGCGTATTAGGAAAATATCAGCATGCTGTTAGTCAGAAATAAATTTGTAAGCCAATGTTGAATTTTTATATATATTGGTGGGTTAGATACTTTGTCGAATAAGTTGTTTTATCATCTATTTTCAATTACAGCCATGGCGAACCATTACGGTTGCGGTTACACTTATGAAGTTACAGACACAGTTAACTTTGTTGTGATGCAGTTACAATTGCATATACAACATAAGTTTTGCACTAAGCGGCAATAATTATCATTTAACCAAGTGATGTGGCTCTTAGTTAGATATATATCTCAATAATGAGTTAAATGTCCTTTCCTTTAGTATTAGATCTAAAACGGGGTTTAAAAATATAAACGCATTAATTTCAAAACAATGTTTTCTTTTAATGTACCATTCGAAAAATAATCAAACCATACACACTGAATGGTCAAACTAGTATGAGCCCCTGGCATTTTTAAGTAAATAAGATGTGGCATCTCATTGTTGTCACCAGAGGGGGGATATTAAAAAGGAAAGTTGGTTGTTTACAACGTGAGTAAAAGTGTTTTGTTCAAACATGTTTGGGGAAAAAAGTCGATTTGATGGACTTTTAATGGTAGTTGATTCTGGATTCTTAGAATCTGGGAGTGAAAAACCACTGTATTGCTGAAATGTTTAAGAGAAGATGTAGTGAATGAGTTTAAATATTTTACTGTTAACCAAAAACGGGTATCAACGTGTCTGGTGTGGTCGTTAGTGGCTACTGAATGTTCGAGCCGATATAATAGTTCCAGGTATGTAAGGGACAACTTAAAGACAACAGTGTAGCAAATTACTGCACATTTTAAGAATGGATCATTTCAAAGTATCTCTGAAAATACAAATTAATGTAAAATTCAATGTATGGGATATGAAAGCCACGCACCAGTTCTGAGATTGTAACATTTTAGCCACTTAGGGGGTATGAGGACGCTGATTGTAATCTAAATATCTAACAAAACAATACAATTAGCGTTAAAAATAAGACACCTTAAAAGTAATGTCTGTTTATATATAGTTTCTGGAGCATATAATCGATTACTGCAAACTAGATTGTGGAAAAAGTATAAACAAAACAAATTCATTAACCCAAAAATATAAAATAACTAAAAGTACAATATTACTCCAAGAACATATATCAATAGAGCTATACAACAAAACATTGTCAATATTTTGATATCTATACAAGATGAAAGATTAAACAAATACTAACTCGCTATTTTGTACTACAGTCAGATAACAAGGGCAATACATAAAGTGAAATAATAATCCCAAACTTCCGCATCAATACTAACATAAGGAAATTTGAGCCACAGGCGTTTCATGTAAGGAATATCAACATAAACACCCGTCCAAGTATGTCATATACATAATTAAAATGTTTATAAAATATCTCTAATTTAACACAATTTTCGGATTTACAGTATTGAGGAATTGTTAATATCGTTCAATAATACTTTTTAATAGAAAAAACATACTTACATATTTGACGTTTTATTTTATCTCATGGTAAAGTATGGAATTCTCATACATACGATGGAATTTTTGTTGTCCGAACAGTTCATCGTAGGACCATTCATCCGAACCATGGAGGTAACTATGGAGGTTCCTATTCTTACCTCCATGATCCGAACAGTTCATTGTAGGACAATAAAATAAAATTATATTCCAAAACTGTTTTGTAATGTAGAATTTTCCAAGATAATGTTTCAGAGAGAATGTGTGTTATATAATGCTGTTTTTTACGAGTCTTGTTGTCTAAATTATCCGTTGTAAAACAGACCACTATGTCACGTGATTCCGTGATTCCCTCAGTTATTACGGGTCGTCAATCTGGTATTTTACTTGAAAAAAATCATGTATAAGTAAAAAACGTAGCAAAGTTTTTTTAAAAAATTGTTAGGAATTTATGGTTGTTTTGTGGTAGAACAGCAAACTCCATGACATTGCCAATGATGTTAAGGGGGGGGGGGGGGGTTAAAACCTCTATCAAACGTAATACCTCTCGTATAGTCTTGTTTAATATAATGTAGAATTGGTTGAAAACAAATGTTTAGCTTATAATAATCATGTGTATAACAATAAAAAAATATTTTTAATACAGTTATATTTTTAATATGATGATAGTGACTTGATTTGATATTTGTTTATTTAATATCTTAATAAAGTTACTAAGCTCTAAACATTTTAAATGACTTTTGATTAATTAAAATAAAAACATTTTTAACTAAATTATAATATTAAAACTTTATTTTAATATAAATAAATTGTTGATAAATAAACAAAAACTGACCTTTTCACTTTAAAAAATCAATATGTAAAATGCTAAAAATCCGTATGCTACAAAATAATTAAAATAGTAAATTGATTATTTATTGTCACATCTTTAAATTAAAATATATAATCTATAAGAAGCTAATTCTATGTGTCGCAATAATTTAAAACTTTTCATTATGTTCGTATAAAATACATTCTAATAAAATACATATGTTCCAATAAAATGTCGTGGAAGAAATTGAAAAATTTATTCAAATTTGAACCTGTTGAGTTTAGTTTGAGGTTAATGTGTTGTTAAATGTATTAACAAATATTAAAAATAGCAATACAAATATATTCTAAAAATAGCATATGTTATAATATTTCAATAAAGACATAATTGTTTTTAGGAATACACATTTATCGTAACAAGTTAAGTGTTTATTCCTGAAACAGGAACGAGTTACAAGATGTTCAAAAACGAGTTATTAATTTAACTATTATATAAACAAACGTACTATACGTACTATAATAATTAAAATACAACTTAAATACACATAGAACCTAATATTTCTAAATCAGTTTTATCTATTATATAGTATTATATATAACTTACATTTAACATATTTTATATTAAAAAAGTATGGTACAATATACATGAATCACAAAAAAGGAAGGTATGCGTTACGAAACTGCCCAATATTTATATAGTTCTATTATTGTTGACACAAACCCAATTTTTTTAGTTTGACAAATTGTGATATAATATGTAACATTATGTTACATCATTAGAATGATCTAGGCACTGTGCTGTTAGATAGCTGTTGTAAGATTAGAACAAGAAACAGTTTATTATGTGAAAAAATCAATATAACGACGCATTATGTAAAATATGGTGCAAACACTAAATAAAATTAGATACATGTTTTGTATAAAACGAAATACCATTGTCTTGGAAATAATTAGTTGTTGAACGAATCTAAAACTTAGCTCAATAATAATTTTACAATCCTTTTTAGATCAGTTTTCTGATTTTATGTATACTATTTTTTTAATAACCTTTAGTCGTTCTTAATAAATAAATATAAAATAAACAATTTTAAATAAAAGTCCATAAAATACAAAACATAGAACTGATTGATTTCTAATAAAAAGCTTAATTATTGTTTGTTTATGAGATTTTAAATACATTCTGATAAAATGCAAAATAAAAAGTTTTTTCGGGAAACTCGAATATGTGCCTATTATTTATTAAAATGTAAATATTTATTTTATTAAAATGCAATTTGCACAAGATACATTTGAAATTATAAAAATTTAAAATTATATTTGATATTGAGAAAGAGAGAGAGAGAGAGAGAGAGTTTATAAAACTGAATTCGAAATTATTATTTTTTTTAACATCTGATATTTTATATATGAAATAAATATTTTTCACTCATGGTATAAGTTTACAATTCAGATTCTAACTGGACTAAATAAATAAACATGTAAGTTTTATTTTCAATTACTGCTTCCTCAGTTTTTGAATAAATCTGAAAATTTAAATAACTTATTGAATTTAAGTATTCATATTCTTTGAAAAATACCTAACTAAATAAGAACACTTTAAAGCAATTTGTCTCAAATCTTTATAATATTTTTATGTTCTGTAAAAAATGTGTGATATAAAATGATATATTCTTCTTCTTAATCTGTTGAATTTCCCATAAGTTGCTTGAAACAAATTTAAAGTTAATTTGTGTATTTTCACACAGACACATATTTATGTTATCTTACGTAAAAACAAGTTTATAATAAATTTTGCTGACATCTACCGGACTAATTCTAAGAGTAAATCGTGAATTTATAATACGTATATTTTTGTTGTTAAAACGTGTTGTGTCCAAATATTTATTTCAGGACTGCTCGTAGAAGGCATTTTTTTTTCTATTTCTAAACTTGCTAGTAAGTTGAGTGATGTTTGAGAGCGAAAAAAGTAATTTTAGAAACAAAAATATAACGGACATTAAAGGTATGATAAGAATAGGAGTCAGACATATAATACCTTTTATTGTGACCTTAAAATATTCCAGTAAAAGAAGTCAGCATAAAACTTTCATCAACATTTTAAAATAGAAAGTTCTATGAAGTTAAAGGTATTTGTTTCAATATATTTCATAAAAATTGTAAAATACCTTCAAACAATCACTCAAAAATACTTCAAAATTTAATCATGAAAGATAAATGAATATTTTTTAAAGGTTTATGCTGGAAAGGTTTTAAAAATAGGTTTCAATACCCTTTATAAAACCTTAAAACACCTTCCATTTGGCAATTTTCATGATAGTTTTATGCTGGATTTTTTTTATGGGACAGCTTAAACTTTTATTGTTTCTCTTGGGGGTCATGTAATCAAAACTGATGTTTTCTACATGGATAAGTATAGTGTTACAACATTGTCGAATACATACACTTCAACGAAATATATTTTCATTAAAAAATATGAAAACAAAAAAGCCGAAAGACATTTAAAATTATTAAAAATTTAAATCTGAAATACTTTCATTATCACTTAGCAACCTGTTGCATGATCATATTAATATACAATAAATTTACAATACATAAACGATTTTAGAATAAGAGTTATTTAATAAAATTTATATATTGTTAAATAAGGAACTTCTCAAAATGTCAAGTGTTAGCAAATAATAGTCTTAGTGTTAATAAAAAGTATTGCATTCCTAAATAAAATAGTAATCTTGTATTTGCTTAAAAATATCATTAATCAAAGAAAGTTAAAATGAATCGACTAAAATGAGAGACCGTTGAAACTGCAAGTAATACATTTATACCCTTGCAATCTTTTTAAAAAACTAAGATAAATCTATTTAACATTCAATTTAACGACTGCGTATGTTTTTAATTGTGTTTAGTGAATTTTAATATACTTCATTTAATTTAATTTTATGTATTTTGTCTCCTTTTTTTCAGTTTACGTGATACTTGGTTATTATTTCGAGCATCTGGGGCTAATGGTAAGCATGCAAAAGCGTGGTCTTTTGGATAAAGGTGAATACTACGTAGTCGGCGTTGACATCGAACAGTACGAAAGCCAAAATCCTAGACGATACCTAAAAGGTTCGTAAACTTAAATGATTTAGTTTTTAACTTTTGACATTTCACAAAAGATTTCTTTAATTTTTAGACAATAATTTATAAAACAAACATTATTGAAGTCAAGGCGTATATTCATTCATACGCCTTTTATCGGCAGAAACTGCGCATGGAGTTCTATATATTGTTGGTTTTCGTCAAGGAAGTTGATATGTTTTCGTCAAGGCACTGAAGTCCGAAACACTGTAATAGTTGGACTTCAAGCTAATTGTTTGCTGATGAAAAACACCAGGGCATGTACCAGACCATAAATATATTTTGGTTAATAGTACATTGTATTGTTTTCTGCTTACATACTATTTTAGTTTGTAAAATAAGTTTATAAGTAATAAGATATTGGCATTTTTAGAAATACTACACATTTAAAATTTTTTTCAAAATTTGAGGTTTTACTTTTTATTATTTTATATACAATCATAGTTAATTAATTTGTTTAAAACATAATCACATGCAAAAGCATATACACTGTTAAAAATAGGTACTCAAAAATAAGTAAGAAAATTTAACCATTTTTGATTACATTTACTGCTTATCATAGCTCCGAGTACATAAGTTTCATTTTTGAAAAAGACATGTACTCAAAAATTAGTACAATGAGTAAAAATTAATAAGAAGAGCAGTAGCTTGCCTATGCAGGATGCTTTCATAAATCACTCTCAATAAATATCGACAATTTTAACCAAGACACACCGGGAATCGAACACATATATCCTCAGAACACATATATCCTCAGGTTTAGTAGTAAACTGCCTTATTCGTTTCACTACCAGGGTGACGTGAAGAAGTTATAAACAGAATAATTCTTTAGGAGGTGTACCAAAAGAATATGAAGTTAGATAATTGATTTGTAACAAATCAGTTTCCATTTAAGCAATATACATAAAATAATGTGGAAACACTCTTCAGAACAATTTACTTAAGTTTGCCAGGTTGCTTTGTGCAGAAGCTGGAATTAACGATTGACATCAAATAATGTGGAAACCATCTTTAGTACAACATACTTAAGTTTGTCAGGTTGCTTTGCGCAGAAGCTGAAATTAACGATTGACATCAAATAATGTGGAAACCATCTTTAAAACAACATACTTAAGTTTGTCAGGTTGCTTTGTGCTGAAGCTGAAATTAACGATCGACATCAAATAATGTGGAAACCATCTTTAGTACAACATACTTAAGTTTGTCAGGTTGCTTTGCGCAGAAGCTGAAATTAACGATTGACATCAAATAATGTGGAAACCATCTTTAAAACAACTCACTGAAGTTTGTCAGGTTGCTTTGTGCAGAAGCTGGAATTAACAATATAAAATCACAATGCTCATATTTTAGAAAGTACGATTGCTCAAATTTGAGTACGTTATCGCTAATTTTAGATGCAATTGTACTCCATGACAAAAGAGTATATGTGTATCAGTTAAATAGCACTGTTTGTTTTTAGTGATTTATTTATGCTTACATATACATATGCAGTTATATGTAGTAAAATATAAATTGTATTGATGCTGTCTATAGTCCTTTGTAGATAACAACTTTCTAGTGAAAGCGTATCTTCTTAAAACGCATTTTCTACAGGGCTTTTACGTGACGAAATCGAAGATGTCGCCAAGAAAGCTTTTCAGTCTTATCTTGGCGTTGTGGGATCCCCACCGGTGGGTTTTGAAGACTTCACTGTAAAGGTCAACAAATACATGCAACTGCCTCCCTTCAACTTTCCAAATCCTGTAAGCCGTTTAGGTGGAATGAAAAGGGTATGTTAAAAAGTCAGAATTGTTTTTCAGAAGAAAATCATGCGAATTTAAAAAAAAAATCAAAATTTATCCTAACAACTGAAACAGTGAAAATACGCATTATTTGAATTCACAATTCAAAATGAAATATTTATGTTATTTTTTAAGACTTAATTTTTTAAATTTAGTAACCAATAAGAATATTTTTTTATGTGTTTGTGGTTTGTTAAGATAGTAACTCTTTTTAAATGAAACGGATAAATGTAATATCAATATTTTTCTTAAATATATAAATAGCTCAAAATTAAAAAAAAGAAATAATGTATTTAATCTTATCCATAGAAATAAACTAAATATTTCTAATTAGTATTTGTTCATAGTTTGAATAAATTGTAAAAATATAATAAAATTAAAACTTATAATGCTGAAAGAAAAAGCTAATTTTTACTTGGAACATGAAAACCCTTCGTGGTTTACGCAGATAATAAAATTTAAATGACACCCTTTTACTAGATATGTTGAACATACTCTTTTTACATTGCGTATTTTAGAATATCCTGAAATCCAGTTTAGTACCCTTATCAAGCAAGTTACTCCAAGAATTGAGGTCATTGCGCCCATGCTGGTAGTAATTTGCGTCAAAGTTTACCCATAAACATCAAGAGAGTGTATATGGATACTGTTTTACAACTTGTTAATTTGATGTCACAGGACACAGTTTTTTTTTTTGCAATAATAATGTAACATTTAATCGATTTTTTATACTTTAAACTAAATACATTTTGATGATAATGTTGCAATATTTAATGTAATAAAGCAAATTGTATTTAATTAAATTATAAATTGTATCATAAATGGGTAAAAAACAAATTAAACACGTATGGTACTATAAAAATGTTAAATAAAATATTATTAAGATTACAATAATTTTGACTAATACAGAGTTTTTCTAACTTTTTACCTTTGAACCCGCCTACCCTCAAAACTTTGCTTTAATGTTGTATAATCTCGTAGCATTTCTTTAAACAAAACTTAAATACTTTTTAAATGTATTAAATAAATTTCCTCAAAGTTTTAGCCGGCATTTATTTTGTTCGAGAAAAAACAATTACATTTATTTTAATTAAATCCTAAATATAAAAGTTTAAATTTTCAAGTAATTTAAGTTAATTCTGGGATATAATTACATGATATTTACATATAAAATATTTGTAATATTTTTATATTTTAAACTATGACATAAGGAACTGAAAATAAGTATTTTCTTTTTAAAAAATAAGATTTTGTTAATTTATAAATTATAGTTAATATTATTTGTTTCCAAACATTTTTTACTGATTTAAATACAAATATACATTTGGGAATTTGTGTTAGGTGCCTGCAGAGGGAGCCTATCTCTATGACGCAATTTACGTGTATGCCAGAGCCTTGAACGAGTGTTTATTTCACAGTGAAGATCCCTTCAAAGGAAGGGTATTAATCAGATACATCAAAGAAAGAACATATTTTAGTAAGTGAATTTGCAGCTAAATTAGTGTATCCTTTAGGTAAATTTCACAATTATGTTATGTTGGATTTTTTTATGCGGACAATTTTCTTACAACATATTTTACAGGTAGATATTAAATAAATTACTTTGTTACTTTGACAAAATTTTAAGAAATTATTTAGCATCAAAATTGTAAGAAAAGTTTCAGTTCCTTTAACTCATATCTTCTTAATATCATTTTTCACGATCAAGTCGCAAACTCAATTGTCTTCAAAAGAATTGACACGAATATACTTGTTTTATTTGTTCAAAGCTCAACAGGAAAATTGTGTTTCTTCAAAGATTAGATTGAAACGAAAAAAATTAGAATCTCTATCGCTTTTCTATTAATCATGTATGTCCACCCTTAAATTCTTTTTCGCATCAACAAATATATCTTCGTTGAAAGTGAAAGTATTTTTTCCCAGTAGAATGCTTTTGGAATTCTAACAAAGTGTTTTGTTATATTAAAACGCATTTCAGATCTCTAAATGAATTTATGTTTCTGAAAAAAAATTTAAATATATACTACGCTATATAATATTTTAAACAAACCCCTTAACCCTTTTTTGTTGAAAATGAAATAATTGAGAAAACGCTAGTTTTAATAGTATTTTCTTAAACTATTAAAATGGTTTAGAAATTAGCAAATATTTGGTTAAGTGTTTTATTTTATTATTCCTTGTAGAATAAAAAAACTTTATACATCCTTTATATAAACAAAAAAGGTAAACATAACCCCACCTAAAAAATTAACAATTACACAGAATTAACAATAACGATTCAAGTTCATAAATATCCAAACAAAGTGTGCAAACTATCCTTATCATCACAACCCATTTATCGTGGTGAAAGTACGATTCAAATGGGAATTAGTGATTTTTTTTACTAAATTCCTTATATATTAAAAAATGCATTTTCGATAATTAGTTTATAAATTAAAGTATTAATAATATATAAAACAAATTACTACATCATATAATTAATATATAGTAGGGTTTAAAAGTTTAACCCACTATTACTTTCGTTACTAAGTTGTTTGAAACATTCGATATAATGTGTTTCTATAAAATTAAATGTTATATGAACGATTTCCAATTGAATTACTACATTAACTCTAAGGAATGACTAGCTTTTTTGTCTCCTATCAGAAATATCCTCTTCTGAGGACAATACAACGTTATTTTACACAACGTTGTATTTCTCATTTCATTTAAAATAATACAATTTTATAGTACAAAATATTGCAACATGTATTTAAAAAAATACTGCCAGACATCGAGAAAGAGTACAAAAAAGTAGTTACTATATTTGTATTAAGTTTTTTTGTTATGTGCTTTGACCATGAAACCAGTGATATTAAATTCCCAATTCACATATTGGATTTCTCATCAGAATCTTGACAGTTGTCGATTTTTTGTGCCGTGCCTTAGATTTAAATGAGATTTTAAGTTTGATAAATTCTGTTTTTATTCAATCATTATTTTCGAATAGATATTCTGTTTGTTTATGGATCTTGAATATTGGGTCACCCTGACATTTTTTAGACTGTTTAGTCAGATTTGTAATATATATATATATATATATATATATATATATATATATATATATATATATATATATATATATATATATATATATATATATATATATATATATATATATATTATATACATATATATATTATTACAGAAATGTTGATATAAGTCTTGTAGAAAGTAGGAAAAATTTAATTTTTCCACATGAATTGATATTTAACAACCCTTTGTTAACGTTTAAGAAACCATTATTGTTATTGAAATTCTTTAAAAGTTGTCATTGGTACAAAATTGAACATTTGCTAAAGGTTATTTACAACCCCTAAATCTTATTAATATTGTTTATAATATGATATCGTTTAGCTGTGATAAAAAATACGGCTAATATTCAAGTTAATTAAGTTAAAAAAAGTTTTTCATTAGCTTTAGCATCTTTGACACATCTCCAATCATTTTACAAAGAAATCTTATTTACCCGATCTTTCAAACCTGTCTTTATAGAATGAATGAACATAATATTACTTTAAATATAAGCAAACTATATGCGTATATGTAATTCAAGGCGCAATGGGGTATATGGTATACATGGACGAAAACGGTGACGCAGAGGGGAACTACACGCTAATCGCAAGAAAACCAGTACCCGGAGTACAAGGAGAATATGGTCTGTATCCAGTGGGAGTTTTTCAGTTGCATGAAAATCGTTCGGCTGTACCGGTATGTAATAACTTTTTTGTACTTAATTAACATTTTTAAAATAAAAATACGCATAATTATAATTATCGTAATGTAATTTATTGCATAATAGAAACATGTTACTTCTTAGCTACTACATAAAATTTAGAATATTAATCAAATATATATTTAATAAATAATCTTTATAAATATTATATGCGCATTTAAAAGAAATATATCACAAATGTTGAGGGTTACCAGAATAGAATTTAGTAGCATGTTAATATAGATAATATTTAATTTTTTTTGTAGTTTCCATCAAATAAATGTAATTGCAATATTTGAAAACTTCAAAATGAGCAACGTGTTCTGTTCGAATGTTCATTGCTTCAGAAATAGATTTAAATAAGTTTTTATAATGGATCTTAAACTTAAAACTATCAATCTTAGCATCTCATTGATAATGTATGATGCTCCGTTGATGCTTTTTAATTTTCTAAATGAGTGATCCACAATTTCTGTAAAAATAGGTATCGTATATAGAATATTGAAAACACAATCTAAAAATAATGTTTTTAATACGACAAAAAATTTGGTAATTAAAGGGTTAAAATATAAGCGAAGTATTTGGACAAATCGGTTTTTATTAAACCAATAGCGCTCGATTTGAAACTGTCAAACAATGATAATTGCCAAACAATTAGTGTCCACTTTGTACAACTTAAGGGGGTCCGATACCCAAAATTCGCAAAAAAAGTAATTTTTTTTTTATATTTAAAAAATAATATTCAAACTTATCTTAATAACTCACAAAAAACTGCTTCAAAAAATTCCTATTACTTTTTTAGTTATGAATGTTTTAATGATGTGTTCCTATAACATAGTTGTATCATATGTAAACTTTAAAAGCAAATATCTCTGTTCGTGGTTTTGAAATTTAATGAACACTAAAAATGCTAAGGCTTTTTTACTATTATACTTAAAATCATAATTTTGGTGTGTATAGCAAGATAAATATATTTTAAATAGATGTATGCATTCAGATTTCCTATTTTTACCATAATTTGTTTTTTAAAACCACTTAAAATGGAATTTTATTTTTTTTCGTCAATTTTTTTTCCAAAATTTCTAATATATTTTATTTATTTAAAGTGATGTATCTGAATCAAAATTTGAATGCATACATCTATTTACATATTATTCAAGATCTTAAATAAAAAAAATTGCTTCAAAATATTGAAAAACAAAAAAAGGAGTAGGAATTTTAAAATTGTTAAAAATTTTACTAAAATTTTAATTTAAAAATAAATGTGCAATTTAAAAAAAAAATTGAGCGTCTTAAAATGGTTTTTTATGCATATTTAGAAAGAGAAAAAAAATTGGATTGTACAAGTATAAAAATAAAAAATAAAAATGTCGAAGGTATCGGACCCCCTTAAGGTCTGCTGCATATAAAGTTTACTGTAATATATCAGTTATTGCACGCTACCATATATTTGAATCTCTTTGAAATATTATTCATATTCATAAACATTATATAACTAGGTTCTCCAGATCCTATCAAGTATAGATTGGGTTGGTGGAAAAGTACCAAGCGATGAGCCGCCATGTGGTTTCCATGGGGAAAAGTGTGTCAGTAAGTCCTATTCGTCATACTTATTATTAAGTCAATCAAAATGGCCATTCGAATGCAAAAAAAAACTAAACATTTCAAATAAATCATCAATATTATTCCATGAAACATTAACAATAACTTAATATTATTTAAATCAACAAAATTCATAAGAATCAAAACAAAAACATTTCACCTTTACAGTTTCTTTATACTCCCCACTAGCTTTAATCTTTTTAAGGTGAAAATGACGTCATGGAATTTGTATGCAATTTGTCTATTTGAACAGTTTTAAAACACTTATTGTTGATGTATTTCACTCATATAACTTCAACTGACACTTGCCAAATTCAGAAATTTAATAGCCCGTTTTGGCGGCGCATGTGTCGAATAAATTTCTCGTTTAAGGGGATAAATTTAAAGATTTAACCACTATAAAATTACCTTAAAAAGACTAATTGTAAAATAATCCTTTTATAACGTTTTTAATTGTTAAGATATTTTTTAAAAATAGTTTTAATATAAGACATTACAGTTTTGTATTCTTAAGAATTATCAGAGATTAATGTTATTGAATGGTTCTTATAAAAAAGTAACTCGTTTACTTTATTTTAAGATTTTATAATTTAGATCGGATCGTCTCGTGCATGGAAATATTAAGTTTGACATTCATGATTTATTTGCCATGCATTAAATTCGAGTGTTTGATTTTAACTGTTACTTCTAGTAAATGACATATTATAATATCGTTTTTGCATTATATCCTACAAATTCGTTTACTATCACATGAATATGTTTAAAGATCCTTACCTTATCCTTCTTTCATAAAACACAAAAATATATATTTGTATTCTAATGTATTGCGTGCTACCAACGCATTCAATATTTTCGAGTAAACGCGTTTTATAATATCAGAATTCAGCATCCAATAGAATTCAAAAACTATGAATAAGCCTTCTATAAAAAAAAGCTATTTTCGAGAAAACCATTATTTGGCACATATAACAGAAACATTTTGCGGAAAAGGAATTGCATTCACCAGAATCATTTTTACTCAAAAATACGTACATATTGAATCAAGCTTTCATGTGACAGTAACCAAATATATTGAAAATTTCAAATGCAACTACTTTGCAACATTCTTTTTATAAATTGAAACAGCATATTTATTTAAGCGATATAAATACAAAAACATACACATTTTGATGCATTTAGCAGTATTATGACTTTTTCGTCAAAAAAACAATTTAAACTATTTTTACATTTGTTTTATTTCATAGTGATCTCTTTTTAGTAATATTGACATTTTGCAATATATCTTCAAACATTTTAAAGTTGTAATCGGACTATATAATTTTAGATATTTATTTTGTATATTTATTTTGTTTCTTATTCAATATTTTCAGTGTGGAAATTAGCCATAGGTGTAACCGGTGGACTTGTATTAGTTTTACTTTTAGGAATTCTGGTGGCTTATAAGTAAGGATAAATATTTATTAGCACTGTTAGATTTTTTATTTCATTGGTAAAATACTATAATTATTAACAAATATTAATGTATCCTGTATTAGTTAATTAATACGAAAATACTAAGAAAATAATTACTTTACACACATAATGTAAAATTTACTAATTAAAAAAAAATTCGAATTTCTTAATAATTAACTCCATTTCTTTGTTTTTTGTTCACATTTAATTCATAGTATAAGAAACTATTCATAATACAGGCCATAAAACCCGAATTGTTTAACATTTTACTATGGATTCGCAAACAATTGTTAAAAATTAGTTCATTAAATATTTTCTTTTAATTCAATTTCCTAAAATAATATTGAATTAAATTGGTTCTGAAAATATTTATAATTTACAACATATATTGACATTTTAAAATCATTATTTCTAACTAATTGTATAAAAGAATTTCAGTTGATGTAATGGATTACATAATAATTTGAAATTATACACAATTATGCTAAATAATAGGATATAGTCAGTGATTATTTTTATTTTTTATGTTGCATTTACTATAACTATTATAATATAGTTAATGCGAACAAGAAGTTTTAGGCTATGCATTTAATTCCAGATTATACTATATTGGTTCAATATTATTATATAAATAAATTTAAATTCATAAGTAAGAAATTACCTATTATACTTAATTATTCTATAATTTTTCGATAAAAAAATCCTGTAGTTATATAAACTAAATAATAAATTTAAAAAAAATTAAATATTTTTCAATTTTAATAGAAACTGGGCTTATGAACAAGAATTGGATAGTTTGATTTGGAAGATCGAATACAAAGACATTCAAGTAAACGAATACACGCCATCTACAAGTATTGGAAGAATCTGTAGAGTAAGTTCTAATTATAACCGATTTTGTTAAAATCTATTAATTAATAATCATAGAAATATGTATTTATCAATAATAATTAAAAGTATTTTAACTTTTACTAAGTTGAAACAAATTCTATCAATTACTTTTCAGAGTCTCCATCCCCTCATACGCACCAGTCAGGTGTCACTAAGTTCGAATGCCGAAGCCGATTTCCGATACACCAGCATCTTCACTACGGTAGGAATATACAAGGGTCGAATGCTTGCAATCAAGAGACTTAAAAAGAAAAGCGTAGATATAACAAGAAAAATGAAGAAAGAACTAAAAGTGGTGAGAAAGTTTTAATGACTATTACCATGTGTATAAGTAAACATAAATAAACGTAAACATATATAATTAATTTTAAAGCCGTAAAACAACAGATGATTAGTGCTATAAAGCGGAACTAACTGGTAATTTTACAAAAAAACAAGTATAAAACATCAATATAACTGTTCAGTTTGAAAATTAAAATATTGAAAATATTGGAAATATCGAAAGAGGCAGATATATGTACGTGAGGAAATTTTAAAAATCCCAAATCGCTGGGTGTTAAATTTCCGGAGTGTTGACGAAATATTAACATAAATACGTTACAAGTTTATCGTACAAAATTAGGGCAGTAATTCATTCTTAATGTACCCATAAATTTGCAATGGATTATAGTTATCCGACGAAATTAGTGGGTAATGTCAGTGATGTATCAGGTAGCCAATTTAAGCCGAATCACGTCGCAATTTCACGAGAGTGTGTTAACCAATACGTTTATAATTCATTGACATACGGTAAAATCGAAACAGGAACGTCAACTCCTAAATCGTGATCCTCTGCTAACCGAATACCGCAAGTTTAGGTGAAAATATTTAATGAGGCACTATAAATGAAACACATCATTAAAATATAACAAGGCCATTTTAATCAAAGTGCACCTATTTTACCAGAAATTAGCTTAGGCTTTAAAATGCGAGGCAATGTATCATGTATGCTAATTAATCGTAAAATAGACCATTACTCAATGTGTAGCTGTTAGAGTTGCTTTCAAAGATTCATTCTCTAACATGTCGTCTGCCCGCTCTCCAATTTCACATTGTGAATTTTCAATTTTAACAAACTTACATTTGCTAATTAAAATAGATTTAATTTCTCCGAAATGGTGACACACATTTATTGAGAAATTCATAATTTCTTCGTCAAAATTTTTTTCTGTAAATTGATTTAAAATTCTAAACAATAATTTTACGTGTAAGAGAATTTAGTAACAACCTCTTTAAAAACATCTATATAATTATATGTATATAATTATTTTTTGACGATTTACTTTACCAAATATGGTCATTCCGTTCTAATGCATATTCCTTTTCACATGAGATCCGTAAGAGAAAAGTTGCACTGTCTGTGGGTTAATTCCAAAAAGTGTTAAGAAGGTTGCAAGTTTCTGCAAATTCGGTGGGAAAGGCAAAAAAGTGTTCTCAAAACCTTGTGGAAGGGTGTCTTTCCTTACAATAAGAGGCCAGTAACTGTCTGACTGACGGATCGTAATCAATCCTTCCTCAAAGCACGTAAATTTGCGGGAGAGCCTTTCATTTGTCAAAATACTGTAAAACGCAACCTAATAAGATATGTAGAACTTATTAGCGAAACGTCACCTGTCCAAACAGGTGTCAACTTCAGATCTAACGCGTAAAACAGGTCAACAGTTTTTTATTTAAAATTTGCATAAATAAATAAAACTATAAAAAGTTCAATAATAAAATATTACAAAAAAACAATATTACTAACATTTTAATTGTATGTCTGTTTTGCAAAAAAAAAAAATGGAAAACAGAGCACGTTCCAATGAAGAACTGTGTCATTAAAAATATTTCAATAGATATTATACTTCGTTAGAGAAGTGTTATTGTAATACACGTTATGTTTACAATGTTAAGTATGGGGTATAAGTATAAGTTGTTATTGGCGAAGCAGTAGGACCTGTTGTTATGTTTAATGGAATAAATCGAAACAAAAACAAATCACTCAACCTTATGTTTTTTACTAGAGATTTTACATTTTTTTAATTGACAATTTAGAAAAAATTTTTGATCCAACTGCGACCATTATTTTTATTTATCAATACGACACAACCTAATAAGATGAAGTAAACAAGAATTAACATATAAATTATACATGACTTTTTTGTAAAAGTAGATATATAAATGTGTAAACTATTACTCACTACTACCATAATTAATTAACATCCACATAATCAATTACTCCAAACAAGATTAAAAAAGGGATTATGGACAAAATAATAATTGTATTTTTTAAAGCAATAAAACACAATTTTAAAGATAATGATCTAAATTACAGCTGTTAATGCTCAAATAAATTGAAGGTAATTTACACCTCAGATATGTAAAGAAACATCGATTATGCTTACGTGATATACGACCTCCCAGGCTATTATTATTTTAATTACTAATAGCTAGTACAAAATAGATTGCTTTTATGAGAAATGAGTGTTATTTTGTTTACAAAATTTTAAACAATATTCCGCGATTTTTTTTATTTCTAAGAAATCGTTTTGGTTTGTAAAGAAAGCTACTGTTTGTTATTATTTCACTAAATATTAAATTTGTTGGTTTAATAGAAATATAAAGAAACACAGTTTTCCAAGAACCTTAACAAAACAACCTATTCTGGGTAATTTGAAACTTTGTTAATTTGTATACAATGTTAAATGGATTTAAAATTTTGATTTTTCGCATGCAGATCAGATTGCTAAAATATATTATTTAAAAACTGAGTGTTTATATAAAACGGTGTATAACACAAACATGCAAGCACGCACACACTTAACTGCTTTAGAACAAGGGACGTACATTCGTATGTGAAGCTATATACTTGCTGAAATATAAAGGCGTGCCTGCTGTACGTCACGACATTGTTAGTTTGTATGGGAAATAATTTTAACTGGTTTTGATCACACTTGCTTGATTTTTTTATCTGGTACAAGAATTACATTTTCTAATTTTGAAAATAAAAATTATCTGGCGTAGAAGGGGTTAATGTAAAATTAACTATAATATTAATTATTATACATTATTAAAAAAATATTTTACAATATTAAATATTCATTATACAATATTAAATATTTATTAAACAATATTAAATATGTATTACAATATTAAATATTTATCATACAATATTAAATATTTATAATACAATATTAAATATATATATATATTTTTGACTAAATGAGTTATTCTCATCGAAACTAAGGGAAAATGTCGTATTCTAAATCCCTGCAACATTTCGAAGGAGGATAAAATTAAAATATAAAATTTGATATACAACGACAGCAAAGTGATTTACACAAAAGTATGTGAAACAATGATTTAATTGGATATACCATACACTATATGGATTATACAAAGTGTCCCGTTGAGTGTCCAAAGTGTCTCGTCATTAACTCTGCAGAGCAAACGTCCTTGCTCGGAATGCAAACAAAATCGGACAGGTACATTTCCTGCTTTAAAGTAAGGTGTGTTTCGTGAATATTTTGCACGCGCCTGCTTGGCCTGGAAGAGACTCTGATGCTCGTTGAGGTCTTTTCCATTGAATGATATTACAAATTTTCAAATGGATGTCCTAAAAAGTTATTGGATTGCCACTTACCAGATATGTTGAATTATGAAAGTGAACAATATTTTTAAATGTCCTTCGTATTTACCTCAAACACTTTTTTTAGAGTTCCGTCAACTATTTTATGTAAGTAAAAAAATATCCAGCGATATGCACAATGTGAAGAATATGATTGATTGTTTAAATTAATAACTTGAGTTCTTTATTTTTTTCGATTCAATTTATTTTAAACGGAAAAAGTTATTAAATATGGGCAGACAATTTTTCTTTGTTATTTAAACGTACATCATTTGCGATATAAAAGAAAATATTAAAAAAAAATGCTGATCGAAGATTTATTTCCTCTGTAATAAAGTTGATGCAATTTAAATGGATTATCAACATGTCATTTTCAGTACTTCGATCCATATTACCATTATGAAATTCTTTTGAAAACTTTTTCGAAAAGCATATGGTTTAGAGACGGTAAGAAATGTTCTTTATGTTTTCTTTCAAAGAAATATTTGTTTTTTTATTGTCAGATAAATATGAAAATGTAGTGGAAACACACACTTGTTTATGAAATATGCAACTGAAAATCGTTGTAAATTTACCATAGAGTTTGAAAAAAATATCTGGTAACCTATAGAAAATTGGGAAATTGTTTAGAATTGTAAGGTTATTTTCGTTTCGCATGAGTTTAAATATTATAAACAGTGCATAATTTTTATAATTGCTTAGAGTATGTGTTTTTAGTTTTTATAAATTCAGAATTTGTGTTTATTATTTTAGGTTTGAAAAATTTGTAAAATGAAGTAATTTTATGAATTTATAATTAAAGGGTATTGATGGTACATGAATGGATATTTCAATTTCATTCACGACCATCAATGGGTTAAAAACGACTAAGATAAAAAAATTTCAAAACATAATATTTATAAACAAAAATAAGATCAAAATAATTTTTTTTTGCAGTAACAGGATATTGATATACAAATGTCATTTTATTTTTATGTGTTATTTTGGATTTCGGTAGTTAAAAAAATAACTTAATATGAAGATGTGCAGAATAACCAAAAATTAAGCGCCTCTCGATTAAGAATTTATATATTAATCAACAATAAACCTTGTAAAGAGTATTTTTTTTATTTTATCGTTTTCCGAAAATACATCAAAATGAACACACCTGCCGCTGATGCTGTTAAACTCAATCATCAAAGTTGTTAAATGTTAATCAGTATATTTAATTATTATGTAATATAAATTATTAGTTAATATTAAATGGGCACCTAATTTGACAGTGAGCGTAGTTTTACATTATATCTAAGTATCTTTGAATATTCAGCGTAACAGCTAATCATAGTGTTGAGTACGACATATTGTATATTTTACCAGTTTCCGTAGGATATTATATGTAAGCATTTTATATGTAATACACAATGTTATACTTTACTTGAGAAAGCAAATATTTTATGATGAACTATTTTTATTTTTAATGTGGCATGTATTATATTTTTGATGTGTAAGTGGTAACAGAAATTAATGGGTAACTATTTCAACGAATTAATTTAACTCACATATTGGAAATATGATCCTTATCTTTTAACCACTGAACTTATATTTTAATTCCATAAGTTATTTACTGAATAAGGAAGATTATAAATAATAATTTTCATCATAAATTAAAATATTAAGGTAAATATTTTACTTTAAATAATCTGATTATTTTTTGTAATATGTTCCCTAATTAAAAAAAAACATCGTTATTTGTTGAACTAGCAAAATGTAACGCAATTTTTTCCTACTCCTAATTGAAATGCTAACGTTAACTTGGTAATATAATTATATATTTTACACTGGGAGTTGCAGCTGTAATAGGATTTCTGTAGTTATGGAATGATTGCGCCATGTTTACACTCTTCTTACATAACAAATTCATTTTAATTAGAGGTAAGTTTAAGGTTCTTGACCAGGTTTACTGTTCGTAAAGCTAATAACTCTAAGTGGTGATACCCTCAAGGAATTGCTCTAAAAGTTTAATGCATGGGTTTGTATTTCTTTGTAAGAAACTGGATATCTTTAACTGGCATGTGGTAACACGATACATTTAATCAATCAATATTGTGGTCAATAAAGTGAAGTGTATATCCGCTGAACTTCTTTTGAAGTAGATTTAGGAGGAAACTTTATTTTGTCAGTAAAATGAAATATGTCAGTTCCGGCCACAATTGAATCTATTTTTTACGTTAACCTATAAATGTTGCTGCCACTTATAAACCTATAAAATAATATAATGATTTTTTATTGGTAATGTATGTTAAAATAATCTACTTAAAATATAATCCTCATATATATTATATCAGTAGCAAATATCTCTTTTGTGGTTCTTACACGCGGCCAATTTTAAGATGTGTGGAATAAAAAAAAGGAATTTCCGGGAGAATTGACAAGTCCTATTTTTGACTCATGATTGATTGCTTTTTTTAAAAAAATGCGCTTCGAAATAATAAGTTTCTAAGCAGTTTTTAAAATTTTCGTTGGTAGTACTTCCACATATAAGGATAATTGTTGAGCCTTTTTGCTAATTTAGGATTGGGGGATTGATTAGTTAATAATCAATCATATAGGAAACAAATGTTCCAAATAGATAGAAAAATACATAGATTTAAAACCTGTGTGTTTTAAAACATTTAAAACGTGTCATTTTTAGATACGCTCGTTTGGTCTCTGCAGCATAAAAAATGAAGTAATCGTTCGTCAAACTACTCTATCAAAGGCAAATGAAATAAAAAAATTCTTAAACTTTCTTTAAGATGCAAGAATAGTTTAATTTAGATTTTTAATTCTTACATTTTAATAAGTTGACCACTTCTTGGTAGGGTACTCATTTCATACGTTTAGCATTCTCTCCCCCCCCCCTACTTCTGCAAAAGGGCTTTTGAATTTGAAACTCATTCGTGTTTCGTGTTAGTCTTCCAAGTAAGTGTAAGGATAATTAGCAGGTTTTTTGCTGGTACTCTCAACATCGTGAAGGTTTCATAAAGGTATGACCTACACTGATAAAGGAAATGTGTTGGTGCAGCCAGTAGGGTGTATGTGGATTAAGTAGGGCAGTCAGAAGCCGATAGAGAAGGCCTTAGTCGTCCCATGTGGGTCTTAACAACAAATTGGTACGATTGAGGTTTTTGACATATAATCATTACATGTACTTTAGGGTAAGGTCAAATCTACAAGAACTAGTAAAACGTGCGAAAGCTTCTCTGTAATTGGAAAATTGGAATCTCCGAAAATCTCACATGCGTTTTACGTGTAGAATGGGCCTTAGTGTTGTAATAGGACAAAAAGCTGATGTGTGGCGATATATTATCGGTTCTTCGGGATGGAAAATATCCAGAATTTTGAACTAATATGCAATGGCTCTAGTAATCCCGTATTCAATAATCCAAACATAACAATTTGTTAAAAAAAATTGCGATTTGAAAAGTGTATTTTGTTACATATAAGCCCACGGTGGTCGAGCAGTTAGAGTAAAGAGCTCATAATCGGAGGGTTTCGGGTTCGGATATTGGCTTTGAGAGTGAAGGAATCGTCAATGGGGTCTTTGTGTAGGTGGAAGTGGTGCACGTTAAATATGCTGTAGTACAAATAAGTATCGGTGCGTAATTTTATAATGAACGGATTCCAAAGATTTTAAGTTAATCTTGATAAAAAATTAAATACGACAATTCTAAAAAAAATATTTATAAAAAGTATGGTAATCGTACTATATGTAATGGAGTTATAATGTCAGAATTTATCACCCTAAAAGCTTTCCAAGAGTTTTTTATTATGTTACGGTACCTCATGTAGCTACTTTCTAAAACGTTTCACGTCAAAAGATGCCGATAATGAGCTATTGGTAAAGATTCGGAAACTATCCCAAAAGAAAGAACAATGCATGTAATCTTGCACTATGATCAGAAAACAAGAACGGTACATCAGATGCCATTGAACCCACCTGATACTGGCATGATGACATTTCGACCACGACAAATGTAACGTGCACCAGTCTCCTCTACAACGATAATGTTTGCATCGGTCGACGAGAGTCGAACTCCCAATCTCTGATAAAGAGATCAATGCTCTACAAACCGCGATTTTGTGGTTTTCATCAAAACTATATACGATAAATTGAAACCTGGTATAAAGAATTTCAAATATTTCATAATAGGGTGCGATTGAATGGGTAATGAACTCTAAATCCAGGAAACTACCCAACAGAAAGTCTGGCAAAATTGCTTTGTTTTAAAGCTACACATGATTATGATTTGAGAAACATTCAATAATGCCACAAAGACTCCAATACATTAGTGAAAATGACAAAATCTGAGTATAATAAGGAGGGATTAGAGGTGAAGCAACGAGCGGTATTCATAAAATTGTAGGTTCGAATATTGAATGTGCTACATGACTAAATATTAACATGTAATTATTTTCTATTATAATACCAATATTACATATATTATTGTTAACTAAGTCTTGCAGGTTACAAACAAATATTGCTCCTTTGACAAGAGTGTTTTGGGGTTTAATCAATACTTATATATAAGAATGGAGTGTCTGTCTGTGGAATCGAACAAAACCCCTCATTTTGGGTTTTCTTTACGAATTAGGATACACTGATTCAGAAAATCACATTAAAGTTTTTTTTTGTCTGTCTGTCTGTTTGTCCGGATTTAACTCAAAAAATACTGCACGGATTTTTATGAAACTTGCACCGTTTGAACAATATTTTTTTAGTTTAAAATCTGCACTTTGTTTCATGTGGTTATCTGCAATCCTTCAAAAGTTATAGAACTTTTTTCCATTTTCTCTAACATTACGCTTATGGGAAATTTACATCTCGATCTTCATTTCATAACATTATTCTTAAAAATCACCTTGGCGACAAAAAATATTTTTCGACAATACTGGGATAAACGATTAATTTTGATTGGCTTATGTGTAAATGTCGCCAAATGAATTAAAAATGTCACTAAATATTGCCAAATGAATTCAAAATGTCACCAATAGTTGCCAAATTAGACTAAAATAGAGGCCCTATATTTAAAAATATCATCACAATGGCGAAATTAGTGCCCAAATAACAAAATTTTACGTCGATAACGAAACCCTCGCCAACCGAAAGGGGAAGATAAATCAGCTCTTTCGACTGATGCTAAAATGTGCTTAAAAATGAGTACATGGACATGTGTATTCATGTTCCGAACAACTTAACTTTATGACAATAGTGCTATTTGTTAGGGAGTGGAATATTACTATGGCGTTGAAATGGGCCACTCTAAAAGTTTAACTTAAAGTTTTCTATATTTATACCTCCATGTAGCTTATTTTTAAATTTTCACCTCAAAAACATATGATTTGAATTCAAAAATGAATATTTGATAATTAATTTTTATAAGAAATATTGTCCGTAAGTATTGACTCATATGAAATAATGTTGAAAGACGGATATATAGACTCCGGTCGCCAATTGGAACACAAAAAATAAAACGGCACCAAATACGACACATTATTTCAATTTGGAGAAGGCAATAATTTTTCTTTGATATATTATTTCGTAGCCATATTAAAACTAATGAATGTGAAGTTTACTACATGGATTTATTGTTACTAAATGGTTAATTTTTATACAAAAAATATACAATTAAAAAAAAATTATGAATTTTTATTTCACAAAAAGAAATATTTTACTAAAACATCAGTTTAAATAGTAGTCGCAATAGCATGTAATCGTGAACATAAAAATAGTTTAGGTATTTAAAAAAAATACTCAAAGTAGTTTAATAAATCTGGAATTTGATAAAGTTTATTTTTCACAGTACACAGAGAGTCATATGCGATGGCTACGCTGACAAGACAAAATCGCGCAGCTCTTACTGCGCAAAGTGACCTCGAGCAACGCCGGGCCATATTGCTAGTTTACTAATAAACTCGATATTCTTGCCATTGTGTAACTCCAGTGTGACGTTTTTAAAAATATTACATATGTTTTTTCTATGGATATTAGATACGCACGTGTTGGTCCCCTATGGGTATATATATATGGAAGTTCCTTTGTGGGTGCACACATGTTGGTTCACGTATGTGTACACTGTAGACACTTGATGATTCACATTTGGGAATACACAAGCTGGTATTCACATGTTGCTACAGGGATTTAAATCCACCTAAGTAATAATCATAAAACCAACATGTGTTGATTTTGTGTTGAACTTGAACAAATCTCGAACTCGAGCTCGTTGGTCAAATATCTGCTATGTTCACACGGTCGCCAGAAATACAATAAAGGTCTGGATAAAACAGACATAGGATTAGCAAGATATAAACATACGGAGCACATAATTAAAATTCAGGATGTAACATGTAATCATGTTTAAGAATAAATAAATGCTCTTTGTAACGGAAATTCGTAAAAAATAAACGACTAAAAATGGGGTAAGACTTCATTATAATCTTTAACAACTTCTAAGCTGTCTTAAATAAATAAGTACCAGGGGACCGAGCCCAGCTCGCTTTCATATTTTATTACATAATAATATTTCTAATGAGTCGAATTAAATGCAAATGCTTTGAAATGTCCATATCAACGGTTAGACGTTTCATGATATTTTTTTTTATATTCTAATAATGTATTTTTATTGAAATATCTTTAAGTTCTTAGAAATATGCCCAAGCAAATGGTTATACGTGTCAAGATTTAAACGTTACTGTATTAATTCTGCAAAAGTAACTTTAATTAATATTATTAGCGATTCTGAGCGACTAATACAACCATTCGCACATTTGTAGTACAAACTTTTCGTTTGCATGATAAAACGTGTCAACATTCTTGGTTTTCAGTAACCATTTGTAATGATGTTTGCTTCAGTCTAACTCTAGAGTAACTGAATGGACTTTTAAATACTATGCAAAGTAGTTTTGTTATTAAAAAGATTATGATAATGGAGAAAAAATTATTTTTTGCTACTGAAAAATTATTTCGGCAATTTTTTTCTTCAACCTGCATACACAAATAATAAGGAACGAACAACGTTTTATATTCTTATTAAACGTTTAATCGATAATAAAGATTTTTACTTATTTCGAATAATTTTATGTGCAATTAGGAATTAATCGTAGTGACGAAAACAAAGTTTTATATTTAATTCAGTGGAAAATAATATAATTTGAACCAAGTGGCTATTCATTATAACGGCTTTGAAAATCAACCGTCTATAAAATTAAACTTTTTCTATAATCTAAATATAAGAGTTTTTATGATAAAATAGTAGTTACGATTAAACTAATATTAATCTATTTTTTTTTTTGCTAAACACATTTTTTTAATGATGAAGCTGCCGTTCTCGGCTTTTCAATACACACATATTATTTTATTTAGCCTAATGTTTTTTAGCCAAATGTTTTAGCCTAATGTCATAATTTTGTTCCTAAGAAAAGGTTACAGAATATAAAATATGAGTAGCTAGCTTGCAGTCTGGGTCTTGATAAAAATATAGTTACTTTGAATATTTTTTTATTAACAAAATATTTATTTGAAGTAACATGATACAAATTATTAAAAACACATTTACGGTAAATGTAAAATTTATTTTAAAAAGGGTTTTTAAATTTACTGAAATTAATTTCCCTGTGTGTATGTGAATTTTTTTTTCAAGCGTTTAAATTACTATGTGCATTTCAATTAAAAACTCTTTTCCCTTTGTTATATTGTATAAAGTCTCGTTACTCATCTAATTATCTGCTTGAAACTAAACATATCCACGTAATACGAGAACATTATTCAGTATTTTGTTATTACTATCTAATGCAATTTAATTTCGACAATAATTTCATATTTAATTAAGCAAATGCAAGGTTATTTCGGACAAACCTTTAAATAAAGAAGAAACTTATTTGAAGTAACATAGTAAATAAATTTTAAAACACGTTTATAGTAAATGATGTAAAATTTATATTTACAAATAATTTTTAATTTGTTAATGAAAAATTTAAACTCATTTGCCGTTGTTCTATTGTAAAAGCTCATTACTCATTTTCAATCCCTCTCTAAACTAAACTTACTTACATAATTCGAGAAACAGTTCATTATTAAGTAGTACAAAATGTCATAGGAATGTTGCTTTTACATTCAGAACTTTATATGACAAATTTACTGGTATCAGTTTTCCAGAAAAAAAATATAATTTAAAACAATTTAAAGTTTTCATTATTTATTTACTCATTAGAATGTGGAATTAATATCAAACTATTTTTACAGACACTATGTATGGTCTTGAGATTAAAATTTTGACGGAATAACAAAAACGCATGGTCGATTAGCCTCTGTGATTGGTGAATAACAAACCACGTGGTTACCATCAACCAATAAAAAATGCGCGTGAAGTCACTTATTTCTTGAAATGACGTCATGTAATTTCCACACAAACCAGTGCAAAATGTCCATGTTAAACAAATGCGAATTTTAGGAAACGCTTCCTTTTTTCACAATTTCCAAAACATATCTTGAAAACTGGAAAACTCAGAAGTTTTCTCTGTTTCGTGTTCAATACTATGAGAAATAAGTGTATTTATGAACAATTGGTAAAATAAAAGCTATATATAATAGAACAAATTTTTTTTTAAATGTATAAAATAATATATTTACCCTTATAAATATTGCTTAAAATTAATTTAATAAAACTTCTTTTAATTAATTCCATTAGCATATAAATTCTGAAATAAATATTTATAAACAATAGCTAAAATAAAACTTATAAAATAAAAATGTATAACAAAGTTTAATTTTAAATCTAAATAAATGTATATTTTATAAACAACACGTAACATTAATGTAATAAAACCTTATTCAATTGATTTCATTGTAATATAAATACTTAACAAAACAAACGAAATTGCTTCAAATTTTTGTTTTGAAAATTCCATGTTCTATTTATGGAAATACATAATCCATTTTACATGGAATAAAAAAATCTACTTGTTTTTCAAAACGATATTATCTTATACGGAATTTTAAAAACTTTCTCTTTTGAATACCACTTATGACGTCATGTGCAGAAACAGTAAAAAATCGCAGGATTAAAATGGTTCAAACTTTGATTATTTTAAATGCAAACGATTTTGCTCAAGTTCTTTTTAAATATTTATTAGAAAGCTTACAGCATTTATTAGACGAAATAGTCACGTGATTAGAATGTGTATTTTGTTTATTTAAAAACGCAAACGATTTTTTAATTTTAATTTATTGATGTTTAATTTTAATGTACTTCGTTTAATAATGAGAAAAAAATACTTTATTTTAGAATAAAAACTATAATGAAAATATATCATCAAAATATTTTACACGTTTTAAATTAAAATAACATGTGACGAATTAAATAACGTTTAGCAGTTATTGCCATGTAACCTATTAACTCATACGCGATGAATAATTTGCAATGGAAAAAGTTAAATGGAACTTTTAATACACTTATTTCACCCTCTAAATGAAATTTTTCGAAGATGAAACCTATCCCAATCGAATTTTTACCCCGAAAATTGGTAGTACATCAATTTTCGTGAAAATCGTTAGAGCGGATTTGGAGATTGTGCAAACTAACGAACAAACAAACAAACAAATATAGTGACATTGCTCGTTTAATAGTATTAGATAGATGTTAAGATTAACAAATACTACAACAGGGAATATGGTTTTTATGTTTTTAAATAATGATACGTGCGCATTACAAGGTAAATAAAATGTCTACATTCACTGGATGAAAATACGAGGCTATGACGTAAAAGTAATGATTAAATCGTATTTGGAAAAATGAATAAATGTACTTAGAGGGTTGTTCTAACTGGAAAAATAAATATTTAAATACGGCTGTTATTTACGAATGTCTGAAATACAGTTTTACCAACGCAGCAGAACCTGTATGCATTGATAAATTAAAATAATGTTTAAATTGCAGATGGTAAGCTATTTGTTTTGTTGCAGATGAGAGACTTGCGCCATGATAATCTTAATTCCTTTATTGGGGCCTGTATTGATCCCCCAAACATATGTATTGTTACTGAATATTGTTCCAGAGGCAGTTTGCAGGTAATTGGTACATTATTATTTAGTTAGCAAGTAATATAGTATACTTTAAAATATTCATTAGCTTTACGCAATTAGAGTACTTCGGTTTCTGCATCAGGACCGGAATTTTATCATTTTTCTTTTACTTACTGTTTCGAGATCCCTTAATTATTAACAATAATAGATGTTTTATTATTTAGTGTTATTTACACTACACGTTCATCTAACGATATTATTTGAACAAACAGGTTATTTAACCCCTCGAGGCTCATGGACTGTTTTTCCAGCAATGCACTCAATTTTACAATGCGTAAGAAATTTCCAATGTAAAATATGTTTTTTTTTATTGAGAGGTTGGAGGTACATCTCAGACGCTACCTTTAACAATTTGTTTTTAAATATTAGGAAATAGCATGCACAAGAAAAATATTTTAAAAATCGAAGTTGAGAAAATAACTTTACAATTGCCAAAAACGGCGTAAGCATTTTATATACATTATAATTTAAGCAATGGATAATATTGTTTATTGCTTAATTAATAAGGTTTTCTTTTATAATTTATTACTTATTATTACTTCGAAATGTAATGCGTAGTGAGTGTATTATAATAATTGTAATTTATTTTGCGTCAATGTAAAATTGCAATTTATAAAACATATTAAGCTCTGATTTAAAATTTGATAGTTTTAATTTTCTGCGTTCTGCTTTTATTAAATGTGCAGTAAATTAATATAATATTTTAAAATCTGATTTTTATTTTTATTGTTTAGGATATTCTAGAGAATGATGATGTGAAGCTGGATAACATGTTTCACGCGTCTTTGATCGGAGATATTGTCAGGGTAAGTATTATACATTTAGTTTCAAAAATAAGTTTTGTATGTTTATGAATTTAATCATTGTTATCGTTTAATAAATTCATATTAACTATCTTATACATTATTATTAAGAATAAAATCATGACCAAACTTACCTAAACAAATTGAAATAAAATTTCCAGTTTATCGAAACAAAACTTTGAATATTCCAAAATACATGATTAACAATATAAGGTTAAACCTTTGTCCGATTTCAGATTTTCTCATTTTTTTGTTTTTATGATTAAGTTGTTTCTAAAACTAATGGGGTTTTACTATAATTTAATTTTAATTAGGTATAAGTGTGATAAAGCTAAATTATGTCTGATCTGTGCCTTATTATATTTTTATTAAGAGTAAATAATTATAGCATCTGTAAGATCATGAACATTTCCCTTTCGTTTTTTTCAGAATTAGCCAAACTTTTTTAGAGAAACGTAAAGTTAATAAAAACGGCCTTATATTTTTTAAGTTACAAGGCTCTTTTCTTCTGGTACATTAAGATTAAAAAACTTTTGTTAAAGTATGAGTTCGCTTAGTTGAATTATTTAAAGGTAAAAATCGTGCACATATATTTCAAAATGTGTTTCCGTTTGATAGGGAATGACATATTTACACGAAAGCGCTTTACGTTCTCACGGTAACCTGAAGTCATCCAAGTGCCTTGTGGACAGCAGATGGGTTGTCAAGATTGCAGATTTCGGTTTGCACGAACTCAAATTTGGAGCAGACTCGGGAGACGATGACAACACGGATTTTGAAAAGCAGTGTGCAAGTGAGTTTTACTTAAATCTTGAATTTTTAGGTTATTAGTGAAGTAATTTAAATAAGGAGAAAACTATAAATAGGTTCAACAAATTGTGTGCAGTTTATAGAAAATATCATATAATGTGAGATGCTCATTAGAGAAGTAATCGTTTATTGAAATATTATTGTAATTTCTATAATATCGATGCGCTTAAAACGCTCAGTTTGTTATATAAATGTTACTCTTAAAGCTACGTTAAAAGTTTGTGGAAGTGTGTATGTCAGAGAATTCCGTTCATTTTCAGATTTAGGATACGTATATGATAAATATATTTTCAAATGTTTGGACACAATTAATTCACAGTGGCAATCCTTTTTTATAATAATATCTTTATAATTCAATATCACATAGTAGAAAAAAACAGAAGTATATATGACCTAAATTTCGAACACCTTTTTTTTTATTTCCCTTGCTAGTTGTTGTTCAAAAGATTTGGCGTCATTCTAAACTTGAATCTAAATATTAGAATTCTTTATTAAAAAAAAGGTTTGTTTTCTGTTTAGTATTCTTATATCTGAAGTAAACCCTCTGAGAGATACCTAGAAATATACATGATGCATGTCCGCGTAGAAAATTTTACATAACAACACACATAATTTTGAAAATCATAAAAGTACAATATTCTAAAGCATTTTTCAAATACAAAGCAGTCAATATATTTTTTTAAAACTACATATATTTAAATAATTTAGTAAGAAAGGTAAGTAGTTTAAATTAAAATTAAAATTAAAATTTCAAGCACTGACAGTGACGATAAAACTTCGATATTCTGTTCATCCCTCATAGTGCAGTTCAAAAGCCTTACCATTCAGAAATATTATATTTCTAGAAGTATTATGTGATATTTAGATTATTATTACTATTATATTATTAATCTTATATTATTAATATTATATTTTTAAAAGTATTATGTGAGGCTTAGATTATTATTTTGAGTTAAAAATGAATGATTTTGAGTTTAGATTTAGTAAACGTATAATAAAAGACCACCTGTTGTGTTTTTTATTTAAATTATTTAATTTTATTTAAATTACGGAAGTGAACAAGTTTTAATAGCGCAATAGTATATATATTTTTCTAGTAATTAGTAATAACATTTTTCTTATAGCACCAACAATCTAATTTGATAAAGTATTTATCATTTTGGAATAATAGTTTTTATTATGATTATAATTTAAAACGTATGAATTTTATTTGCATACTGCATGAATAAAATTACACTTTTAAACGAAATTAATGTACAAAGCATTTTGTGCCCCTGAGAGGTATCCTTTAAAGATTGTGTAAACCTTTTAAAACCAACTTATTTTGACCCAATTGGAAAATTGATATATATATATATATATATATATATATATATATATATATATATATATATATATATATATAGTTATAAACGTTACACAATTACTCAAACAAAAAGACACAATCGCATTATCAAATTTAATATTTAAAAAGTACCTCTTTGAGAACGGTGAAATAACTTTTACTTCCCAGCATCTCTATTTGTAAAATCACTATTTCAAGATCCAATTTCATAAAATAATGCTGGAAATATATAATTTTATTGTGTCTATAAGAATATTTAAATACGCTTTTAATAAAGTTTAGGAAAACTGTAAAACAAATTTAAATCAGAATAGTAGTTTGCAATATTTTTAAATTTTTATTTTGGTGCAATTGGTTTTTGTAATGCACCGGGCAGGAATTCAGGATCTGTTTTCAAACAATGTAATACTCTATATCATACCCATGCTTATTATAAATTCATAAGTTATCTGTATAGCTTTGAATAGTATACACATACGTTTAAAATTGAAATCCCATATCCGAAAATTTCAAGATATTTCCATTACTTTAAATGTAATAGAATAGGGAGTTTTGCTTAAATTTAATCGACAGGTTTTCTTTTAAATTTTAAAATATTACAATCTACACTATGCATGACATTTTCAGAAGTATAAATAAGCACATCACAGAAATATTTTATGATTGAAATATACATGGTGGATATAACATACGTTCCCCCCTGTTTCAAGACATCGGTTGATGAAACTAATAAACGAAATTACACAATATTTAATATTTAGTATATTGAAATCACTGATAGAAGTTTTCTGTAAAAAACAGTTCATAAATCGACAGTAGAAGAATTGTGGCGCTGTCTATGCAGAAAACAAATGACATATAAAAAAGTTGGGTGCATAAAAGGTATAAAATAATTTCGGGATTAAATAAAATAATCGTTTATTCATCATAATCAGGACACACATCGGAATGAATTGGTTGTACACAAAAATATCTTTTGAGTTTAATCATTACAATAATTTATAAATAAAATAAAAATGTTGATACATATTTACCAGTTTTCTAATTGAACTTTTTTTCCTGTCGGTGATTTTTGGAACTATTTTTTACGGGGAAACTTCTTACCGTTTCTTATATATCCTTAATATAAAATGTGGCGTAATTATGTAAATTATTTTTGTTTCTGGAGATTTTAAACAAGGAAGCTGATTTTACGGCCACCAAGTATATTAAAACTGTTTTTGTTTTGACTAAAAAATAAACAAATAAATAAATGATATATAAGTTTAGTTTTCTGAAAATATACAAAAAGTTTTTCCCAAAAAGTTTTCGAAAATTGTAACCGTTTCTTTTATAATATTCTTATATTCTCTTCTAGAGTTTATACTTTGACTGACATATTTGAGTAAGGAACACTCCTGAAAATTGAAATCGCTTTAGAAAACTGCTTGTATTCTAAAAATGGATGTACCAACAATTTACAACATGATAAAGTACTTCGCAAAAAGTTTTAGTAGTCGTTTCTAAGAACATTTTCATGTGATATGAAATTCGGATTTTTAAATAAAACGGCACTATTATTCATTTCATTTCATAATATATTTTATATAAAAGGTTAAAGTACTTTTATATTAAAAAATATAACGAGATAATTGTACTTAAGCATACATAATTTGTTTATCATATTTTTATTTTTCCACACAACAGAATACAAATTCAATGTACTTTATTTCAATTGAATTTTTTTAAATATACCTTTTCTTCTATTAAAATGGCTGTTTTTGTACTATAAATTCATGCATTGTTTCGTGTAAAGAAACACAATAATTTTGTTGCGTTCTTTGATGTATTTTTCGGATACTTTTGTAAATGATAGCAGAAACTAAAATTCATTGAATTATATTATAAGAAACGTATTATTTATACTTATTTCGCATATTGGCTTCGTCTAAAATTTAACAAAGTGAACAACCTAACTATAAAAATATTTATAATAATAACCAGAATTGATAATAAATTATATCAATTATGGGTATTATTATAAAATAATAATACCCATCGGAAAACTAAACTTATATATATATATTTATTTATTTTTTTGGTCAAAGCAAGTGCAGTTTTAATGTATATGGTTTAATGTAATAATAGATTCATGATAAAACATAAAAACTAAAACACGCGCGAGCTTCTCGGTGATTCGAGAAATCATATCAGGTAGTATGAATTCTCGAATCTCCGAGAAGCTCGCGCGCGTTTTACGCATTCGTGTATAATGGGCATTGTATGGGATTATCCCCAAAAATTAAAGTTTATTACTAAATTAATAAAGTGAAGTAAATACAATAAAATTATATGTGCAGCTTATAAACTCTTTTTTTATTTTTCAATAGACTAACAACAATATTCATGATACTCTGGGAAAAGATCAATAAAACAAGCAAATAGTCAATAATAAAAAAAATCTTCTTGATTTTGTTGTTATTTGATATATTAAATTATATAAACTGCTATTAGCTTCCTAACTTTGTAATAATAATCTAGCTTCAGTTTGAATCAAATTAAACTGTATCTAATGAGTAAATTTTAACATCTATCGGTACAACTGTTGATTGTGCAATGCATTCCTCTATTTTTAAAAGGGAATGTATTAAATTTAAGAAGAATATACTTTGTTAAAATATATTTAATGTCTTTATTTTGGAAATGCAAAAAACTAGAGGGTTAAATTTATTTTATTAATTTTTACACGAATAAAAAACACAGTTACTGTACAATATATCTACCAATACGTTCTTTCTAATATTTGATAACATATATTTTTCCAGTTACGCTTTCAAATGTATTTACTTATGATAAAGCGTAGATCTATCATAGATCTAACGCTCTATCAAACAGATTTCATATTTCAATAAAAACTACTTTTTTCAAACTCTCCAAATTAAAATTAGATAATTTCTTTGGTCATGTGCCGAAAGTGATTAAGAAAAAAATATCCTTGAAATTATTATTGGCATCTTTATTGTATACATAACAATGATTAGAATGAAATTAGTTCAGGCATTCAGTTTTAATATATTTACTCATTATTTAACAAAACTTCCAGTATTCTTAACTGCTCATTCATAAGTAATTCACAATTGTGAAACAAAGCAACAAAAATCAATGTATTGTTCTAACAACATTTTCTTTTTTTCCTGATAATGTAAAGTTATCGGTCCAAATAACTATTGTTTTTTGTTCTTTAAAGATTTTTCAAAGAATAAACAACCACATATTCTACCTCTTCTCAACAAGTACAAAACTTTCCTTTCAGCATTTTTTTTTATTATTGGAAGTGTTTAGTTCAAAAATATTAACAAATCCATTACTGGTTTATTGCAGGAGTATAATTATTTATATTTATTTTTTTAAACGTTCAACATATTAATTTGAGAAATATATTTAAAATTTTAAATGTATATATATATATATATATATATATATATATATATATAATATAATTAAATTGTTTGGTATTAATTTTTTTACAAATATATATTTAAGTTACTTATATTAAATTTACTTATTATATAGATTGGACTATCATAAATGACAACACACAATTACAGTAATTTTCTAAAACACGGACTAAAAATTAGAAAATGCCTTTTTTTTCCATGGAAGTTCGACACATTCAGTATTGCTTTTATTTATAAAATTAATATTATGGAAAGAATAAACAGGTAAATAACTAAAATATTATGGGTTAGAGTATTCTAAAGTTAAGATCAATTTGAATTAAAATTAAGAAATAAATCAAGTTAGTCGTTATATTTTGTTTTCCATAATTTCCAAATAAAGGTTCGATGTTATTGTTGTATTACGATTAAACTTTGAGAATAAAAGTTATTTCGTATTTGTTTACTGATAATATTTCGTTTCACGCTTGTTCCCGTACCATTACAAACATATATATTTACATTTCATTAAAATGTTCTTTTTTCTCCCTTTCTTTTAACAAGACGATTTAATATATATTTCTTTAGAGTTACTTTGGAGAGCACCTGAATTACTACGAGATCCAAATGCGCCTCAATCAGGTACTCCTAAAGGAGATGTCTATTCTTTTGGAATCATCCTTTATGAGATTATTGCAAGAAATGGACCTTATGGACAGATTGATGTGACACCTTCAGGTACATTTGCACATCTGTTACAAAAAGACATTTGTAATAATAATTTTGATAAATATTTAATGAACAAATACATAATTGAAAATTATATATTTGAGAAATGAAAAAAACAACAACTTAGTTATATCATTGGAATATAAATTTAAAAGTATTCTATTGGAATATAAATTTAAAAGTATTCTATTGGAATATAAATTTAAAAGTATTCTATTGGAATATAAATTTAAAAGTATTCTATTGGAATATAAAATTTAAAGTATTCTATTGGAATATATATTTAAAAGTATTCTATAGGAATATAAATTTAAAAGTATTCTATTGGAATATAAATTGAGAATTATACAATTGGAATATAAATTGAGAATTATACGATTGGAATATAAATTGAAAACTATACACCAATATCGCTTTAAAATATATGTTTACCCAGTAATGAGACACAACGTAAAAATAACATAGCACAACTTATCGATGTTTTCCTAAATACAAAAGATGGTATTATTATAGTAATAATAACATCGTAAAATAATACATTGGTTTGTATATACCACAAGAGCGTTTTCTGATGCTGTTACTTGATGCTACTTTGCATATTAATAAGTTTACAAACGTAGAACGGAATCACCCAAAGGTGGGTGATATGTTCGCCAAGATAACACGTAAAAGGCGACTAAATAATAGTCGATTTGCATCCTTTTAGATGCCAGCAACGAACGGTGATGCTGTTTGACATCGCTGCCAAGTTAAATATTCACTGTCTTCACTTAAAATTGCTGGATGAAACTTTAAAAAGGCAATTTAGTATAACTAAAATATTCCTCTGTTGCCCTAAAACGGATGTTACATCGTAAATCTGTTTAAAATATAAATTTCTATACGATGTGAAAAATCTGTTTAAAATATAAATTTCTATACGATGTGAAAGCGATGGGTTTCGGTATCTTCTACATGTAGACATTATTACAAAACAACAACATTTTAAGCAATTCATACGTTTCTATATTTTTAATGTATACATAAATAACTATTTTTATATAAATATATTGATTTTATATATCCATTAATCTATAATTTTACTTAGAACCGTTCGATCTGCTTCTTTATGTTGTTATATTCTTTTAAATTCGTCAAATATTATTTTTTTTCTTTTCCTAAGAATTGATCTACATTTGTATGTTTAGTAGAGTATATCGTACATGCGAATTATTTCAAATTATTTTTTTCTTCTGAAAATACCCTTGTAAATTAATATTTCTTTAAGAATTTTCTGAAACTTATTTAATAAAATTAAACTGATAAAGTAGTACAATAAATCATCATAATCATTTATAAATGTACAAGTAGAAGTATCCGTTCTACGTACGGGAAGATAAAAACAACCCTCAAAATATAGATACAAATACAATATTTATAAACGATAGAAAATGTATTCTTAATTATGATACACTTTATCCATTTCCTCTTTAAATGGTCAAAATATATCATTATAATATTGATGGATGTTATTTGAATCCCGTGTGCAGAAAAGGTACTTCAGCTAGATTACACAGTTATCTTACTTTCCTTCCGTCGGCATAAAGGACAACTCTGGCGAATTTAATCTTTCTGGTACATAATAATTAAGACAATTATTGAGGAATAAATTTTATATTTACCGTTTGCGCAGAAAAGGTATGAGCTAAAGATCGCAAATAACTTATTTTTTTCTATTTAAAGTATAAATGACGCCTCTGCTAAGTTTAACCTTCTTGAGTATACGGGCAGTAGGAGAATGAGTGGATTTTATTTTAACCCCTTGCCTATAACTGGTATTTCAGCTAGAATTTAAAGACTTATCTACCTAGCTTTGACAGAATTTAAAAACACCGCTTCCAAATGTTACCTTCCTGAGTACATAGGAAGTAGAATAAATAGTGATGAGTGAATTCATTATTCATTCATATATATATATATATATATATATATACAAAATATTAATTTATAAATATTTGGTTATAGATTAAATTTTTTTAATATACAATAGCAAATATAAATTTCAAAAAAATATTTAAATAGGACTTGTTGATCAATATGAATTTATTTTTTTAATATACAATAGCAAATATAAATTTCAACAAAATAATTAAATTGGACTTATTGCTTAATATGAATTTATTTTTTTAATGTACAATAGCAAACGTAAATTTTACAAAAATAATTAAGTTGGACTTGGAGATTAATATTAATGTATTTTTTTTAATATTTAGAGATAATTAAGAATGTAATGCGAAGAGACCAGACTGTACCATTCAGACCACGTGTATCCAAATTGGAGGACTCTTTCGACTGCATAGTGGATTGCATGCAAGAGTGTTGGACGGAAGAACCCGAAATCAGGCCAGACTTCAAGGTGATTAGAACAAAACTTAGGCCAATGAGAAAAGGAATGTAAGTAAATGAAGCTTTCTGCGTTAAATTTTATTTATTACGTGTGTTTGTTCTTGAGTACATAGATAATTAATATTTGTGTAATTAAAAAATATCCGAAACAGATTCAAACGGAATTTGACAAAAAGGAAGTGTTTTTATTTCTGTTCTAAATATGTGTAAGTGTATAAATAAAAAGTGTTTTTTTAAGGTATAATGTGAAAAATAAATTATTATTGTTTAAGTGATTTTTTCTAAATCAATTCAAAATTTTATGTGCTGCAGATTTATCCCCTGGTTTGGTTTTTAACTATAAAACTAGTCTTAATTTAAAAGTATAACTTGCATGTACATGTTAAAAAATCTGCTATACAATAAGAATTTATTTTCAATTTTAGGAAACCTAATATATTTGATAATATGTTAGTGATGATGGAAAAGTACGCCAATAATCTTGAAGCTTTAGTGGATGAAAGGACGGACCAGCTCATTGAAGAGAAAAAGAAGACTGATGCTCTGCTATACGAAATGCTTCCAAAGCAAGTATAAATATGATATTTTAAAAGCGCCAACATATTTATATATGTATTTTTTTTAATTAATTATAACTTTACACTAAACTGATTATATAAATACATTTTTAAAATATTAATTATATAATGGTCAACTAAAATTTAAATATTTAAATTATTTAAATATAAGTATAAAAAATGCCGGTATATATATAATACATTCTACTCAAGTTAAGTATAAAACTAACTAAGTTTATGGAATAAATATACTGAATGATGTAATAATTTCTGTCAAAATGAAAATCCTACCCATGTTTAGTAACGAACTTTTTATTAATCCAAAAGTATCACCGTAAAACATCTGGAGTGCATAAATTTTAAACGTAATTTATATAAATTTATATTAAATTTATTTAATTATTTATAATTTTAATAAATTTATATTAAATTTATATTAAATTTATATTAAATTTATATTAAATTTATATTAAATTTATATTAAATTTATATTAAATTTATATTAAATTTATATAAATTTATATTAATTTATATTACATTTATATTAAATTTATATTACATTTGTGTTAAATTTATATTACATTTATATTACATTTATATTAAATTTATATTAAATTTATGTTAAATTTATATTAAATTTATATTAAATTTATATTAAATTTATATTAAATTTATATTAAATTTATATAATTATTTATAATTTTAATAAAATTATATTAAATTTATATAATTATTTATAATTTTAATAAAATTATATTAAATTTATATAATTATTTATAATTTTAATAAAATTATATTAAATTTATATAATTATTTATATTTTTAATAAATTTATATATATATATTATTTACTTTACAGTTATTTAGTTGAAAAAATATTCAGTTTAATGTATGCTAAAAATTAGGAATTTATATTTTTATTTTAGTACATAAAACAGTTTGTAGGACTATAAATAAGACAAGACAATTCAGGAATATAACATAAGTATGAATTAATACCAATATCAACTATATATGACTATTTTCATTTTTTTTTTATTTTCTAACTTTTTAGTGTGTAATGTATATTGGGCGAAATTATTACGTGAACGTCGATCTGTCACTTGATGAATACGGATCACTATATCTACTCGCATATTTCCAGTTCTTCTTGTAGTATACACATAACACAAAAGTTCATAAAAATATCTACTTTATATTTGTTTTCAATTTTCTAACACTGGGATGGACTTAAAATTATTTTCTACTAAAATATATATATTTTTTTAAAAAAAGAATTTGTTCGAAATAAAAAATATACTTTCCCGCCTTGAAAACAAACCTACATTTTCGATATTTTGCTTATTCGTCAGAGAATGAAGGTAACAACAAACAAAATTTTGTAGGTGACTTCTAGTTGAACAAATAATTCGAAGAAACAGGAACCAATTCTAAAGTATTTTCAATATCTGAAGCATTTCCAACACTATTTTTATGAATAATAAAATATTTGGAAGTTCTCAAGAGATTTAAATCGAATAGAAATAAAATACAATTTTACATTGCACAAAATTTTCAATAAATTCCAATTCAATAAGCACACTAACTGGGCATTGCATTGTTAAAAATAAACATATGAATAAATAGCACAGTTTTGGAGTTCTCTGAAAATAAAAGTTCAATAAAATAAATTCAAAAGAAACTTTCTGAGATTGTAAGTATATCAAGTACGGTGAAGTCAAATTTCGATGTGACACCAACAGAGCTTGAATTTAAGTGATTCGCAATAATGGCACAAACGGATAAGGTACATTTTTGTCAATTTTTTCTAAACAAAAATGTATATAAATTGAATATTTTACCTAATATATTTCTATAACGTTAAGCCTTAAACTATACACTGTACGAATTTATTCCGCAGATTAAAAATAAATATTTAAAAATTAAAATACAAGTGCAAACTATATTTTTAAAATGTTTTCCAAATTTTTTAGATATTTCTTTTAATGTTAATCATAAACCAACATAAAGTTCTTAGTCCAACGTGCGTAATGTAACACGTTTCATCGAAAGTTTCACGAAGTATCCTCTATTATTGTGCACTACACAATTATTTGATCACTAAATTTATAAATAACCAGTGTTTTTTTATTAAATAATTTAAGCCAGTATAATTATCCATAATAATAATTGTATAATACTTGGAAATCATATCTTATTAATCAAAGCGCACTTCTAAAAGATACTTTATGTTCGGAATTTACAAGAAAAGTTATTTAAAAGTAACAATTTTGCGCTAAAAAAAACGTAATTTCTTATAATATATCATAATTAGATTTGTTATCATGCAAGTTCTCATTTGACTTTTATTTGATACTTAAGAGAAATGCGTCCATAAGCAGAGTAACGCCTTAAGCTAAAAGAAAATCACATTTTCTAAAATAAATGTCATAATTTATTTTTCGTGACTAAACTTAATCTAGTTTATATTTTTTTTCATAACTATTCTCCAAACATTTCTTTGATTGTTTGAATAACAATATTTCTTTAAAATGTGTTAGTTTTACACATGTTAAACACATACAAAACCGGTTGTTTTATTGTTATTGAAAACTAGATAAAATAGTATATAAAATTAATTAGGATTTTTGAGTTCATAACAATTTGCAGGTCATTTTTACAATGCGTTATACAATTTTAGGTATTACTATTTCTTTTCTAAAGATAACGTTGCATTTAAGATTTTAAGTTAAAAAACATATATTTCTTCAAAATTATATATTTTTTTCCGATTAAAAAAATGCAACAGAAAAATATAAGGTTTAACATAGAATGAGTTTACGAACTAATAACAAACAAAACCATCACTAAGGTTATAAGTTTTACAAATATCTAAACGCATATATGAAAAAAAATACTGTTTTTTTCCGAACTGTTACATTTGGTATTTGGGTTTAACATAAAATGGCCCGGCGTTGTCCGTGCGAGTATTGACAGATATATTCACCACGGCGCCATCTGTCGTATTTAGTAAGAAGTAATGTTTGCCTAAAAGGGTGGGAATGGGTGAATATATATATATATATATATATATATATATATATATATATATATATTCATGCATTTCCATGCAGCGTAAGATAAAGACTCGCGGGACAGATGGTTTTATGAAATTACGTGTAAACAGCGACCCTTTTTCTTGTTTAAAAGATCACGAGTGCACAATTTATACATAAATAATACATTAATGCATTAACAATACTGGATATAAAAATATTATGCAGACTACATTTTAGTGCTTAGAAAGTACAGTAGAACTCAAATTATCCGAACTCCATTTATCCGGATTAAACAAAGCGGATCGTATTGAGAGAAAAAAAAAGAAATCAGTAACGTCCATATTTTAAGAATTTCTTATGCTTGAATGGCATTGTTTTTATTAGTCATTAAAGTATATTACATACGAAAGCGATGTAAATTTTTTTAACTCAGAAATATCCTTTTTAATTATCCAATTATTCGGATATTCAATTATCCGGATAGGATATGGCCCCTATTGATCCGGATAATAGAAATTCTAGTGTATTAGTAAAAACTATTCCCTCTTTACTCCGTTTTTAAAAACGTCTATATGACAGGAAACATATTTTGATCTTCCACATGTCATATACTTTAGTAATCACAAGTAGATATATGTTATTGATTTCAATTAATTATATAGAATATATTTTATGGTGCAGCTGTGGTACAATTGAAATCAGTGGCGGCCCGTGGTCAGAAATGTTAGTGCAGCCGAAAACATGTAACTCCCCCCCCCCCCCTCGCCTTTTTCACAACCATACACGAACGGACATTCTTTAAAATTTATTACTCAAACCAAAGTTTACTTTCAATTTTTATGAAAGATAACATGTAAAAATAATAAAAAACACTTACTTATTTTATTAAAATAAAATTTATCCTCCTATCAAACTTGCGAATCGGTCAATTTTAATACAAATACAAATACAAATACAAATAATGTCGACCAACTACAGGCTCTAGGCCCAGCAAGGTTGGTCCTGTCAATCCATCATCCTCACGATTCCCCAATGCCGATCCAATTGTTTTTTAAAACCACTCACCCCTGAAGAATTAACAACATACTCAGGCAAACCATTCCATTTGTCAATAACCCTATTAAAAAAATAATGCTTTCTAACATCCCGATTAAGCTGTGACTTGTATAATTTAAATCCATGACCTCTAGTCACATTGGCAATATTAAATTCTAATCCCGCCACATCTCCCTATTTGATAAATTTGAATAACTGAATAAGATCCCCTCTAATCCTTCTCTCCTCGAGTGTATACATATTTAAAGTTCTAAGCCTTTCTTCATAATTCATTCCTGAAGTACCCTGAATCAATTTTGTAGCTCTATGTTGAACCCGTTCTAATAAATCAATATCCTTTTTGAGATAAGGTGACCAGAATTGTACTGCATACTCTAGATGGGGCCTAGTCAAACTCCTATATAGTGGTAAAATTACGTCCTTCGATTTAGATGATACATTTCTTTTAATAAATCCCAGCATTCTATTCGCCTTCTTACTGGCTGTCCCGCAATGGTGTCCCCATTTAAAATCCCTACTTACTGAAACGCCAAGATCACTAACAATGTCACTGGCACTAATCTCAGAACTTTGCAGATAATAAGAAGCCTTTTTATTTTTAAGTCCCATGTGCAAGACCTGACATTTTTTAATATTAAATGACATACCCCAACAAACAGCCCATTCGGAAATTTTAGTTAAATCGACCTGCAATTGCTCTACCTGTTCTATGCTATTTACGGTGCCCATGATAATATTAATTAAAGTAAAGAAACAACAACACACGTGCAAACTTATCGAAAACTATTTCCGTTTGGAGAGATTCTTCGAAATTATCGTTTTCCTCCACCCCGCCTCGCCGATTCAGCAATGAAACAATCATTTATTCGAAATCCCTAGTACCGCTAATTTGAAAAATTCCTTTTGCGCTACGTTTGTGTCGTCACATCCTCCATTTTAGCGTGCTGGGGAAGTCATACTACGTAAGGTTGCCATGGCAACGATGCAGCCGATTTCGAACTTCGCTTTTTAGATGCAATTTTGATTGAATGGAGTTTTTGTTTTTTCTTCTCCTGAATGTGTGCGTTACGGAAACACGCTTGCTATTTATCGGAGATTTTTTTTACTTAGAGTTGAAATTTAATCTCCATTTCCAATTCTAATCTTCATTTAAGAAAATTAGTAAAATATATAATTTGAGTTTTAAAATATAATAAAATTAGGTGCAGCCCGGCTGTACTTGCTGTAGTGGGCGAGCCGCCACTGATTGAAATATGCGCGGAGTAAAATCAAGACAAAACAAAAGTGGCTGTATGATGATGTATGATGTGCATAATATCTTCCCATTATAAAATTTCACAAACAGCAAAATTTTTAAATTTATCTATTAGCATTTCACATTAAACCGTAATTGTAATAATTTAAACCTGCGAGATACCAGCCAAATACATAGAGAAAATAGAGATATTTACTACAAACACAATTCCTTCAACCTATTTTAACTTTCGGGGCTTGTACTTTCAATGAACACATGTATCATCCCGTGTATCTTCAATTATCCAATACTTTTTTTAATTCTTAAAAATACATCAATACTGTATGTTGAAATACTTTTTGAACCAATGGCATTGTGTAACATTTTGAAAGTAATCTATATAAAAATAATTTATATTGATAAACCCGAGTTGGGAAATACATTGTAAATTAAATATTTTGTTCGCCCTAAGATGGGTAAAATAAAATAATGAATACATAAAATTTCAGAATTTAATATTTCATTTGGCCCTAAGATGGGTAAAATAAAATAATGGATACATACAATTTCCAAATTTAATATTTTGTTCGCCCTTATGATGGTTAAAATTAAATAAATAATACATAAATTTACTATCATATTGATGTTTAAAAGCGGATTGATCCAGTTACGTAAACTTTTAGAAAACGCAAAAGAAATTTTTTTAATTCAGTGGAAACCTATAAGGAATTTGTTTTTTTAAACCGACATCACAAAATTGGTATCTGGAATTGACATACAATGTCTGCGCAAGAAGAAAGAGCTAGATACCATATTTATATTGATAATATAATTTATAATTATACATAATTTTATAACAATATATAATTTGTTTTCTCCAAAAATCGACATGATACCATTGTCATTTTAGCCATCGAAATAGTTTGTCCAAAAAATAAATAATCATATGATATAAAATGTTTGACTGAAATAATGATATCAATGGAAGATATCAAATGAGCCCTGTTTGCAACAGGTTCCTACATTTTTTCAGTCAGAAAATAAAAATAATAAAATATCCTATTGAATTCAACATGCCATTTTGTTTTTTGTTATCTCACTCTTCCTTTACATTTGATATGATGAAATCTTATTAAAATGTTTTTTCTAGGTATGTTGCTGATCAGTTGAAGAAAGGAAACAAAGTGGAAGCAGAGTCATTTGATTGTGTCACGATATACTTCAGTGATATTGTTGGATTTACTACTATGTCGGCACAAAGTAGTCCACTACAGGTATATTTGTTCATATCAACAAAAAGGTCATATTTCAAAAATAAACATATAAAATATTATATTTAAACTTTACATTTCTGTTATCAAATATTTTTATGCAAATATTTATCAAAAATATCCAGAACAATTCTAAATAAACTTAAAAAAATTACATTTTTGTTTAATCCATTATAAATTTCTTTTAAATCGAACAACAATATATTAAAAAAGGGAAAGTGATACCCCCATAAAATAAAATATTAATTTATTTAAATTTTAATTAATTAAAATAACAAACTGAAATAGTGTGTAGTTTTTATACTATAATCATTTAATAATATAAATATTTTATATGATCTTTTAATTTCATAGTCTTGGAGAATAATGTTTTTTTTTACGCAATAAGAGATAATAAAAATGAAAAATAATATAACATATCACATATAAAAATAAAAAAAGCAGTTAACTACTTACCCAAATAAATAATACTTAAAAAACAAATTTAAACCAAACTTTATATAAAATAAATATAATATTGAAGATTTTACATTTTTTTTTTATTTTTCTATTCCATGATTTGATCGAAAGTCATAATAAATTCCTTTGGGGCTTCAAACTAACTCTTTGACATAATTAAGACTCCTTAACCACAATAAGAAGCTTTATAACATGCGGCAGAACAAGATTTGTAGATTGACTTTTATTGTTTGTCTACATACCAAGGGTTTTTAAACAATAACGCCGTATACCATCTTTGTCTTCAAATCCTTTTGTAATTGCAAATTCTCGTCGTACTTGAAGAAGAATATTAAATACCAATATGGTTTGATAAGCATACAAGTATTTAAGTTCTAAGAATAAAACTAGAAACAAAGAATTAGTAGCTAAAGCGTTTCGACAAACATTTATTAAAACATATTTTTTGTTTCAACAAGATAAAAAGCAAAATTCTTTCAAGTGTCCCACTCTTTTCCTCTCTCTTTATATTTATTTATTAATTCATGACTTATTTAGGCGAAATTCGTATATTTTTTTATTTAAGGTGATTAGTTTGTAAATTATTAAATGATTTGGGTTTAATAGAACATGTATGTGTTGATTGACGTTTTACATAGAAGAACAAAATCTACTTGCAATAATGTGTACGAAGAAGGTGAATATTATAAATGTTTATCAAAAAATTAATCAACTTTGACATAAATCCATATTTATTTGGAGAAAATCGAAGATAAGACTTAGAAAATTACAAAATTGTCGTTGTGACGGCATAATAATATTGTGATTAAACAATAGTACGAACAAATGCATTTTACGACAGTCATTCAATTACCTTCTAGGCAGTATACTGTGATTAATGGGATGTTGAAATTCATTCAATTTAATTAAGCTAACTTTATAATCTATCTCAGCTATAGAGCTCTAAACAGAGGTGGTTTATCACATTGGAATGTATTGCTTTTTAATGAATTAAAACTTGATTATTTTCCACTGCACACAATATCTAGAACGATACTTAACTTACCACATCAAATATCAGACAGTGACTAATAAAAAAATTCATATTACACAACATCTTTACAGCGAATAACAAAAGCATTTATAGGATTTGATCAAACTGATGTTCATTTGAAATGATTTGATAGGTAATAAATTGTGACTAATGACAAATTTCCAAATGATAAACATACGTGACATTAATGATAAACATTCCATGACAACGTTAAAATATTTGGATAAAGATATATTTCTACATATTTAAGCTGTTCACATTCAATGTTTTTAAACGTAAAACTTATTAAAAACATTTAATTTTTTTAATAACTTCATGGAGTTTTGACGTTCTTCTGTTTCAAAATTTTGCCTAAACATATTCTACGTTGTTTTCTATGAATGTGCCGCTTTTACCGTAATCCGTTTTACCGTTTTGAGTGTATTGGCAGTAAACCAACGAACAAGCTTCTTTTATTTAATTATAAAACATAAGATTATTTTAATATTGTTGCATAATTTTTTAAGAAAGGTATTTTATGTACGCTTACACTGCATTTGTACATGGGTTGCGTAATGCAACAACCGATTAACCCAGAAATAAAAAAACACTTGTATTTTCTACGTGAATTAAAGCATAATGTTTAACTTTATATGGTAAAAAAAATCAGTAGCGATACTGAATATGTAGCGAATTGTTGCCAGCATACATTTACCTATTAAGTGTTTTCTTTAAAGTCAGTTTTATCAAAATAAACATTGTGTATTCTAACTGGTTGTTGCATAGCACGGTCCATATGCAATATTATAAAATCATTAGTAATATCGAATGTTCTTACAGGTGGTGGACTTTCTAAATGATTTATACACCTGCTTTGACTCTATCATTGAGAACTATGACGTTTATAAAGTGGAAACTATAGGTGACGCCTATATGGTAGTAAGTGGTCTTCCAATAAAGAATGGCAACAATCATGCTGCAGAAATTGCCTCTATGGCTTTGCATTTGCTGGAAGCTATCAAAAAGTTTGTTATACGGCACAGACCTAAAGACTCTTTGATGCTACGAATCGGTATACATTCCGGTAAGTAAAATGGCTATAATTTAAATAAGTTTCAAAAGAGTTACTTATTTTATTACAAAATATCCTACTTAAATTTATTTTTTAAAAATAGTCACACTTTTGAAATTAAATAGGTGCTTGTAACATATACCAAATAGTTCTGGTATTGACTATTAATTTCTTAATTTAATCATAGCTTCATGAACGCTTGAGTATTTAAATATCTTCAAAATAGTCTATATTTCTTGACTAATTAATGTCTAATATAAATATAATCGAAGTTTTTTTTATAAAATATATAATTTTAATAGACAAGGAATTACATGTATTAAAATATATACAAGTGCTATATGATAGTTATCGAAAAACAACAAAAAATAAGATCGAATTTAATAAGTTAAGTTGTAATTATATTAAATGATTTTTTTAATATATAAAGTATGTAATAAACTTTGATTTTTTTGCTTTACTTGTTAAGGATATTTTTTTATTATTAACGAACATTATAAAAAAAATATCTAGAAAAAGTTTACAAAAATAAATTTACGTGTATTGAAGGTGTTTTCAAGAAAGCGTACATAACTGAAATATTGACTGCATATGTATAGATTCATAAATTTTAATTTTTGTATAACACATTTTTGTATATTTAATTGTATAACTTTACTTATATATTAGTATATATGAATTATTAGTTTGTTTTAAAATTATGTTTATTAAAGTATGGCTTTTAATTTGCATTTAACAAAATAATAGATACCTACTTTTATAGAAATATATTTTTTAATAAATTATATAATGCATATTTATAATTAATTAAATTCAATATCAACTTACACTAATTAATTCATAATCACATGAGACGGATTAGGAATTCACCTGTTTATAATTGATATTAATCTCATTGTCATATGAATCAACGAATTAAAACTTGTGTAAAGGAACAATAAAAGCTTATTTAAAGTAGGCTCAATTTATGAAGGACTTATAAACTCAGTAGTGTTTTTTAACTGCCAATCATAAAGTTAATTACGCAACGTTTATTTTTTATTTGGTTTACCAAAGTTTTCCCATTATATGATTTTTTTTGCTTCCATTTTAATAAGATGTAAAGATCCTTCAAAAGCTAGTGCGGGGTTAAAAGCATCACTTGATTAATTTATGAGCTAACGTTTTTACTTACACCCTCAAGTGCTAGCGGATTTTTAATCGTAAAAGTTGAGTAGCCATCGAGTGTTTTACGATAAGTTTATATTGCAGGTGCGGTATGCGCAGGCGTAGTAGGTCAAAAAATGCCTCGATATTGCTTATTTGGAGATACAGTGAACACTGCCTCAAGAATGGAATCGACTGGGCTGCGTACGTAATTATGTGATTTGTTTGTTTCTTTTATTGGTAACAAAATGGTCGCATGTATGTTAGAAGATAAATATAAATTTTAAATGAAATAAATCATAAAATTAAATAATATATATGTATACGATGTACGGAATATGTACGATTTATTCTGTGTGTTTGTTTAATGGTTTGATGTTATTATATATATTCACGGTTCCTTGTGTTAATGCAGCTTAAGCGCTTCGCAGGAGTTCGTATCATGTATGTATGTGTCTACTCTTCCGATCTGTGTTCTGAATGAAAACTTTCTGAAAGTTGGTGTCGTCTGGATAGCTCAGTGGTAGAGCACTTGTACGCTAAACAACTAAACAAGGGGTCCCGAGTTCGACTCCCGTCTGGATGAACTTTTCACTCTTATTGATTTAAATAAATAATTGCAGTTCCTTGTGTTAATGCAGATTTAAGCGGACAGGAATATGTATTATTTATTATGTGTGTCTGTTTCATGATTTTATGTTATTATATATATATATATATATATATATATATATATATATGTATATATATATATATATGTATATATTGAGACTTTTGTGTTATTAATAACAAACACATATTTTGCTTAAACTCAATTTATGAATTAAATGCGTTTAATTTCAATAAATAATCTGTCAAATAAAATTGTGATTTTTTTATTTAAAACAAAAAAAAAATCATTATAGTTATATTCAACTATTTTACAGTTAATTTCTTTTTCAGCTCTTAGAATCCATTGCAGCAAAACCTGTAAGACATTATTGGATAAACTCGGTGGTTATAAACTGGAAGAAAGAGGAGTCATAAGTATAAAAGTAATAAACAATTAATCTTTGCAATGCAAATAGTTTAATGGAACTCTGTACAGTAAAATTGATTTCTTTTTAATTTGACATAAACATAATTATTTTTGTTATATATGGATGTAACCATTTAATGAAACAGTAATAAAAAGTGTGAGATGAATTCACAAATTTTCAAAAATTGCATTTTTGTTAAATGTTTCGAATATTTAGGGCATTTTTTAAAACGCTGCATCTTTTTCAAAATTTACTTTTTTTCGTTTATTTATTTAGTAAACACTATAGATTTATGCCTTATAACTCTCGGGATTGGGTTTTTTACTGATACTTTTTTAGTGTTAGTGTTTTAGTTGAAGAGAAAAAAAAATGAAAACATCCCTATTTTTATTTTAACCAGAAATGTTTTCAAAACGTTATTTTCAAAATGAATTGATTTTTTTATTTATTTTTTAATTTCATCACTAATTATATTCTATATATTTGTATATACATGAATAAAAATCATGCTGATTCATAAAAATGTGTTTGAATTTGTAGCATTTTAAGTAGGTATACATTCACAAAACTGCAAGCTGAGATAAATATATTTAAATATTTCAGTTCTCTTTGTGGCATATTTGATAAGTTAAAGAAAATTATAATATCATTAATATTTGTCCAATCTTTTAAAATCTTTTGTTAAACATGCTATCCGGTTCAAACATTTTATTAAACTATTTTTTTTACATTTTTTTCAATTTTGAGGTACTATTTTTTTCCTACAAGCACTTTGTACTATATACTATTATAATATAACTAAAAACATTCAGATCAATGGGCATTTAATATAATCAAGTTTCCGTGTTTTGTGTTAAAGTGAAATAATAAATAGTTTCTAAATTAAGAGTAGACTTTATTTAGAAATTATTATTGTAAAAGTTGTACTATTGTAAATATTTTTCGGAATATTCAAAATCAATTAAATTATCGTTTCTTATTACTACTAAAAAAATAAAATAAAACGCATCACTCAACATTACATACCCCTACTCATTTTATTATAGGATGGTTACATGGTGAAACGCTCAAATATTTCAAAGACCACGTATACAGGAAACCGCTTTGGGATTCAGAATGCGCATTTGATAATGCAATTTTGTCTAATCAGCCATAATTAACCTTACAAGCATACATTTGGCACCGTATGTCAAATATGGTTTGCATACATAGTGGATTAGTTTTCCTTTTTTAACACATTAGGAAAGAGGAATAATAATTCCCTTAAGAATTGTGAAAACTGATGATTTGCGGTAATTGGTATATTCAAAGGCAACTTTAGGTTAAAAGTTACAATCAATTTGGGTATCCAAAGGAGCAAGCCATTTGATCATTCAAATTAAGTAATAACATTTCCCTGTGGTTTCACTGATTGCAATAAAAATTATATAAAAATATTTTTTTTCTAACATTGAATATTTTCTATTTATCACAAGTGTAAGAACTTAAGGCTGAATATATTTAAATTACATAACTAATAAATATAATTTTACAAATTTCTGATAAAAGAAAAAAGTGAAAATATTGTTAGTTTTTTTTTGTTTTTTCACAAATACAGTCTCTAGATATGTGGGGTTAAGTAATTCAATAGTTATTTTTTTTAACTTACAACTTCAATCAACAGTAGCAAATAATTTGATATGGTAATTTATGGCGAATGTCCAACGGTTTATATAAAATAGCTATTATCTATGACGAATGTCCAAAAATATTGCTGAATAGATTTGTTTTATTACAATGATAAAATTATTAGGTTGGAGGGAAAGTTCTGTCGTATTTTAAATAGGCAGGTGATTTTTCTTGTAAATAAAAAGAACAACTGGCTAGTGAGTCAAAAGGATTTTTTTTGTTTTTTTAGCTGCTGTATAATATAAAAGGTGCCCTTTTTTACCGTTCATCATTTACTTGTGATATTTAAAGTGAAAAACATGTCGGTAGATAAAATGCATTTACGACACTGCATTTTATATGAATTTCAAAAAGGAAACAATGCATCGGTTGCATGTAAAAATTTATGTGCGGTATTTGGAAAAGATATTGTAAATGTTTGTACTTGTCAAAGATGGTTTAGCAAATTTCGTTCCGGGGATCTGAGCCTCAAAGAAAGTGATCGATCTGGATGACCATCCAAGATCGATAATGATGTTTTGCGATCCATGTTGGAAAAAAAAATCCACATTTAACAAGTCGAGAAACTGCAGAAGAGTTTGGCCTTCATCATACAACTATTGGAGATCACATTCAATCTGTTGGGTTTGTGTTAAAGCAAAGTGTTTGGGTTCCACATGAATTAACGGAAAAGAATTTGTCTGATCGTGTAAGAATGCGTTCATCACATCTGATTAGACACAATGTGGAGCCGTTTTTGGACAGGCTGGTTACTGCAGCTTAAAAGTGGATTCTTTACGAGAATATTAAGAGAAAAAAATCTTACTGCAAAATTATCTAACGGGAAAAAAAATTCACGTCTTTTGAAAGTGTTTCTAAGGCAGTTGCTGACTATTTTAACTCCAAGGATGAGAAAAAACAGGAAAAACAGGAATTCACAGGTTACCTGAAAGATGGTAACAGGTTGTAACAAATAACGGAGCATATATAATTGATTAATATTAAACACATATTTTTATAAATGAATTCAAATATTTTCTTTAAAATACGACAGAACTTTCCCTCCAACCCAATAGCTATATACCAAAGAAAACTTAAACGTATCCCAAACGTTCATAGAAAGTGAAAACAATCGATACATTTGTTCTTCATAGCCTCTTCCACACACACAGAACCTAGAAGTCCCAGCAAACAAGTCGAATGTCAATTCCATTATTATCAGGACCAAACAAAAATGCTTTTGTTTACGGCATCGAACTTGGGATAGTTGTTATGGAATGCGTAGGCATTTTATGTTTGATATTGTTATAGGTATGGGATAATATGCCACTTGAAATAAAGTGGTTGAGTTATGTTATATTGAGTAGCAGTCGAGGGAAAAGGATAGACACAACACCTATTATGTATAGCGTATTAGTTTGCAATCGATGCAAATGCTGTGTTTAATGGTGAGTGATATTTTGTGAACAAATTCAGATTAAGCCTCTATTATATTTTCGTTGAAAAGCTAACTAATTTTAATATTTATTTACGTGAATTATTTTTATGGCAGTAAATATTTTAAATTTTATTTTTATTATAATTGGTAAAATACACGTATGGGTTATATGGGATGACATGCTATATATTTAGAATAACAAGCATGTTTTACAGATAAGAACATATAGCGTTGAATTAATCGGCGTGTTACACATATTACATAAAGACACATATTACATAAAGACACATATTACATAAAGACACATATTACATAAAGACACATATTACATAAAGACACATATTACATAAAGACACATGTTACATAAAATGACACATATATGACTCATATAAAGCTACATAGAATGGAATGAATAACGTTACGTAGAATGACTTAAATAATTTTACATAGGATGGTACAAATGTCTCGTTACGTGGAATCTTTTTAGAATCTTATATGTAATTTTATTTAAACAATGATGTTTTTATAGTCAATCAAACGTAAACTATACTAAGCAATTTAGTAGATTAAACATTTTTTCGATATATATATGAACTACTTAGTCCAAATTGCTTTTCTTAAGATACAACTAATCAATTTATAGAAAGTGTAATACGTCATTAATTGTAAATAAAGTTATTTTAACCAAAAGTAAATTAATGTTAGAGTATAATCTAAGTCTAAGTGTAAAATAAAAACAAACTGTATATAAATTTTAACATATACTATTAAATGGTTATTTTATATTGATGCTTGTAGCACCAATGCATGAGCACTTATGCAATTACTATTCCAAGCACTTATACATGATGATCTGTTATGCTAATTTCAGGGAAAAGGTGATATGTCTACATACTGGTTAGAAGGTCAAGAAGACTATCGCGTCAAAAAACCCTACAAACAAAACAACTCCATCCAGACCCCTGACGTTCTGAGATCCGTGACACGATCCTCTCTGAGACACAGCAAGTTCTCCAGGTTCAATCCAAACCGTCGACTGTCCCTGGAATCGCAGAAGAAAATAAGGTTCGCCTCCAGCAGTCCGAAGACGTTCGCCAAGAACTCGCCAACCCTGGAAACGACGCCAAGTCAAGAAAAAGATGACTCCGGAACGGACGAAAGTGAAGACAACCTGACGCCAAACACTTTGGCGGCTTCTGCATCAGTTTCGTGCATCATGACGAAGAGGAACTCGTGTCCATGTCTTGGCGAGAACTGCGACCGGTGTTTGATGCCAAGAAAAGACGTATACGAGTTCGTTACGCCAAAACTAGTGCTCGACAACGTGGAACTCTCGCTGAGCCAGCAAGGTACCTGCATCCAGCAACAACAGAGAAACACTCTTGGATGGAGGAAGATGTCTCGGTTTTCGTCATTTTTGTCTTGTCTTGGATCTGGCGAGGTGAATGAGTTTGTTGAAAACGGCAAATTGAACAACACGCAGCAGCTGAACAAGCATTTGTCCATTATTGGTCATTCTGAGAGTGAACCGTTCTTACCTCAGCTGAGATACCATCATCATACGAGAAGAGCCGATGAAAATGTATAATACATGTAGTTGATACACATCATGACCAATTTGTAATATATGTACAACTTGTATTTATAAAACACATTTATGATTATTACTCAAGAATGCGTATATACCTTATTGTTGCATATTGTGATATTTATAGGAAATAGTGTATCTGATTTCGAATAGTACTGCATATTGCTATATTAATATTTTACGAATTCATATTTTACTTAAGCATATATATGGTGACAAAACTTAGGTAAACAGAACTTTAGCTAAAATATATATTCTAATAAATAATGTATGAAACTGATTCAACATAAGCATCACTCCTTATATCCTACTCTGGCAAACCCATCACTAACTGTATACATACTTTTCGTATTTTATATTTTATTTTATTGATAACTAATTTGTATTTTATTGATTTTTTTAGTGCTTGTCGTTATTTTTATTGCGTTTCGATTTGAAATCTATGGGATTTCACGTGCTTAATACTTTGACAAACTGAAACGCTGCCATGTAATTTTAACTTAATTTTAACAAAACATACAATATTATATTGCATTATTACAATATATTACATGATAAAATTCAAGATATTTTTATATAAGAAAATTTAATTGTAAAATACAACGCTTTGGAATTATTATGTAAAAATTATAATCTCTTCTATTTGATAATGCACATATTTAGGAAAATAACCATTTTTTTAAATATTCAAAAACAAACACTGCTTCCGTTTTAAAAATATAATTAAAATTTAATATGTTGACTTATTATGGTTGGTTATTTACATAGCTTTACATGCAGGGTACTTATTTCCGCAAATGTTTTAGTTCTTAAACCCTCATAAATATTTAGCATAAAAAGGTTTTATGTTTATTTAAACTTATATCTGTATTTAATATGTTTATTATAATATAATATTGAAGTGTTTTCAAATGTAACCGAAGAAAAATGTATATATTTTGTGAATGTCACATTTTCCAAAATAAAGATTTATGTAAAGTAGATTAATTCCGTTTTTATTAATATATATAATACCAAATCTATTTTTAATTTAACTAAATCTTCAATTATATTCAATTGAATAAGAAGAATAATTCGCCTCATGATCTGTTACTTATCTAAGAATTCATACGTTTCATACTGAAACAATAATGAAATGAATTATATGTTTATGTTTTCTTTTTAACATCTACAGAGAAAATATAAGCATACTTTACTTCACAAAAAATATTATTATATTGTCAGGCTTGTATGCAATTAAACAAAAAAAAATTATGCCAAACGTAATACAAAGTTCTTTCTCTAGTTGTAAACATATTTTCTCAATTCTTCGTACATTTCTTTCCTTGATACTTTCCGAATCAATAGAAAAAAACTATAAATAAAAAAAAGTATTTAAAGTTATTGAGTGTTCCTATATAATGAATTTCAAACACAAAACAAAAAAAAACAGTTTGAAATTTCACCTTACTTGAATATTTATCTTATTATTATTATCTTATTCTATTAAAAACATACAAGTGACTTTAATTGTTTCAATACTTTAAGGTGAAGAATGAAAATAATAATAATGATTAGCAAAGTATCATCATCGTGTATGGTCAGAAATATCAAAATAAATCAAATGCTTAAATAACGCAATTTTATTTAAGTGAAAAAAAAAAGCAATGGTAAATTATTTTCATTACCTAAGAAGTGAAATAGTTGTCTTTAATAACAGTAGATGGCAGCACTAAATACACCTTTCATTAGAAAAACACTCTTGCAAATATTCAAAGTTATTACTTTATCTGCATAATTATATAATAATCTTAAAACTATGAAATATTTTTTAACAATCAAATCAATAATTAAAAAAAAAAACATTTCGTGTGAAAAACGTCAGGTGGCTCACGCACATTACTTAGCAGGGAAAACGTAAAAATGGAATACAAAATATAGAGGTATGCCAATTTGATTTAGTACGGTTCCAAAATTTCAAATGAACCCTTTTTGTAATATAATTCTTTTAGCAAAAGTTTATTCCGTAGAGTATTATATGCAATACCTATTTGAAATTGCATACAGTCCATGTAAGCAGTGCCGTTACACAAAAAATATTTGGGGGGAGTTGAAATAAGAAATTTCCCAACTTAACAATACGAAATTCTCAACTCAACTATTCAAAATTCCCAAATCAACAGTGCTGAAAATTCGCAGTTCCAACTTACCGACATTTTTTATCTTTTTTTTAAATATATTTCAGGTAATATTAAGCAGTTATCTGATAAGCATTGATTTATTACACCCATATTCCAATGCAGTGTCCGTTCTCAAGTCTAAATTAAATGTATACCCTTACAAGTTGGGGGATTTCTAATCTTCCCTAGCTTCCATTAGTTAATAATGTAAATTTTCTTTAGGCATACATTTTCCCAACTCGGGGTTTTTAGAAGTTGAAATTTCCAACTTTCAGTTTTTCCAGATTATTAGGGGGGGGGGGGGGGGGCGGCGGCGGACTCTCCCCTAACCCCTCCCCCGGTGCGACGGGCCTGAAATGTAAGTTAAAACAAATTAACAAAAAATTTACTGTTATAGTATAAATTTTAATGAAAATTGTTTCATTTAGTTCCTGTAGATGGCGGCACTTAAAAAAATTAATTTTAAAGGTAATAGTTTTTAATATTATGTTTAATGTTATTAAAGCTAATTTTTTTTTTTTTTTTTTTTGCAATTTAGTATATTTATGTAACATTAAGGCTAAGGAATATCCGTTTCCTGTATCGATATATTGAGTGATTTGCCTTTTTCCTAGAGTGAACAACTCAAATTGATAATAATAGATGGCGACACTAACGTATCAACTTTAACTTGTTATAATTAAACTCCTTTTTTCAAATCACAATGTCTGGGCAATCTTGTAATTCAGTTTAAACCCACTTCCAAATGTCATATCAACTTGAAACTTGTTTCGCTACATCTTAACTTTTGTCAAGTTCCCCTACTAATTCGAACTTGCAATCATCTGATTGCTAAACGAATGATGTGTATGTCGGCCACCGGACCTTAATACAATATTGAACAATAAAAAGTAAATGTGCTTTCGAGCAGCGGCAACTAGCAGTTTTGTTTGCATCACTGAAACCCGAAAGTCCACTGTTTTGCACACAGAAGTCAATTCAAGCGATTGCTGGGCTGTACGGATGGAACGTTTGTGATCGACCCCTTATGTATTAGGTCGTTCCAAATGGAACGCAGTGACACCACGCCAGTCCATTTAAATTGACCACCTTTAGATTGAATAACAACGTGATATTATACTACTTTTTTTTTTATCTTAACCAGTTTATCGAATCAAAGTAAACTTAAATTAAAAAAAATAATTGCTTTCAGGATGAATTTAAACAATTAAATAATATGGATTCAATTTTTGAACAGCTACCAGGGCTACTAAACTGTACAATTTAGGCAATGTTTTACTGCAGATTGAGGAAGTTGAGTTATCTTGCTTTGCAGTTCCTCTTCGTCGTTTCTGACAAAAAGACAATAATTAATTACCAAGGTCGAAATAATGTGGTTTTCTTTATTTATAACTTAGATTTTTACATAATCTGATGCACTTTTATTAACATATTTTTTTATTTATTAAGATTTATAGTTTACTTATCGGTAACTTTTATTTTGGATATATATATGTATATATAGATAATCACAAAAAGCCACAAAAAATTTACGAACATTTAAAATTCAATAACTATTAAAATAATAATTATGATTTTTTAATTAAGGTAATGCAAGGTCTTTTGTATCTTATTCGTGAAATGTTTGGATCACAAAGTAAATACTTTTTTATTTAACTTTAACAAACAAGAATATGTTTTTAATTAATTTTTATCCTTCAATTTCCCAAATTCTAGAAATTAATTTGTATGAAAGCAAAAACTTAATTTGTTTTGTATTATTTATATTCTTTTAGTATCTGGGACATCAAAACGGATAATTATAATAGTATATGTAATACTTATCCATATCTGAATCACTAATATTAAACATTAATTTAAGAATTACTCCAAATTTCGTGTATCGTGTTTGTCACTTACATAACATATTAAAGAAATGATTTTTTTACGCGAATTCTAGCTAAATAATCATTATTTTAATATATATTAAAATATATTTGTGTTTTCATGGATAACAATGCTTTTGTAATTAAAAAAGGTCTATTGGTGTAATTAAGAAAGCTACTTCAATTTGGTATGAATACTCACACTTCTTGCTGGTTCTAATGTAAAACTATTAACGATTGACTTTTATACCTTTTATATTTTACACATAGATGGCAGCACTACACAATTTAAAGTACAGCATCATTTTATTTCATTTTCAATAAGACATTTCAGTATAATTTTCCTTATTCAAAATCATTTAAAATATTAAAAAAATAAAAAATAAGTTATTTTTTTAAAAATTATAATCACTTGATCCTTCAATATTTTAAAGTTGGTGGAAGTGTAAAATGTCGTGTCGTATGTCTAACTGAAAAGTATATGCATCAATATTGGATTATGTAAATAGATTTTTTTTAAACAAAACTTATTACATACCAGATAAAAAAAATCTTAAAATTTACATAATATATTAACCTGAATAATTTATATTTGACAAACCTTAAATTATATATAAATTTTATTTGTTATTGTTTAATTATTATTGAAGACAAAAAAAAAACGTGCTCTGCAAAGTATCACCCGGGGCCACATATGTAAGTATAGATATCTAATACATAGAGCAGCCGTTGATTAAAATTAATAATTTAGAAAATAAGTAAAAAAGTAAACAAAAAGACTATATTAAAAAATGGTGATAAATAAAACTATAAACATACATTGAAAATACACTTTTATTTTACAAGTTGGCGACATTAGGAGATAGTTTGATATTTTAAAGTTTCAGATCTATTTAAGAATATCTCTCTCTCTCTCTTTCTGAAGCATTGGACATTGGCACAATAATTAATGTTCATTTCGAACTCGACCTGTATCACAATTACATACATTTGATAGAGAAAATAGAAATATTTATATAAATAATATTTCAAGATACCCATGACCTGTTAAAATTTAATTAGTACTACCATTCATTAATCACCATATAAACAATTAAAAAAAATTATTTAATCTATACAAGTCATTATTTTAAAAGTATTTTTCAAAGTTATTTGTATATACATGTGTGACATCATTCCTATTTAACATTTTTAATAAACGAATGACATTTGAAAATACATTAACTTTTTTATTTTTGCCTTAATGCAAAAAAAAAGAATATACATTATATAATTCAATGGTTGTATGCCACATATATTTGTATTTATAATACCTTTAGTTTTCCGAACAATATAAATAATTTGTTCATTCATAATAACATAGTATGTTGATTTTTTCAGATGTAATGTATTGGACGTATTTTTGAAAGAAATCTCAAATAAAATATTTTAAATATGTGAATTAATTAAAAAATTAAAATATATTATACTAAAACAAATCAATATTCAGCTTGTCATTCATATGATTAATTAATGTAATATACATAACTAATAAAAATAAATATGTATGTTTCAAAACAGTATGGACACATTTTTATCAATAGCATGATTATTGTTTAGGATTGTTGTGAAGAAATATAAACATGCTTACATTCAAAGATTGCATTTTAAAGCATGTATCCACACAAGCCTGTATTATTTTCAACCTAAACAATCGGTTACACCCTAAAAAATCGGTTACAGAAGGCAAAACCCACATGACTTATTACATTCTAGCCCATCAAATGCACTGCACAGCGTGTACACACAAACTCCAGATCCCATTTCCAACTCAGGAAACATCCCATGCGACGAATAGATAGAAAAAACATGTTTAAAATATCATCGCATCGCCTCAGAAGTTCTATCTTTAGCTCCGAACCAATATCGGAAAAGATATTCCAGAGATCCCTTTACGGAGTTTCTCGAAACTGGAATTGCGTTTCCAAGAGGCAATGAAAGAACCAGAAATTGGAACCGATGGGCATGTATCCGCGAGGCTGCGGGTTTGTTCGGGATCTTTGTCGATGTTTGCTGGACTCGATGGGTTTGGTTCTCTTCGTGTTTGATTGGAGCGATTATGTGTTGCGACATGTGCGGTTTATGGGATTTTAAATTTTATTGAAACAATTTTTGGGGGTCGACACGTGAAGATTTAAAGAAAAAAAAATCATTTTGGAGATTTTTACTGTCTATGACATTTTTTAATTATTCTGTTTTAAATGATACATCATCTTTAGTATTCCGTAAATCGAAGATTTTTTTAATATTTTTTTTTCACACACCTACCGAATTGCGTTTTTCGAATTAAATCGAACTATGCTTTTTGTCATGTTTAGGGGGCGTATTACTTAAAAGCTACTTGAAATATAATTTCGAAGCCTTTTATGATTGCTTTTGTAATACTTTTAAATCCTATAATCAAGGAATAAAATGTATAATGAATTATTTTTTCTAAAAGAAAATTGTCTAAAAATTAAGTAAACTTTTTGGCCACATATTTAAAAACTAAAAATTGTTTTTAATTATAAAAAAAAATATTTTTGTATTAAAGTCTTAAGAACTATTAAAAGTTTGCCCGGTAAAAATGGGCGTCTTTGGAGTTGCCGGAATTCTTAAACTTTAACAAAGGTTGCATAAACTATTATCTCTAAAATTTGGAAACCTATGAACACATTTTTTATTACTTATATATATATATATATATATATATATATATATATATATATATATATATATATATATATATATATATATATATATATATATATATATATATATATATATATATATATATATATATATATATATATATATATATATATATATATATATATATATATATATATATATATATATATATATATATATATATATATATATATATATATATATATATATATGTGTGTGTGTGTGTGTGTAAAAAATATATAACAAAAATATGTAAATAATATATATAAAAGTGTTGTGTAAATATGCTTTAAATTCATACTTGGGTTTGATATATGTCATGTTAAATATTACAGAATCAAATAAAACTCATATTTTACATAGAGAAATTTACAACTCTTATAAAGTTTGAGAAACACATTAAAGCAAATATAATTCATTCTTCTACGTTATCAAAAGCCATGGTCAATAGCATATTTTCATATATAGCATGCCTTAAACAGGTAATATATATGTCTAGACACATTATTTTATTAAACCATTCCAACTTTAAGGTGCATTGCAGCTATTAAAAATGTTTATCTTACATCAATATATTTTAGATTTGGTTTGAAATCTAATAAAAGGATATGAGAACAAAATTGAAATCATTTTCCAAGTATTTAGGTAAAGAGATAAAAGTCACAAATTTCAATTCCATGGGTTCCATTTGTAAATTGAACGTGTTTGCTATGCCGAAATGGTTGCTATATTAAAGAGAGTGCATTCCCTTAAATATATATCATAATATAACGCAGAATGATAATACTCTTAGAAATTGATAATTGTTTTGTAAAATATTGCATTGTAGTTAGCATATTTGAAAAGTTATAAGGACTAAAAATATCATTAATTTAAAAATAAAACTAAAGCAGTATTATTTACAAAATTCTGAATAGTAATGTTCTTTTAAATATGGATTGCTAAATTTTCTCTTAACTATAAATGATAGTCAAACTATTTTTAATTTGCATATGGAATCAATTTGATGGAAAACGAGAAGCGTTTTTGAAAGAAATTCATAAATAAATTATTATATAAAGAATAAGTGCAAATGCATGGATAGTTTTAAGATATTCCATTTCTGATTCAATATACCTACATTTGGACAAATAACGGAGAGTGAACATTAAAATTATAGGGCTTTCGCTCTAAAACTTTGGACGTAGTTTTAATAGTATGAAACGAATATTTAGTAGTCTGAAACGAATATTATATACGTCGTACATGACATAATAAAATTTCTCGCAGAAAATTCGATTCTACACTGTAAAAAAAGGTACTAAAATGAGTACCTGAACATACTCGGTTTTTTTAGTACAATTGCGTCGTAAATGAGCGATGGCGTACCCAAATTTAAGCAACCGTACTTTCTGAAAATTGAGCAGTGTGATTAAATATTGCTAATATCAGCTTCTGTTCAAACCTACTAAACAAAGCGACATAGTTGTTCAGAAGACGGTTTTCCACAATATTTGATGTCCACTGTTCAAATGGGAACTGACTTATTACAATTCAACTACCATTTTTCACATTCTTATGACGCATCTTTTTAACATTTATTCTGTTTATAATTTATTCACGTCGCTCTGGCAGTGCAAAGGATAAAGTACCGGATTGCTGTGCCTGTGGATACGGATTCGATTACCGTTAAATCTTAGTAGTAATTATCGATATTTATTGATATTGATTTATGAAGGTAGCCTATGTAGGCAAGTTACTGCTCGTTTATTCGTTTTGAATACATGTCTTTTTCAAAAATGAAACTTATGTATTCGGAGCTATGACAAGCATCGAATGTAATAAAAAATAAGTAAATTTTACATATTTTCGAGTACCTATTTTTAATAGTGTAGGCATGTTTTTTAAGTTATGCATGTGATACGTAGATAAACAGATATTTCAAATTAATAGTGCTTTTATGAGACAAATATAGTTAATTATATGTTAGTATAACTATAGTTAAACATATGTTACAAATATAGTTAACTCTACAAGAGGAAATAATTTTGAAAAAAAGTGAAATAAATATTGGTGTATAGTCCGGAGATATTAGCCCAGGTCAGCCTTGTCAAACCTTGTTGTTGGTCGTCAATATTTGTATTTATTTTGTGTGTGTGCATTTAAACAAAGTTTGTGTATGTTTGAAAACTAAATATATTAAATTCTATGTTTTTTTTGTTTTTTTTTTGGGGTGGGGGGGTATTTTAGAAGTAAAAATAACGACTAACTACATGTGATGCAACTTCATCCAAAACAAGTACTTAACTACACCTAAAAAAAGTATCCAATAAAAAAAATACACCAAGTGGATATTTTTACGTCATAAATTATTGGAAAGATTGCTACCGAGACTAACGACTTTACTCAGTAAAACCAAGCCCGGATATATCGCCAACGAGATTCTATCCACACTTCTAGGAAAGAATAGGGAGGGAAAAAAGCATCAAATCCTAGAGATTCATTTTTGAGAGAGGTTTCATTTGTTTTGCTTCCAAAAGGGGATTTCTGTTAAGAAAGGACTCATCGGATTTCCAATCTGCTAAGAACGGAGTAAATACTGCCGAAGCCCAAGATCTATATATCAATTAAACGGTATCTCAGTAAAAAAAATGATGTGAGTAACCGTATCTCAGAACAGAGATTTTCCTGTTCATTAGTTTTATCTAGAAAAATAGGCTGCAATTTGTCTGGTTGTATCGAACAGTGTTATAAAAAGTAGAGCATGCGATAACGCAGTATTTATTGAATAGCATGGGTTTTTTGTTATAAATAAGTAGTTTCAATTTGTTGTAGAAGTGGTTCGAATTAGAAAAAATAATTTGAACCCTCATATTATTAGTCAAATTTTGAAATTATAAAGTAGTTTTCACAAGTTGGATGCTAAAATAATTTTCTGTACTTGTTTATACTTTAAAAATCTTTATAAATGTTAATGGAATGACTATTAAGTTATTAAACTTAAAGTACTGTTACATATATTGTCGCCTACCTATTTGCATATATATTCACCCACCTACCTGAAAATTGACACTATGGAATTAATATCATATTGTCTAACCAAAATAATATAATTATAAAAATAAATTCAGTAATCAAACAAGTTAATTTAAAAAATATTTATTTATAATTCCTTTCATTAACCGAACATCATGGCACATTGAATATTCATCAGTTAATAAAAACGTCATAATTATAAAAGTATTTCGTGGAAAAATAAACAAGTAACTTAAATAAGTAAAGATCAAGTAAATTAAACACGACTAAAATAACTTAACAACTATTTTTTATTAAGAAATTGGAAGGTTTCATGTATTTCATCTGTTAATAAAAACAAACGGAAATTTATAGAAAACCCCGGGTATCTACAGACCGTAATAAAACAGTAGTACACAATACAATTCTGAGTGGATATCACTGTATATTTCATTCAGTTAAAAATTGAAGCTAATACACAGTCGTAGTTCCACATTTTCAAAAATATTATTAAATATTTAAAAAATAATATTTGAGAAACGTTCAATAATCAAACAAGTTTAATTTTAAAATATGTAAATTCGTTTTATTTATCAAACATAGGTTTACATATTCATCAGTTAATAAAACAGTCATAATAACGAAAGTATTACTTCGAAAAATGAACAAGTACACTATCTAGTAGTAAACGACTGAAAATAATTCAACAAATATTATAAGTTATAATGTTATGAAATTAGACGATTTCATTTACTTCATTTGTACAGTTAAACAATTGTAAATTCATCGAAAACCCCGAGTATCTACATATAATAATGCAACGCTGCAAAATTCAATTATGACTAGCTATTATTAAAAAAGAACAAAAGCGTTTTGGACAAAGTAAATTTAGAATTTTCTGGTATCTGCTTTCGGAAAAAAAAAATGTCTGACGTCCCATAAATCATAAGGCTTCTCAAATCGCAATCTATCAATATGTAACAGTTACTTTAAGCATTGATAAAGTCTTTGAAGTGAACGACAGCACGTCACCGAGGCAGTTATGAGGAAGGTTATCAAATTTACTATTTTATGCTTGCGCAAGGAGATATCTTATAAATATCTAATCAGTATTATCGAGTCAGTGTAGTTTCATATTTGTTAAGAAGAATATTTATGGAGAGGGAATTCTAAATTAATTACTTCAATGAAGTTAGGGGATGCTGTCTGTGATCCAAGCTATGTTAAGGTTTATTGACATATACGTATATTAGTATGTTTTGAAACTGCTAATCAGTGTTTGAGATATAATAGACGTCTATTTTGTAATAGGGTTTTAAGCTTTAATTAACAGTTATTGTAAGATGCAGTATAAATAGTGATTTAATAATACTGTTTAATTTTTATTTGTTTATTATTAATTTTTAATACCATCTAAAAATACATGAAAAAAAAGATGCTTTTATTGTGTCTTCTGAAACTTATTATTTTATGGGACACTAATTTCGAATAGTGTAAATACCTAAAATAACTCTTATTTACTTTTAATGCAAGTTTAAAAAATAATAAGCGTATTACTTAGAAAGCTTTTTTTTTTCAAAAAAAAAATAAATAAATAAAAAAAAAAAATATATATATATATATATATATATATATATATATATATATATATATATATATATATATATATATATATATATATATATATATATATATATATATATATATATATATATATATATATATATATATATATATATATATATATATATATATATATATATATATATATATATATATATATATATATATATATATATATTGCAGTTTTCCTAACCCCTGAGTGTTCGTACCGTTGGTATTTTATTCTAAATATCTATAATGCGACCTATTTTTATCTTGTGATCAAATCAGTGCATTAAACTATTTGCGCTAACTATAAATATTGGTGGTAAAATGTGTGTTAATGGATACAAAAATGAATACAATTTATAAATATACTGTTCTTATTTAATTTGAAAATCAATAGGACATGCTTCTAATAACTAAATAGCAAAACTTAAAATTTTAAACTTTACCATATGTTAAAAAGTTGTTGTATAAAAAATATAATTTTTATATGATTCCTTTGTATTATGGAAAAGTTAATCAATTGCAAGTGACATACGATTTAGGTACTTTCTTTCTAAAATACTCTCTGCCAGATTTCATAAAAGTAGACTCAATGATTTTTTCTCCCATGTCAAATATTCTTCTAAACGAATACCTTTCGATAAAAAATATTTTCCGCAAGTATATTTTATTATTTGAAATCGGCTATATTTCTTCGAGAGGCTTATATTCTTCCCCTGCCAAAGTCGAGAGAGAACAATAAAGTTCATAAAACTGTCAACAATATTTTTCTCTTGAACGAAGAATGTTTGGGGAACGAGGAAATATAAGACTCATTTTTCGATGCTTTTGAAAATGTATTTTTGGGAGTTTTTCTTCGCGTTACACCCTTTGATGTGACATTAGAATAAACCGACGTTTCTTGTCCTCTCTTAGGTGTCAGATTAATCTCAAATATATTTTCCACTGCAAACAGCTAATGTTGAAGGGCTGAAAACATTGTGTATGTTAAAATCTTTTCTATTATTTTAAAAGAATTGTATTGATTTTTATTGAAACAATTCCGATGTCAGTCTTACGACATTTACTCTGGTTGATTTATCAATTTCGCGATGTCTTTATATAATTTCATTATACGAGCATGTGCAAGGGGAAGTTTTACAGTAAACGGAAAGTTTAGAATATCTCACTTTTATTTCAAAATGGGTCAAACCGAGTGTAGCTGTCCTCTTGCGCGTCCTCGTTTCTTTTTTTTGCTTGAGTATTTCGCGTTATTTAACTTAATAGAAGAGATTAAATGGTTATAAAATATTGTTGTAATAAGTTTCTTTAGATGAATAATCCATAAATGAATGTATTTTTAATTCTGAAAGTGTTATTTACTCTTAAAGAATGAAGAAATTATATACTGGGGTGCGAAACACCCCTTAGCGATATCTCGTGTTCGTCTGAGAAACCGACTTGCTCCCTTGGTTAAATTTATTTTTTATGCGTTCGTAGCTAGCTTTAATTTGAACTAAGTGATATATTAAGCGTACGAAATACATATATTTTAATTGTAAAAGTGGTATTTGCTCTTAAAAAAATAAAATAAAATACTGGTGTGTGAAACACCGCTTTGACATTAAAATACGCGTGTGATTCTGTGTTAAAACTAAAATCTACATTTTTCACCGATTATATACGTATTTTTAACATATAGATATTTAATTTAATATATATCATGCCTTGGATTTGTCATACTAATATTATTTTTTTACACAACGGGACATTTCACATCCAGGTTAACGCCCTTGGCTTCAGTCTTGATTGTTTTTTTCATCAAGATATCATACGCAGGTATTAGTGATAATTTGGATACTGGCAAAAAAAATAGCTGGGATGAAAGAATGCCGAATCATTTTCAGACGAAGAAAACAAAATTAAGGGTGGATAGATAAGAAAGCATTTTTTCAGTTCGATACATTTCTCCATGTCAGCAATGCTGAGTGAGTGTGTTACATTTCTTAGGATCTTTAAAAAAAACTAGAATTTAACAAATTTTTATATCCAATAGTATATATAAATATCAAAGTATAATAACCTTTATAGAAGCGAACATGTAGAAATTATATCTTCGTTTTGCAAACACATATCAGTTACTTAGGGATGAGTTTCATTTTCAAAAACTGTTTGGCTGATCAAAGTCAAAATAAACAATAAATGCATCGTGGTTTAATTAATTTTCATTTAAATCTTCTGGATGATAATTTTTAAATAAACAAACTCTTAATTTTTCTAACAAAAACATTGTCAAATTATAAAAAAAAATATAACTCGTAGCATTTCAACATATAATAATAAAATGAATAAAATATTACGGAAATCTATATAATCAGCTTGCTTTTTTCAATCAGGAAATTTATTGCGTTATATCATCACATAATATTCATATTTATTTTATTTCCAATATACGTATGAGTTAATATTTAAAAACTAGATATCATTTGTTACAATTAAGATTTAAATAAGTTAAACGGTTTAGTTTTGTGTAACTTATCGTTAACCATTGAAGTAAATAAACAGACTTTTTATGTATTATTTAAGTTTACGTCGATTCGATTAAATCACAGTCACTCTTGATTATACCATATATTTTAAATTACAAATGGGTATTTGATAATACTAAATTAAAGTATTCAAATACATTAGTTGCACACAAATCATCAAATAACATATAAAGCGCTGAATGAATATATGGATTGTGCATTACTTAAAAATGAAGAAAATGTTTAATACAAATGCTTGAATATACATCAACGGATTGCCTATAGTATGTACTATTAAAATAAATAATATTAATAAACCTAAATAAATTGTACATTTAAAACTTTTAAAAAGCGCACCGACGAACAACTCACCCATTAAACTTGCAAAAACCTCATTTCACAACCACAAAAGCATTACTTTAAGAACCTCATGATTTCCATTTAGAACATACTTATTATCGAACCATCCTACACACACCCTCTTTAACTTTGTATAGGTGCTTAATTAAAGAAGTACTGCAAGTGCTCTCTCTAAGCTGAATATATGAGCCAGAAGAAACTGTTAGAGGAAAACAAGTTTGGGTTAATGGATGCAAAGCGAAGATAGATGATGTGAAAATGAGAAGGGGTCCCCTAAACAGACCCAGGAGGCGAACAACACAACTATTCGGATGCTGGCTCTGTTACCGCTCCCTGGTGCACTTTTACGGCAACGCGCGTAAGCCGATAATGGTGTTCCCGGAATAACCCATCGAATAAGATGAGAAGTATATTGGGAAAATAAATAAGCGATAAGGGATATTAGCATTTCTTTGAAAAAAAGGTAAGGTTGCTTTAGTAATGTTGGGAACATTTATTTCCTAATGATGTCTCTAGAATTACAGGGAACATTTTAAAAGCTATTTGCATTGGGAGTTATAAGGACAATGAACGGTATTAAATTTATAGAAGAACAATTATAAATATTCTCAATAGATTAAATTAAATATAGAAATAATTCGTTTTTAATGCGCTTACCTTTTACAAAAAATAGTTCCTAGATAAAAGGTATGTAGTTCATTGTGGGGTATGTAATTATTCAATAATGTATGTGCATTTAAGTTCTTTTTTAAGATACTAAAAAGGAATTTTTTTATATTAAAGTTAACATTTTAGTATTCTAAAAATAAATAGATATTATTTTATTCAATCCATAATTTTTTAATAAATAATATTTCTTCAAATTTGTCCTTGTATTGGTTTTTCCATCAACAATTCGAATTACAATAGGTATACAGTTACAGTATTTTTCTGTTTGCATTGTTTCTACACATATCGGGAAGGTAGTTACAGTACACCTTTTGAATTAACAAGTGAAAAGCTTTTTTTATAAATTATAAGCAACAAAATATTGAAAATGGTTTTTGAATACTTATATAGTAGCTCTATATAATCTTTTAAAGTAATTTATTAGGTAACGTCTAAAATAATAACGCAGTGCTTCCCCAAGATTCAATGTTTGTTTACCAAATGTAAATTAATTTTATAAAGTAAAAAAAAATCATACCCATATTTTGGAAGACTCATCGTATTTGAAAATCTGTAACACATACCTTCTGATACTTATAATCTCTTAAATGGCGGATGATGAAGATTGTTGTATTTTAAAAAGTCTAAAAATGCATGGTGATACACCTTCTAAGTGGCTATACGAGTTACACATATGTATTCAAATGTCAATAGGGATCCAATTAAAGTTCTTAAACACTGATTTTGAGCTCGATTACCCCCGTTGAAATCCATCTTCATACATATTAACTGTGCAATAGAATCTAATTTAAAACTTTAAGCTGTTCGCCATACTTCGCAAAATATGCGAACTTGGTGTAATTAAAGACGCCAGCCAAATTGCAATAACCTATATGGAAGGGAATTACAAAATTCCGAGTACAGGTCGTCTAAAATATTATTAAATGTAGAATATGTTTAAAACTACTTCTGAAAAATAATTGCAGAATCGTCTAAGGAGTTTTAAAACAACTGTTTACTTAAGGAGCATGTCCAAACATGTCAAAAAATATAAAAAAATTAGGTAAGCAGGGAACTTTATAAAAAAAATGATTGCTTCTATCCGTTTTTGCAACAAAACAATACTAACATTTCCAAAATTATCCCTTTTATTTTGAAAACGTGTTTGTTTTTGCTTAGACAATCCTCGTGTAGTTTTATCGACGAAGGAGTTTTAATTTATCAACGTTTCTAATTTAAATTACAGTGCAAATCATAATTATGTATTTCACAATTCAAAATATATATTTTTGTATCCAGTTAAAATTAACCGATATTTAAAACTTTTAGATATTGTATTGACTGAAAAAAAGAAAAACAAAATTCCAGGATCAAAAAAACAATATTTAAGTTTAATTATAGAATGAGTAAAATTTAACTTTCCAAATACAAATCATCTAATACCGTATGTATATTATTGACCATTAAATATATCATTTAATACCGTATATATGTTATTGCCATTAATATATTTAAAATATAATATTGTAAGCAAACGCTTGTTGAAACTTCTTATGAAACGGTCCAAAGTAACCTTTCGCAACCAAAGGTGATATATTTTACTTAAAAATCTTATTTTACTTATTAATCTTAAAAAAATGAAACCCTTTGACACGAGAGAGCGTGAGTCGCTAAGTAATATAGTTAACTCTCAGTATAATGATCCTAAATTTATTAAGTGTTTAATTACTAAAAGTTATTTCAGTTGCTAAAAGTTTCAATCTGTTTATTTATTTTTAAGTAATACAAATTAAAAATCGTTAAATCGACATTTCGTTATAAAGAACAACATCGATGGCTAAAAACACAATCGTTGTATGTTCGTCATTGAAAAAAATGCGATTTTGGCACTTTCCTAGTTCAAAACCATTGTATGATCATTCCAAATAATAGTTGCAGATTTAAAAAAAAATCCCATTGTTTGCTATCAAACTCGAATATTTATTTTTCCGCTTTAATAAAGTTTACAAAAGCCGACATGCACATACAATGATTGTGCTTTTTGGTGTAGTATATTTTCAGAGAGAGATGGTTATATCAATCGTCCACTGTATTAAATTGGGGGTTTCAGTTATTAAATCATATATCTGCTCTGGCTCACAATCTTCCGTGTAAAAAAATATTTTTAAATGCTCAACAATTATACACAAGCATACGTAACGGAGATCATTATAGATCAATTCACATAGGAATTAGGAAATTTAAGCTTTATTTAATTTATATTAAATTTCTATTAACAAGAATAATTAATTTCCAAACGCGCAAGTTCCAACAGCAAATAAAGTGTAAAACTATTATGACTAATTATAATTTAAAATTGTGTACCCATTCTAATTCCTATTGATAGACGAAAATTGAAGAAAGATTAAAATTATTAATGCAAACACAAATGAATCTCACTATTGAATATTTATATAAATATCCATCATAAAATTCTGAATCATTCACTGAGTACGTAATTTTTACCAAATGAATGTATGAAAAGTTTTTTCGACCTTCCCCTGAGGGATCCATTGTAAATTTCAACCATGATAAAAATTCCTTTTCATAATGCGTGCAGTTTCATTAAAATACTTTTTATTGTGTGAAATCTGCCTCCATGGTTTTCAGTAAAAAAAATCAAACTGCATCTGAATCCACATTTAAATAAAATAAACATATAAAAAAGTTCTTGTGTGACTGTTTTTTAACAACGTAACTCCCTTATAATGTGTTCGCTGTACAACTGTACGGAGTTTATACTTCAGTATAAATGATTTTTTTCTTCGGGTATCAGCTTTCCCAAGGGAGAAAGAAGCTAGAAGAGATTTATTTTAACTTTCTCGCCTTTTTTGCATCATAAAGCGTGAGGAAAAAAAATATCAGAAAAAATATAGTTTTTCGCACAGGAAATATCACGCATAGTTAAATTTTTTTTTAACTCCCTGCAGTCTTTCGTCGACTACGTGGTCAGCTTAGAAATTTATTTGAAATGTCTTTTTTCTTTTTATATTTTGCAGGATATAAAAAAAATAAGTCGTGTATTATATGAAACAACGCAAAAGAAAAAGATAATTCAAACATAAGTCTAGTGAAATATCCTGGAAATCCAGCTTGTTTGAATAGGACTTTCATTATCTTCTTTAGGCCTTTATTCTGGAGATCTAAATTTTTCTTTACGTAGTGGAATATTCTACCTTTGTTAAACATTAGATGGATATGAAAGACGCAGGGGTATTTTATATCTATTGAGATATAATTTGAAAAGCGTAAATCTTTTGAGATAGTGATTTGAAAACTCAAAAAATATTATTAATTCGATGGTTTTAGGTTTGCATATTTCTCAACATTAGCACAAAAACTGTCATTTAACGAGTTATCAGTTATTTATTAAATACACAATTCAAATATTTTTATTCAATATTCTTTGGCGATAATATGTTCAAATAGTCGATTGAGTCCTGTAAAAAAATATTTTTATGTTAAATTCATTTATTAAAAATATATTTATTTTAGTAACAAAATTTTGTTTAATTATTTTACTTATGAAATATGATTACTTAAAAGCCTAAAAAATCATGTTAAACGTTTTTTTTATAATTACAAATTACTTTATTTTTGTAAATGTGTAAAATGGTTGTAATAATCCAGAAAAATAAACAATAGGACTGTAAGTTAATAACAAGAATGTAACAATATAGAATACAAAGTTTAAACTAGGAACTATTTTATATTTATTCAAATTCTATTTTCATTTAATAAATTTTTCGCCTTACTAAATAATTTTTCTAAATCCCTTTTTTATGAAATAAACAAAAATAAAACATATATTTCTGTCTTTATACAAAAATGAGTTTATTAATTTAATTCTCAAGTATAACACTCAATTAAGTAGAGGATTTGGAAAAAAAGTTTCTGTCTTAGTAAGTCTAACTTAAGTAATTCCTTTCAACACCATATGAAATAGCCAATAAAATTAATTAATTAAACATAATGTACGTTTACGTGCAGAATAATAGAGATATTTTAACTTCCATTGATATCTTGGAAATATATTTTTATTTTTGATTATTTTGAAACTAAACAAATTCCTCATATCATAAAAAATATCCAAAAAATGTATAAACTTATACTAGAGATAAAAAATTACGTAGTTAATTTTATAGTTATTTAAGAATTTTGAGAACGAATCTACTTGGACTTGTCAAGATAAGAGAAGCAGCCTCGTGATCAGAGGGTTGCTATATTTGCTCCTAAATTACAAACTTATCTAAAAATTTCATCAACAATTTCACTGGCGTACAGAAGAGACCAGTGCACGTTAAATCTGATCATGGTTCAATTCCCTGTCACTTATTGAAATTGTGTTGGGTGTCAACTCATGTGTTAACCCGTCATTTGTTAATTGTTCTAAACTAACGTGGTTTTACTCGTGTGTGTTCTCTCTTCAACATTTGTGTTTTTTGTATCCTGAAACAAAGATAAGAATAAATGGGTAATTGAGATAAAGCATTCTAAATCCGGTGATCAAAGATCTCTTAACTCCCAATCAAATCAGAGTCGTTGCTTTATTCTTCTGCTGTAGGCTGTTCAGTGACATTGGGTTTAAATTTAATAGTAGTGTTACCTGGTGTTTATTATTAAATCTGTAAGAGTCATCATAGCCTCTTATATTTTACCCATCTGTCAGAGGGCTTGGAATTTAAAATTAATTGCAAATATCTTCAAAGTGGTGCACTCAAAAGTTAAATTAACATTTTTAATTATAATTTGAATTTTTACAATATGATTTTTTTTCAATATATTAGAATTAAAAGTCATTTTTTTATTCCTTTCTCAACATAAAATTTTCTGTTAAAATATTATGTGCTTGCCATTAACTGAAAACCATGGCATTTTTTTTATCACTAAACCAGATAAATATGGCTAAGTTTAAAAATAACGAATGTTTTATAATAACCTTTTGTAATTTATTAATATGAAAAACCATGTAAAAAATATGATTTTTTAATATATATGACAGACCACACTACATGTAAAATTATTTAATAAATCAATGAAATGTATTCATTGATTTATATATATATAATAATAACAGTTCAAAAAAATTAATATTTGAATCCTAAGTAAATAATATTAAACATTCCAAATCAATCCCTTAAAAATAAATTATAACCAAAAAAACACACATTTAAAATCCCCGTGAATACATAAAACGCGCTATCTCCAAACAGATTTGATTAAGACCCAAATAAATCAGTTGCCCTGACAGCCTAAGAGAGACAAACTCAAGGTTGATCCCAAAAAGATGGAAATTCCGAGATAAAAGTATCCAATATCGTCCCGGGGGTTGTGCATCGAATCCCGGTGTGGCCATTCATCATTCTCCACATATGCCTGGCATCGTTCAAAAGTGACACTTCGGGACATGTCCCCTTTCCTGCCAGTCCACAGCAGTGATCTCTGCAGATCCTATAAATCAAAAGTGCACCAGAAGGCCATTCCCGTGTGCCAGTCACGCGTGCTAGGGAGGATCACGGAAAATTTCCCGCCAAACTACTAAATCCTGGCTCATTTACGGATCTTTTCCTGGCAATGGAAATGGATTTTGTTATGTAGTGCCGTTCTAAAGTAATTTCAGATCACAGTGTCGAATAGATTAAATATAAACTAGCCTCACAGTAGTATTCTATGGTATTGTAATTTAAAAAAAATATATATTATAGCAGTGTAATTAATATAAATATGCTCAAGTAGTATTTCATGTTGCATTTTAAAACGACTTTTTTTCTCTCTCTCTCTATTTCTCTATATCACTAAAATATAAATTACAATTTAAGGTTAACTTAATAATGCTTCACAGACTTAATTTGATAAGTTAATTGTTACTTCACCATATAAAATAAATAATATAAGCCAATAAGATAAGCCTGGATGAAATTTAAAAAAATTGTGATTAAATATTCCATACTCATCTAAAAATTCATTACATATCATTTAAGTGCGCATAAGATGATACTACATTATTATTGGCCCACTTAAGGATTGTTACTGGTTATTTGCTGTTTTACTGTTACTGTTTAAATATTTTACTGTTACTGTTTATCTATTTTACTGTTACTGTTTATCTATTTTACTGTTACTGTTTTACTTTTTTGCTGATAAATCTGTGATTCGAGAATATAAATCGAGCGCAAACTGTGTGGTTTGTATATTCGAACCACATTTGGCGCCTGTACCCACATTAGCTTCGTCTGTATCAGCTCAGTATATATATATATATATATATATATATATATATATATATATATATATATATATATATATATATATATATATATATATATATATATATATATATATATATATATATATATATATATATATATATATATATATATATATATATATATATATATATATATATATATATATATATATATATATATATATATATATATATATATATATATATATATATATATATATATATATATATATATATATATATATATATATATATATATATATATATATATATATATATATATATATATATATATATATATATATATGTATATATATATATATATATATATATATATATTATATGATTTAAAATATTTAAAATATTATATAAAGTATTTAAAATAATTATATGAGTTTTAATTATAAAATATGCAAAATCACTTTAGCATCAACTTAGTAGCAAACAAATTTTGCTATACTGTACACTTATTTTTAAAATTCATTTTAAAAATATATTTAAAAAATAATGCCTAATAACCATAAATTACGCATAATCATCAATTCAAATTGTTATAAAGTTTCATTGAACACATGTATACTTTCTTAATATTTAATTTAGCTTCCTTGGAAATAATTTCATAGAATTTATTCACTACTTTTTACCACTCGTTTTTCTTCTATGGTATGATTACTTCCGGAGAATCACCAGGCCTTGAAATTCGTTGTCATACATCACGTTTTTTCAAAAGTATTTCGATTTTTTTTCCTTCCCGAGTAACAATACGTTTCCTCTCATAAATGCCCTCCGTTTTCCTGGGCAAAATGACTGTTTTTAAAGGACATCATAAATCAAGCGCGTCTGCCAATATTTTGACTCGGGATTTTGTGTAAAAAAACAGTGAGAAAAGTTGAATAAGAAGAATGTGAAAGGAGCAAGGAGACTTTACAAAATATTTTATATGCACTGTTAAGACAATATCGTACAAAAATTATGGTATCGTTGACTAATTTAATATCTGGAAGACAAAGCTATATTATTCTAAATAAAATATAGGTATCTATATTATTCTTACGAAACATTTCATTATCTTAATTTAGTGTAATAAAATCTACATAAATGTTTTTGTACTGCAGTTGTTTGTGTTGTTCTTGTTCTCTGCGTTAAATATAATATCAATAATAGATAATTATATACCATGCAATTTCAAAATGCAAATTATTCCATGTTATGGATGACGATAATGTTGCGTGTTGATGCTTTGCAGATAATCGGTCATATAATTGAACATGTAATATTACAGACACGGAATTGAATAAACTAGAATTACAACATATTAAATATCTAGTTAGTCGTTATTTTTAAAGAGTAACATTTGCATCGTAGATCTGGTATGAGGCAAGCAAATTCTCACATAATATATTTACAGATGACTAAACAAGAGACCGTAAGACTTCTATTTGACCGATTAGGAATATTATTATTTCTCAACAAACCGATTCCTTTCTTACACTCTTTTAGAAGTTTGAAGAGTTTGTTGAAGCAGCGTTAAACAGTCAATAAATGCAGATATTTATTATTTTTTTTTCTTTGATGACAAAAAAATAAGCCAGATAATACTCTTATAGCCCTTTCCATACGAAAAGGGGATATATTTAGATTCATTCTCAGAAATGCGGAAACGGCGCAAAATATTTTTATAGTATAAGTAATCTCCTTCCCTCTAAAAAATCTTTACATATTAAAATTACCTAATATGCTACAGAGTAAAGATGATTAGGTGGACTTAAGTAGTATCGTCTTTTAATTGACCTAACTATCCGCTGCCAGGGTGTAATATATCTTTGTGAAATGATTAACGAGAGCACAGAAAAAGGTTAAACACTTTCTATATGTGCAGGTTGACTTAAATAATGTCGTTTATTAATTTACATAACTATCAAGTGTATGTTAGTAATAATGGCATTACTTCATGAAATGAGCATCGGCCATTGCAAACCCCGTTCAAAACCAGTTGCTACTATCAATAGCGGAACCGAACAAAACCCACACTACATCCTCGATACACACTATTGCATGAGGATTAAAATGCGAATTACTAACATGTAATGGGATGGTGATAAAACATTTTTTAAATACATTTACTTTAAAATTTTCCAGTTTTGTCAAGAAAAGCTAAAAATATTGAAATCTTTAATACGTCGAAGCCAAAAAGTTATATTGTTGAAAGTTGCGAGACTGTAATTTTTTGGTGTGACGTAAAACTAGATTTGAATATAAAAGAAGTTCAGTTAACTGTTTGTGGGTCGATCCTTGTACGTGTTCTGCCAACTGTGAAATATATGATCTACTTAAATTAAACTTATTTTTATGACTTGGCGAGAAGTCAGTGTTTTATGTTTAATGTAACAAGTAATAAATATATGGAAACTTCGAATTCGTGCTTCCATTAATATTTCTTTCTGGCTCGCTCTGAAATCAGACAATCTGCAATTATCACATGAGACAACATAATATTCCCGATTTTGATCCTTAAAACAATCCTTTTTCACACGTACATTTGATGTTATTACATCCCTTTGATTTCCCGACACATTTTTCTTGACGATTCGTCGGAACAACCCAACACATAAGCAAACAAAAAAAAAAATTCAAAGACAAACTGTGAACCGATGTAATCCGGATTACTTCTTTCTTTCGCTTCGTTTATCTTTGTGGCATTGTTTCCCCTTGATTGCCGAGAACGAGTTAAAAACCCTGGGTTTCCCGGCGATCCAGGGAACCAGAAAATACCAAAACTTTTCCTCTCCTTAAACTTTTTGATCCTTATTTCGATGTATTTGTGCGTCTTCATTTCGCCTTGTCTCCTCAAACAGATGAAAAGGCGGCCCATTTCCCCCCAACATCACGAACACAGAACCATCGAGTCGGCAAAATCGTGATATCAAGACTTACGCCCGGATAAGCGACTTACGCCGGCCGAAAACAAAGGGAAACAAAAACGCCGAAACACAGGGAATCGTTGTTGTTCATTTATGATTTATTTCCTGGCTCTTATTTCACCTGAAGGTGTTTTTAACTTTTTCCTTCTGGCAAGTTGCGTAAGCTTTGATTTGTTTCTTTAAGCGAAATAAGCGGGATTGTTAGAGGAAATAACTTACACCAGATTCCGGGCACCTCTAAAATATATAATAGCGTTTTTTCTACAAAAAAAAAGCCGATTTAATAATTTAATTGGAGAGGTCTAGTTCAAAATAATCAGCATTTTGTGAATGTATGCTTTTTTAATAAAATGATTCATAAATCGATATGATGTAATAGTTACAACATATGTGACTTTAGAAATATCAATTTCGAAGATTATTTAACCCGTCAAATATTTTTTAGACGTCAAAGTATATATTTTAAATCCATTGCTATAATGTACCTATGTACTTAAAACGGTTTATAACAGATAAACCGATTTAATTATTTTTTGTTTCAGTTGCATACTAACACACCATGTTTTTGGCGAATATTACACCACATAGTCGATGACACTGTCTCGAAATATTGAAACACAATTAAATGCACTTTTTCTCAACTAAAAAGTATTTTTTCCAAACTTCGGCTTTATATCTGACAGTTTATATCGATGAACTTAATCTTATTAAACAATAGACAGATTATCGTGACAATGTGGTTGAGAAGACTTAAAATTGTTCAGAACAGTTTAAGCCAATAGCATAGCTCCTGATTGTTTGCTTTTGAAATCTGTTTTACTGAAAGTTTTTACTGGTCGACAATTTAAAAAAGCGGCAGTATATCTAGTCTTCAACATATGTTCAGTCCAACGACTATCGGAGTTTTCAGACTTGGTGTTGTGCACTCCAAGTATGAATCAAATCCATGGAAGTTATCTTGAGATTACTTTTCTTGTTTAATTTATAAACAACTTTCCAATAATGTTTGTGTGTAAATACCACATACTGAAAAACATCCTTTTAATAAGACTATATTAAACACATGTGTGTTCTAATCACCTCCTGTAGGTGTGTTGTGGGACGTTTGCGTTTTTAAAGAAATACATGATTAATGCACTTAAACTATTGTAAGTCACTAACTATTGTTGTCAATAACCATCTTATAATTCTAACGCAATATTAATTCAAATACTAGATTACATTAACTAATATGTTTTCAATGAACATCATATAAATGTTTTACTAGATAAGTAGTTAATTTGTTTCAAAATTTTATCATTGATATTAATTATTAAACCAATTAATTAACGCTCATATTGGTCAGAATGAAATAGAATGGTAAAATATTAGAGATATTATATATATATATATATATGTATATATATATATGTATATATATATATGTATATATATATATGTATATATATATAATGAGAGAGAGAGAGGGAGAGGTAAATACATACATATATGTTTAAATATATATTTTATCATTCTTATTTGTTTTAAATATATATCTAGATTAGTACGTCGAAATTACTGTTTAAAAAATCTTTTCTTTGGGGAAAAATAACAACTTTAATAAGTATTTTCTATTTTGTCAAAAATTCCGTACCAACATTTCTTTAAAAACAAATATAAAATAAAGTTTCATTTTGTGTTACGGTTATGTATTAGTTTCTAGGAAGAAAATACTGCTATGCATATCTTCAATATGCTCGTTAAATTTTTCGAAAATTCAGTTCAATACTTTTGATAAAAATCTTGAATAATTAGATCTTGGATATCTGGAATAATTAGACGCAAGAGCTAGCAACGAAAAAAAATCAATTTTGCCCCTTCTGGATGAAATATAATCAATGGACTTTTTCCAGTAACCTTCCAACTGCCTCTCTCATTATGCGTCAGTTTTTATAAAATGTTAAAAGCGACGAAGGAGTGATGTTATTAATTACGACCTGATAGAGCTCCGTTTTCTAAAAAAAAAGTAACATATCAGTATGAGGATTAAGTAGTTCGCAAAAAATGCTGAAAGGTTGCCTTGTAACATCAGATACTATCATAATGATTTTAATGGAATGCCATTAAAAATAATTGCAGGGGAAATCACTTACTGCCAGGTTGCCATTCTCACGTTCCGAAGGCCAGCGCTATAAATGGCTTAGGAAATGTCAGCCGGGGTACTAAACTGCAAACAAAATGTTCACTGCTAACGCAACTAGTTTCAGAATATTGCTTCGATTTATGCCGTTTTTATTATTTTTTCAACAACGCGTGTGCGTGATTTATCAAAACATTAACTCTGATATTATGAGACATTATTTTCGGTAGCTTATATTTCAGTTATGCAATTAGTTAGGAAGAATTACGAATTGAAATTTATAATAATAATAGTTATAATGTATGTTTTGAAAGAGAGGAGAGGGTATTTTAGATTTTGAAGTCAATTAAAAGCTTTTTGGAATGAAACTTTTTGAAGCTATTTTAACATGGATAATATATTAATAGCGGTAATAATATTTTATATTTATTACGTACAATAAATATTAAGGACATGCTATTCAAGTAGTTTAGTAACTGAGCACAATTGAAATTTATTTTTAAATCAGACATGGATACTTATGATTCGAACTGAACAGTTCCACAGATTTTTTAAAGGAATAACGATGAAACAATCTATTACTTGCAGAGTTATTTGCATATTTAAGGAAATTCAAGCCTACGAGTTGAAGTATTAATGAAAAATATTTCTTTTTAGTCCTCTTTGATGACCAGAACAGGTTTTGAGGACAAAAAACACCCTATCGTAGAATCTCCCAGGACAATAACGCTAACGCCAATCGAACAGAAGACAAGATACCAATACAACATCATGCCCCCCTCCAAAAAAATACATATATACACACACATAATATATATATATATATATATATATATATATATATATATATATATATATATATATATATATATATATATATATATATATATATATATATATATATATATATATATATATATATATATATATATATATATATATCCAGCTTTAATGAGTGTAATTTTTGTATTGTAAACGCCCAACAGTCGGATGTGTAAGACGTCGCAAAAGCTGAAAATTAGACCAATCGACACAAACGTTCTCTTACAAAGGGAAAAACTAACAAAAACAAAATAACTTATAAACTAACTATAAAAATTCTAAATCATTAAATAGGTTCTTTACTATGACAATACAGCTAAATGTTCTTATAAAAAGTTTCTTTAAAAATTGAGAGAAAAAATACCTTAAGAACACTAATAACAGTATTATCGAAAGTATGTTTTTTTATTGATTATTTTCATATATAAGGTATTTTTAAACATACGCTACGCTATTAGTAAACAACAACGGAAACATACGAAAAACGAACAATATTTATTATTTGTACAACATACAATTAGTAACAGTAATATTTAAATATGCAAAAAACGTAATAATACAATTATTGTAATATATATAATCTAATTGCACCACATAACATTACATATAACTTTTATTTAAACACTTATTACAAATTAAAGAACAAAATGAAAGAAGTTCATTCATTATAAAACATTCCGTGAAATATGTTTTTATACCTAGTGTTTAACTAGGTATAAAGTACAACATACAGTTGTAGTTAATTATATATACTACACTTGTTATAAGTAGATTGATTTGAAGATGGTGCTAAGTCAGTCTAAGTTTACGATTGCAGTAATTAGGAAGAGTGACGTCTAAATATACCTAAGTGCGAATATTTTCTCGAAATATATGTGTATTATTAACTAATTTAACAGTTAAAAAATAGGTATGATTGATTTTAATTTAATACCTTTTATTTTAATCATTTATAATTATTTTTAAACATTATTCAAAACTAAATATTTAATATTGTCTCAGAGTTTTATTTTATTCATATTTGTATTTAAATAGTTTTCGTCTTCCAAAATTTTATAACATCATTGATTGTAAGATAAAAAACCCGTATTGTTTATCATGCCTAGTAATATATTAACATTGATATTTATATATAAAACAAATACCTGAATAATACATTTTATGTATTTAATTAAAAAAAAATATGCATTTACCCCCCCCCCCCCAAACCAAAATACATAATAGTTGAATACTAATAATATTAGTTCGAACTTTAAGACGTAAGAATTAATTGGGTTTTTATTTATTGTCTTTATTATTTTACATTATTTTCTATCACATTTAAAAAAACACACTTTTGTGTACAATTAACAAACATGATAAATTTTAACATTTTTTTTGCATTATATAAAATGATTAAATGCATTTTATTCTTTCCTAAAACTTATCCACGTGTCCTAGAGTGTGATTGCAGGTTTTTAACAGCCGTTGAAATTTATATATTTCTCTTAATTGAGTCAAATGGCCATTCCTTTTTTTCATTATAAGGCCACACACTTCAAAGGAAAAGCAAATAATCGTTAATTTTAATAAAGTAACATACCCTTATATCCATTAAAATATTTTTCTCTTTTTTAGTTTTCTTGCAGTTTGGGCTTGAGTATGGAGCATGAGATATAGCTCTATTCGCAACTTCTTTTAATTTTGAGACAACCTTATTAATTTCTGAATCGACTTGATTAAGGGAGTCCGATACCCAAAATTCGCAAAAAAAGTAATTTTTTTTTTATATTTAAAAAATAATATTCAAACTTATCTTAATAACTCACAAAAAACTGCTTCAAAAAATTCCTATTACTTTTTTAGTTATGAATGTTTTAATGATGTGTTCCTATAACATAGTTGTATCATATGTAAACTTTAAAAGCAAATATCTCTGTTCGTGGTTTTGAAATTTAATGAACACTAAAAATGCTAAGGCTTTTTTACTATTATACTTAAAATCATAATTTTTGTGTGTATAGCAAGATAAATATATTTTAAATAGATGTATGCATTCAGATTTCCTATTTTTACCATAATTTGTTTTTTTAAAACCACTTAAAATGGAATTTTATTTTTTTTCGTCAATTTTTTTTCCAAAATTTCTAATATATTTTATTTTTTTAAAGTGATGTATCTGAATCAAAATTTGAATGCATACATCTATTTACATATTATTCAAGATCTTAAATAAAAAAAATTGCTTCAAAATATTGAAAAACAAAAAAGGAGTAGGAATTTTAAAATTGTTAAAAAAATGACTAAAATTTTAATTTAAAAATAAATGTGCAATTTAAAAAAAAATTTGAGCGTCTTAAAATGGTTTTTTATGCATATTTAGAAAGAGAAAAAAAATTGGATTGTACAAGTATAAAAATAAAGAAAAAATGTCGAAGGTATCGGACCCCCTTAAGGGGGTAGATATGGGAGGAAATAGTAAGAATTCTCTGGAATAAAAGGTTTATTATAATTTATAACAAAAAAGTAATTTGCTTGAAGCCTACATCTAATGCATACGTATGTTAGATTTTTTTTTAAATATAAAACCATTTATTATTTTTTGCTAAAGACAAATGCTGTGTGCAAAACATTGTGGGATTCACATAAAATCTTGATACATTTTAGTCAGAATTAATTGACAACTTATTGTTGTCCAATGCACTGTTAAAAATAGATACTTAAAAATAAGGAAAATGTACTCATTTTTTAGTACATTCGATGCTTATCATGGCTGAGAGTCCATGTTTCAATTTCGAAAAAGACATATACTGAAAAATTAGTACAATAGGAAAAAGAGAAGATGTTAGTCTAGCTGCCTTCACAAATCACTTTCAGTAAATATCGACAATTACAACCGAGACTTACCGGTAATCGAACACAGATGCTCAGGCACGGCATTCTGGAGCCTTATTCGTTAAACTATCAGGTCGACTTAAAGAAATGATAAACAGAAACAATGTTAAATAATGTGCCAAAATAATGGGAAGTAAGATAATTGAGTTGTAATAAATCAGTTTCCATTGAAGCAATCGACATCAAATAATGTGGAAAACCATCTTCTGAACAACTATTTTAAGTTTGTCAGGTCGCTTAGTTAAGATGGCTTAAACACAAATTAGCAATAGTAAATCACACTGCTCATTTTTGAGAAAATACGGTTACTTAAATTTGAGTTCGTTACTGCTCATTTACGATGCAGTTGCACTTAAAGAAAAAACGAATAGGTTCATGTACTCATCTTTAAGTTCCTTTTTTGCAGTGCATGGAGATGAATGTTTATTTAAAAAAAAAAAAGATTATTTCAGCAATCGTTTGATGTACTACAGTTGTTTTTCGTTGAATCATTTGTATCTTATCTTATATGTCCAATATATAGATAAAATACCTACATGACGAAATGTTTTAAACTTTGTTAAGAATATGCAAAAGCACGTTCGCCAAAAGTTAAATTACATATGGCTTTCATGATCTGATAATTGTATGTTATACATTTACTATTATTTTTGTAAAATAAACTTCGATTGCAAAAGTAATTAATTATGTAAAATGAAATCGTATTTTTGTTTTTTAAGATAAATATTCAAACGAAACGAAATAACAAACCATTTTGACAAATTGCCTATCCACCACGTGTGCATGTGACGACGATATATTATATGCAACACAATAATATCTGCATCATAAACAATTACTATAGTCTATGCTCTAAGCGAAAATAAAATGACCATTCACTTAAACACTACATCTACAATTGGATTAAAGTATAGTCCGACTCCTATTGTTTGGCTGTTGGTTACCGCCCCTCAAAACTGGTTTCAGCGAATCAACAACAAGCTTAAACGAATTAACCAATCATTTTATCTAAATTTTGTAAACAATGTTATATTTCCCAGAGCTGAACTATATTATGTGGCATTTTCCTACATCTTAAAATTAAGCCGTGACACTCTTTCTACAAACGTGCATGTATAGACTTAAATTACACCAGACACATTACAATATGTACAACAACCCTCTACCATAACTCGCTAAATGAAAATAAAAGTGAAATGAAGTCAGTCCCAACTGTTTACATCCGTCTATTTCTTGAAAGATACGGGAAAGGGAGGAAGGGAGAAGAAACTGTCGCGATTGCATCCAACACTTTAAAGTTAAAGCCTCGCGGTTTCATTTCAGCATTGGGGAGGAGGTGGGGGGATTCTTCACTTAAGAGTCATCAGTTTCGAGGCGAGAAAGTGACAGATCCAAATGGCGACGATGAAAGGCCGGATGAAGACGCCATCCCTTGGGCTACCGGATTCCAGGCCTGTTATGAAATCTGCAGACGAGAAAAGAGAGTATCGTTTTTAGGGGGGAGGGAGACACGTGAGGAATATACAATAAGTCACTCCCCTGGGGATTTCAAGTATGTGGGGGAAGAGCCTTAAGAAATTGTCTCTCTTTCCATCTTTGGATATTTGAAAGCAGAGGGTACGGAATCCATTTTAATGGAGAGTGAGGCGTACAGTTTCTCTGCATAGGTGTACGTGTCCTTTTGGGATGGGATACGAAGCGCTTATCCCCGGGACATTTGATACAAAGGGATGTATGGGGATCATTGTCTCGTATTATTTCACGTAGTCGGAAGTTTTGATGGTTTATTGAAATTGTTTAGATGTTTTGTGCCTATTGTTAATAAAAAATGAATAGGGGGGTTTGTGTTTTGCAAGATGGTTTTTCTTGTGTAAGAGGAGTTGTGCGGGGTGTGTTAAAAGTTGATTATGCGTTTTATTTGTTTATACGCTGGTGACAGTCAAACAGGTAAAATGTAAAATGCTAAAGCTTCAGACATTATATATTGGGCCATATTGGGAAAAACTTTTTAACAACAACTCTAATTAAATAACTTTATTTATTGTAATTTGGCCAACATAACCTAAATTAAATTTATTAAATTTAAGAAACATAAACTTAGCGCCATATTGTTAAAAACTATGATTATATATGTATTATATTAATGAATGTCAGGACAATTCTAGAAAAAAATATGCGCAAAAGTTATTTTGTATTGTGTTTAACGTATACTTAAAATTTAATATTAAATTTCAATTAAAAATAATATTTTGAATTATTTTTATCTTAAAAGCAAATTTGAAACTAAGAGTAAAAATCGATTATTGTTTGGATTTTTTAGGGTGTAATTGTAAGGATTAGTGTAGTAGGCGTCCTTTTAATATATTATTGCAAGGTTAAATTTCGCACTAGAATTAAGGAACGCAAGTAGAGATTATAAAGTAGAATTACTGAAATTAAATTAATATCTTACAAATACTTACTTTATAAAGTTTTATTTTTAAATATGCAAAAACAATAAATGATGTATCTCAACGGTTATATTTTATTCTCAGAAGAATTGTTAGTATTCTTAACTTTTCTACCTATGTCTTAGCATAAAAAATAAAAAGCTTAAAACATATTTTGGAGGCATCATTTATGTTAAATTTGTAATTTAACCATTCGTTAATATTAGTAATGCATGATATAAATCAAAGCATTTAACGTTTACCTCTTAACGTATCAGATAGAAGTATAAATAAAAAGTAATGTGCGTATTTAATAGATTTTTTATGTTTAACTTTTGTACTACGAGGATTTTATTATTGTTTTACATTAGAGAGTAAAACATTTATGTTTTAACCGATGGGTAGTTGTGCCTCGTTTGTTGTATTTAACAAACCATATGTACTTAGGATATTGGTGGAATATATGCAGGGTTGCTGGAATAGCAGTTTACGGGCAGTTTTAATACAGGCACACATAAGGGACACTCAAAGATCTATCAGTATTCGAACTCGTACCCACTACAACTATTCTGCACGCATTATTAACTACAATAAGTGAACAACTAGCTTCTAAGGACCTTCAAGTAAGCAGTGTTTCTTCAGTACAAACAAAAATGCATTTTTTTTTAATATTAACTCCTCCAAACAATCCCAAACTAAGCTTATCCATAATACCCAAAAATCCAGCTTTTGGTGGATTTTAACCAGTGTCGCCTGCATAAATGATACGCACTTTCCACCGTGGTAGTTTGCATTATACTTCAAATGTTTGGCAAATTTTCAGGTAAGTCGGCGAGCTAGGGAGAGAAAAGTAATTACTCACTCGAAATTCTCTGGCGCTCGAGGTGAGCACTCTTAGGAAGTCGACTCTCCTTGGTGTTGGTGTTCCTCATTAATTCATAACTGGCATCTGAAGTGGAAACGAGGAATTATTATTCCACTAGTTGCACTTTAGCTCGAGCACTAGGAACACACAGGGGGGTTCTCCTAAGGGATATTCTGGTCGTCGTGTCTTTAGTGTGGGTAAAGTTTAAATAAAAATGTAGAATGCAGTTGAAAGTTCATTCTAACTTAATGGGGTGGATATGTGGTCTTTTTTTTAGTTTGGTAATATTATTTCTGTTTTAGTGTGTGCATTTGCAAATTTGCTTAACGTTAAACATGTTTGTAGCATATATGTTAACATGTGCAAACATATATTAGAAAACTTTTTTGGAAAAACTACAACTTAAATTTATTTTCTTTGACATGTATTGAATAAAAAAAAGAACGCCTTTTATAAGAATATTTTCTAGATATATGTCGAATGTTCAATTGTAATAATTGCAGACATCAGTAGTCTGAAATAGTACTTAACCCTCCTCGAGCATGTTTTTTGCCATTTACGTGCTTCTTTAAGAACAGTTTTTCCAGTAATGTTCGTTTTACCAATTGAGAAAATAACATAACAAAATGCAAAAGTTTTAGAACTCGAGAGCATAAAAACTTAAAATGTTCTCGTCTATTTTAATACAAATACAAATATTGACGACCAACAACAGGCTCAAGGCCCAACAAGGTTGATCCATCTAGTACCTCTTAACTATCCCCCAATGCATATCTAACTTCTTCTTAAAATCCGTTACTCCCTTGCAATTAACAATATTCAATGGCAAGTTGTTCCATTTGTCTATTACCCTATTATAGAAATAGTGTTTTCTCCCTTCCCGATTAAAATGGTATTTGTTTAACTTAAACCCATGACCTCTCGTTATATCCCTCATATCAAAGAACATATAATTTTTTTACTTATGGGACAATAAAATGCAAAGTATAATATTAAAATATATTGTTTGGTTAGAATTCAATGTGTTTAATTGTCCTAATTTTTCCACACACAATAAATATAATTTTTTTTGTATTATCTAACAATAATTATGTAAATACATCCCTATTTAAAAACAAATTAACCCTCCAGAACTCGCGTCAAAATGAGTGACCTGAGAACTCGCCCGCAAAATTTTTTCTCACCACCTATTTCCCTAAAAAAAATTTTAGTAAATGAAATATTTTAAACTAAGCAATAACTATAATATGTAATCGATTTATTAATTTATTTTAGTCCATTTCAGTACATATCTAGTTTAAAATTTGATGAAACAAAATAAAAAAACAACAGTTTTTGATAATTCAGCCGAGCACTCTCGTATTTCGCTCACGCCGCGAGTTCTGGAGGGTTAAAGTAAACAATCTGAGTTGATATACACATGCATGCAAAGTAATTTTTAAAGATAATTAGCAAGCTATGTTGTATAAAAACACATCACATACATTTACCTTTGACCCGAACTTCTTCGTAAGTTTCTCGGTATGTAGTATCCGAATTTCCGTTAACTGGAAAAAATATGTATTAGATGTAACTATTTTTATACGTTATGTCCTGGGAAATATATGTTGGGTGTATCTCAGCACAGTAAAATTAATCATATCACGCTAAAATGGTCCAAGGTTTCTTATACGTGGATTATAGGGATATATAAAGATATTTGAGTATGTATACTCTGGAAGAGAAAAGGGTTTGTAGGACATATTATTCAACTATTAAAATTTTTAAACAAGAGAATGTCGAGGAAAGCAAATATCGAGCAAGAAAAACAAGTTAGATATTCATTGGGAAATAGTTTGGGAATACTATCTGGAATAACCTTATTGGGCTATGAGCTTGTTGTTGGTACAAAAAAAAATGTAAGGTATTTGTACAAAAAACAACTGTGTAAAAATTGTCAATTTATGAACATAAAGCCAAGTAATGGAAACTATTTAAACCATTTACTTTAGAATGCTAACTTTAAATTCTGTAGCGCGATGACTTCTCCTTTTTTTATGTCAATAGACTTTTTCACAGTTGAAACTATTGTCTATTTCTATTTCATTGGTGCATGAATATTAAATTTAAACTGCCAAGATATTAAAGTTTTTTTTTATATCTCGACATGTAAAGTGTCAATTAAATCGGCTAAATAATTTGGCATGCATAAAATATAAAATTTAAGTTGTGTATAATATACTAATAAAATACTAATAACATACACTAATAAAATACTCGTGTTTAAAGTAATTATGTTTTAAGTTACTAATTATATATGATAAATTATCACATAAGTAAATGATGCAAAAACCACACGCTTTTGCTTATATTAAAAAAAAATCTTAAAAGTAAACTTTAACTGACTTAAATTGACAAAAAAAAAGCAATTTCTCACGTGATACAATATATACGTAATTATTTAAAATAAAATACTATTAAGTATAAAATGATAAAAGCATATTAAATATATTTAGTTAAATCACATATGAAAATGATAATTCACAATTTTTAAAAATATGACTTAATTTGTGTATGCATTGCTACGTTAATATTTGAATACTATACTACTTAAACTATTATAAATACTATTATGTTTAAGTATTTTAATTATATAAATGAAACAACTACTACTACTTCAGTTGCTCCGATAATTGTGATATCATCACGTTTATGAAATATTTGCAAATTTCGAAATTCAAAATGGATTCTAATATTTTCCTTTGATAAAAAATCATTGTAATAATCAGAGCTTAAACTCCAATAAAAATATCACTTCTTCAATTTCTGTAGACGTTCAAGCTTTATGAATTTATGTTCTCATCCCAACATGTCTACTACTGAGTCATTGGCGACATTTCCTGCTGGCCGTTCCAGCGAACTGAAAATTTCACCTGGAAGGAAATCACTAGATGCTGAACTGTACAGACTGGGTCGCACAATAAGGCATCTACAACCCCCAGGAGGTAACGAAACTGGGATATTCGATGCATTCCGCTTACCACCTATGAACATGTTCACTCCAACGAGGAAAGTCAAGAACTACATGCAGTCTCATGTTTTCTCGTCACCACTGATGTCACCTCCGAGACCTGTAACACCCATTCAGCTTACTACCCACTACAAACTATTCACAAGGACTCCACCGAAATCCAGAGTGAGAAAAGATAGCAAGATTACGAAATCGTCTGCTTTTGATGTCGACGATAGCATTATGCTGCCCCGTTTTTGCGTCAAGAAGAATCCCATTACGGGACAGTCGGGCAAAAGCAGGGATCCTGAAAATCGCCAAATTCGCCTGAAATTCAGAAATCCCATTACGTTCGAAGGTATGGGGGAAATGCGACTTCCTGGCCTAAGAAGTCATCCACCTGGTGGGAAATCATCTATTTCGCTCGAACATATCGAATGATTTGTAGAGATCAAGCTCAAATTCTGTGATTCTGTGACATTCGAAGATGTGGAATTAAACGTATTGTGTTACAATTTAATACTGGTGTTTTTTTATATTTAAAAATAGTTTTACATCGTGGCCATTAGCAAATAAATTAGGAACTGATGTAGTATAGGACATTTGGCGCGTTTTTGTTTTTGGCGACGAAAAATTGCCGTTAAACAGCGCTATGACGCCATAGGATTGCCAGATTGAAAGTCGCTACAAGAATCGAAAAATACCAACAATGTCAGGTGGCTAAATTTATCGCCCCTATAAAACACGCCAAGAAGAAACTCGCGCGCCAAATTTCCTATACTACATCTGTACCATAAATTATATCGGGGATTGTAGTAGAAAAAATTTAACAGATGTAGTATAGGACATTTGGCGAGTTTCTTTTATTGGCGACGAAAAAGTCGGACGATTATTCAGAAGGATGACGTCATAGGGTTGCAGATCGAAAGTAACTACACGAATCGGAAAATACCAAGAATGTCAGGTGAGGTTGCCATACTATAAAGTTATAGCAAATATAAAACACGCCAAAAAAAAAACCTCGCGCGCCAAATGTCCTATACTACATATGTACCGAAAAAATGTGTATATGTAGTTTCGAGTTCCGATTTAACGAGCAGAGTGTAGTTCAAGCTTCAGAACTGTGTAAGTCCATTGCGTCAGTTTGTTAATATCAAACAAAAATATGTTTTTAGAAATTATTTGTCAATATTAAATCAAACCAAAACTTTATTTAAAAGTTTAATTTGGTATATATTTAAGATAAGGAGCTTTTTAATAGCCAATGTAATTTACTCTGCCTTAAAATAAGTGATTATTTCTAAGGTAAATTTTAAGTTTAAATACTAGTATATTTATATTCTTGTTCTTTGGCCACACTACTATTTAAAAAAATTTGGCGATATTAGAGTACTTTTAAGAACTTTGGCGATTCTGGGGAATCTGGATGTTAAAAAAATCGTAATTCAAAATCAATTATGCTTCTTTTATATTCAATTGCTTTACAACTTCTACATAACTATAATAAAATATAACCGAAATCGCATGTAATCAGTTTTGCATCAAATTTTGAAAAACATCTCATTTTTGACTATAACACACACAAATAATACATTTTAGTACATTTAAGGTCGCCAACTTGATTTCAATTATATTTGGCAATCCAATGTATTCCTTATGCAATATGTATTATGTATATATTGATTTCAGACTCAATGTGTATTTATGCTTTTTCTTCTAGAGGGAATATTATTTTCAAATAACCATTTCTTTATGGTAATGTAATACATTTTAATAGTAGCTGATATCTTTTGTTTGTAAATATGACGATAAAAATACTTGGCGGCTTCTCTCTCTCTAAACTTAGTTTTAATTTAATGTCTAATCAATATATCATGTTATTCTAGCATACCACCAAATATTTGACAATAAATATATTTTAAAGCAGAATTGTGTGTATTCAATATAAAAACTACTTGCCACACTTTTATAGAGTTATTTTTTCACATTATAACTCTGCGGTAAATAACACAATTGGCATAAATGTGTTCCATTTCGATAGAAAATTCTTGTATTTAGTAATTGTTTTACATAAGCTATAAATCATTCCCAAAATGACGGCATTTAAGTTATTTTATTCCGTGTTTCTGATTGGTTTAATCTGCAGTCAGTACGTCTACAAACTTGTTTATGTGATATCAATATCCATATAAAAATATAAACACCTTACACGCCAAAGTTGTCGAATACAATTTATTTGGCGGAGTATTCTCTTAATTCAGTAGAATTCCAATTACAAGGATCATTATAACCAGATCCCATCTGAATAATCGGATATCCGAATAATTGGTTAATTCATGAACAAATATTATTTATTAGACAAAAACTAATTTGCTTTACTATGTAATGTAATTTAATAACTATAAAAAACTACGTAATTCACCGATAAGAAACTTTTCAAATGCGGATTTTGCTGATTTCTTTAATTTTTCTGAAAACAAACCGGATCCTTATAATTAGCGATCCGCTTTGTTTGATCCGGATAACTGGAGTTCGGGGTTAAACCAAAGAATAGGGGGACCACTCCGCCAAAGCGTAAAAATTAAATCGCCAAATATGATTTCAGTTCAAATTAGCAAACATGCCTAATACTTGTGTAATGTGTATTACATAGGATTTGTACAAAATGGATTTGGGTATAATCCGTCAACTGTTCTCCACTCCGCCAAGGCGTCATATTGGCCCCCTATTCTTTACTTTTACCAAGTTCGAATAATTGGAGTTGTACTGTATTTAATTTGACCATTATCAAATCCAAAGCAATGGTGTTGTATAAGTTTATATTGATCATAACTATTAGTCCACTTCTAACAAAGAAATATTCTAATTTATAAAATAATTTCAATAAAAACCTGATAAATAAAACATACAGTATTTTGTATTTATACGCAGCGGATCATTATAAAAATACCATAAATATTGCTATTTACAAACACTTGATTTTAATATAACTTTAATATAAAGCAAATCACGTACGGTGAGTGAACGTGGGTATGCGTATTAAGAAGTTGCAACTTAGGCATCTACCTTCTCTTGGAGATTAATTAATTTGCATCCAACACAACAATCGATATTTTATTGATTGATATACTACTTAAAAATGAAATGTATAAATCCTTATCATTTACTGGTAATTCTAAAAACAATGTTTTGTGTGAAAATATATTTTGAAGTGCGATTAATGACTGCAAATAAAATAACTAATATTTTTGGAGTTGATAATAATGAGTTCGATCACTTTAAAAAAATGCTTTGGAGTAACGTTAAAAATGAAATAGTTAAAGATTTTCCTTTAAAAGTATTCAATTCGCTCAAAAAACTCGTTCATGGAGTATACAAAACAATAAAATGATAAGTATAGTTAAAATGTCTTTCTTTTTTATCAACATAGAATATCTTTATACTTTTAAAGATAATTGCCTTATTGAATTTCAAACGAACTCAAAATTACCAAAGTATTTCCTTTCAACTTGACTATTACAGTTCATTTTCCACAAGTTCCCGAACTTGCAATTAAAGCGATATTTGATATGACAAAAAAATAAGTTTAAAAAAAAAGGGATACACTCCACAAAATTATCGTGCGACGGTGTGACAAAAATTAAAGAAGTTATCAATCTCACCCTTCTCATCTTCGTCCTGTTCCTTTTTGTTCTGGATAGTAACCTTGGCTTCTGTTAATGAAAAAAGCAATAAAACAATATATCGAATTAATGGCGGTCGATGGGATGGAGTGGTTACAAATGAGGACAGCAAGATCCATAGGGCGAGGAAACAAACAGGAAACAAGGGAGACACGTATAAAAAAAGTCGGAAAATGAAGAAAGAGGGTCGATTCTTTCTCATCAAATGAACCAATTATCGAAAGGTTTCAAGCTCGATTTGAATGGTGTGGGTTTAATGAATCGGAAGAATAAATAAAGTTCTTCAATATTTTGCAAATGACTAAAGAAGTTGGTTAATTATATAATAAGAACAAGGACATTTCCTGCAGTTTCAATTACAGAATATAGCTGATTTGAAATATAAGTGTGACACTTGTTCCTGCGTTTTCTTTGCGTTTATTTTTTAATCCTCTTAGCGGTTAGAAAATGAGCAAAATTGTAAAGCTGTTTTCACTAGAATATAGTTTAATAGATATTTCTAAATCATTCATATTATATATAGTTTTTAATTTTTATTATTTCATAAGATGTAGCTTTTAATAAGAAACAACCCCAAAGCTGTAGATTTGAAAAACATATTTAAACAACGAATATTTTTGAAATTATAGTTTATCTGTATGTATTGCTAGAAAAACTGGAAATCCTTGGTCGAATTAAGTCATTCAGCTGATTATATTAAAGTTTATACATTATATATGTAAAAAAATGAAAGTTTTTAATGACATCGTATATTTTTAAATCATGGGAGTACTAAACTGGTTTAAATATGTTATCATAAAGTATAAAAAAACATTTAAGTATGTAACTATAAAGGCAGTGTGAACAAAAAATATCATATATAATTTCTTTAGCATATATACATTTTACATCACTTACACGCGATAAATCTTAACAAGTGAGATATCAAAAGAAAGATAATTTCCTGAAGCACTGGTGAATCGTATGTTAATTTCATAATAGCAATGGTCGGTTTCAAAAACTCTTTTAAAAGAATAATTGCATTAAGAAACATTAAAAAAATATTTCCAATATCTAGCTAGAACGCATCTTAGTACATAGTGGGCAGCGCTCGGGTCTTCAGAACAAAAGATCGGGGGTTCGAGTCCCGGTGGGAGTCACTCAAATTTCTCGCTACGTGTTCTGTCAACGCTGAGTCACGAATAGTACTATTTCTGGATAATATTATATTCGGTTATATTGAGTAATTTATGCTGACTATGTTATGGTTTCGGCGCACACAGTACGTCAGTAATGTATGTAAATGAACTATATGCCATGCCAATAAAGTTATATTAATTTGTTTGATCAGTTTTAGTAATTAAGAAGCATATATGTGCATGTATAGCATATAGTTGGAAATTAAAAACGAAAAGGTGACTAGTTAAATATTTAAAGTAGAATTATATAGACATCCATTTCAAAGATGATTGCAATTATTGTAATGAACGTTGGACAAGGCAGTCGCAAATAAGCAATTATCATTACCGCAGTACAATCAGGTAGTCTATAGATTAGGCCCAGTGGGGACAATAGCCGCAAGAAATTCAACCTTGTACTAGAATTAGTAGATGGGAGTGACATTTCGACTCCCACTATTCAGATCATTTGAGTATACGAGTAATAGCTTCAACAAGTAGTGTTTTAATAAGCAAAGTAGTCGTGCAATTTTGAGTTGTTATGAAATAAAGCTTTATTTAGTTTTCTTATACTATTTTCTTTACACTTGTACAAGGTCGTTATAAATTGTTGAGTTCATTGTTTTGTTCGCATCCCTTTTAGCCATCAACAATGAAATATCTATTCAAATATTCCTGTTCAACTACTCTACTTATATTTATAACAATATTTATGATCAACTACTTCACTTATATATTAAAAACGTCACTTTACTTTAGTGGCAACACATAAAGTAGTTTATGTATAGTAAAAATAATGGTTTGTAATGTACTCGCAAGGAGGTGTTTTACACAACGCTGTGATGGATTGCAACATTTTTCTTCCTTCCCTTTTTTTTTAAATGGGTCAGATTCTGTGGAGATGCTTTTATATCACCTTCTAATGGGGGGAACTCTTATTTTATTACTTTTTTCGTAGTTCACTAGAATTTAAGCTCTTGGAATGTAATGTTTTTTTACTGCTTATACATTGTTGTTTGACCTACAAGGAAAAAAATCAAACGATTATAAACAATGCTGAATGAAGTTCCTGCAGATGAATAATACATAAATTAATCCAATATGGACTCTGGGGATGTTTTATATAACATTGACTATAATTTAGATACTGGAGTGTGCATCGCAACACATTTGCGTGTTCCCGTGTTTGTCTGAGTTGCGCTCGTGATCGAGAGTTAAAAATACATTTTTATTTGTTCGTTATTAGCTTCAATTTCAGCTATTTAATTTTTTTGTAAAAGTGGAATACTGAACAGAGATACAGCCCTTGCGGATTTCCGTGCTCGTCTGAGTAGCGCGAGTGCTCCGAGGTAAACAGGTAAACTACGACCACCGTCCAACAATGTGTGGCTCCTCTTTACTGACAGTAAAATTAAACCGGGTGGTGTTTCATGTAGACTTTTAAAAATAGGTAGTTAAAAATAAGTAAAATGTACTCATTTTTGAATAAATTCAATGCTTATCATGGCTCCGGATATATGATTTAATTTTGAAAAAGACAAAAATGAGTGCAATGAATAAAAATAGTAGATGTTAGCCTACATAGGCTGCCTTCAAAAATAAATTTCAATAAATATCGACAATTACAACCAAGCCTTACGGGCAATCGAACCCAGATCCTCAGGCGGCAATGCAGTTCAGTACATTTCCCTTTGTACTACCAGGGTGACGTGAATAAGTTATAAACAGAAGACGTGTTTAAAAAATGTATGTGCCAAAATAATGGGATGTAAGATAACTGAGTTATAATAACTGATTTTCCATTTAACCAGTCGTCATCAAATAATGTGGAAAACCATCTTCTGAACAACTATTTTACGTTAGTTAGATCGCTTTGTTACGATGGCTTGAACAGAAGCTGATATTAGCAATATTAAATCATACTTCTCATTTTTGAGAAAGTAGGGTTACTTTAATTTGATTACGTCATGCTCATTTAGTGAAATATTGTATTCAAAGAAAAACGAGTAGGTTCAGAAACTCATTTTTAAATTAATTTGTTTTACAGTGTATAATTCTGTAGATTGATATTTTATTAAAAACCATATTAAAAATATTTTGTTCAAATAATGCATTTGATGCAATTTTTTTTTATAAATTGGATCTAAAACATTTTGCCATATATGTAAGTATGAGAATAGTCGTATTCACGTGAATTCATATGTACTTATAAACTAATTTTTAAGAGGCGCAATAGGCAAAAATTAACATACCGTACAATCGTATAACACCCTCAGTTGATCCGAGGGAGTTCTTAGCAATGCACTTGTAGCTCCCGAAGTCCCCGGAGCCGACGCCGGCAATCACCAGTTTCATGCTGACCTGGTAGATGTTGTCTGAGATGCTGACTTTGAACTTGTCGTCCGGCTGCAGGATGCTGCAGCTCTCGGCTTTCGTCCAGTAGTTGATGGACATGGGGAAGGCCTCCGTGTAGCAGTCCAAGGCAACCGTGTCTCCCAGAGCTGCGAAGATCAGTTGGTGGGGTATCCAGATCATTGGAGGAACTTGAGGAAAAACAAAACATGGGAAGTGGGGTCAGTAATATAGTAAAATATGGATTATATACAATGGGCACTTCTTGAATCTAGCGCTCGACGAAGTGAACTCTTCCTTATGACGACTGCCATTTTTAACCTTCTGACATTACAAAAGTATTTTTGCGTTATTTCATCTCCAGCTTTTCTAGCAATACACCATCATTATTAAATTTATAAACATTATTTTTTTTTAAATATTTTTCAAAATTTTTTTAGGTATAAATTAAAAGTCATTTCTTTAAGAATAAACAAGCGTTTTCTTTAAAATTTTGAAATTAATTTATTAAAATATTATTTAAATTCTCTAAAGGAAAATAACTTTACAATTTGGTAAAATGTCTGACCTCTCAGCTGGTTAACAATCGGTTTATTCGTATATAATAAAAAAAAAAATTTGAATAAGAGGATCGATCCACCTAGGCATCAACAATAATGTTACCAAATATTATTTCAGCACAAATTGGCAACCCTGAGCAATAATTGCGTAATATATTTTACAAGCAAGCACACATTCGAACCAAAATTGTAATTTCGTTGGTTTTCTAATCACCATTTTGTGATTAGTTAATACTACATATGTTTAGTAATAGTTGCGTATAAGTTATAATCCATCGCCAAAATAACGTCAAATAAGTTTTTCATGCCATGCATCTCATTATCTTAATCTACAGTAACTAGCTCCACTCACTTGTTTACGTGATATCGGTATTAGAAATGAAAATCCTAGGCACTCCACGCTAAAATTGATTTAGCGTAGTCCCCCATTAAGTTTTTTACTCATTTCAATGTACTTTTGCAATACTTGTATAGATTCTGTGAGGATACAGTTTTTCACGGGTCTACTCTTCACAGTTCATATATGCTGTACAATTATAAATATATGAACATACTGATCAAAATAAATAATACATTTGTTTTCTTATAAAATGTGTATCCAGTTATAGATATTAACGGGATTAATATACTGAACATTTGACCTATGTAATATAATAATGAATATGTTTGCTCAATCCTCTCTCAGAATAGGATAAAACACCATTTCACTGCCGTCTTAATTGCAATTAATTATGATGTTTTGATCCGAATGTAATAGGATATGTATTACATAATCGTTGTTTCATACGATATAATAATATTAATAGGGTATTTATTGCAGTAAGAAATATGAACCTTTCTCAAACAATTTAATTACATGTTATATATATATATCTGAACTGCCTTACACAATTAGTTTTTCATAATTTTCTGAATATCGACACTTTTTTGTAAATACATTTTATAAAACCATTAACAAAATTGCATAAAGAATTGTCATTAACAACACACAGTTCATTTAATATTTATTGCTTCTAAACAAAATGCTTTAATGGGCTGTACATTGGGAAGTAACGTAGAAAATGCCATTTTGCGCAGTTAAACGAACCGTATAACCAATCAGAATCATTAAGTAAATTGAACGAAATTAAATTTCGGTCAATTGTTGCTAAGAATACTAAGTGGGAGATATGTTGATTACTTGTCTTAACGGTTGAGGATTTTTTCTGTTTCATTTTCTCTTCTCAAAAGAAAATTTTGCCATGGAAGCAAATCAAATTATTTGTCTCTAAGGTGTTATATTCAAACCAATTGAATAATTATTTCCGAGAAAATAGTATAATTGATTGAAGAAATATGGTAAACTCTAGTAAAGACATCACCGAATATCCACTTCTGATTAAATGTTCTTAGTGTAAAAAGGGATTTTCGTATGAGCGTTAATTTAAAATAATAAAGTGTGACTTCACAATCGCACAAGTGATGACTTATGTATGAAACTTCATGTATAATGTTTATTAAGTTTCATTGTAGACAACGTATTTTACTTACACAGAACATGAAGCATCACGTTTCGAGTCACTGGTTGATAGGCTGGTCCTTGGTAGAAAGTCGAATGAGCCGTGCATACATACACTCCCATATGTAATCTGCTTACTTTTATAATGCTTAAGTCTTCTCCTAGAAAATGAAAATAATAAAATAGCATTTTAATATTAAAAATTACTTATAATTGTCATATTTTGTTTAGGCAATATTTTAATCTAGATATATTCAATGCTAAATAAGGTATTTCGGTTTGTTTATTCGAATTGTATTTAGTAAACATTGGCCTAAAATATAACGATTATTTACAATGAATTCGTCATTTATTTGCTTAAAATTGTTGTTGTGATAAAACATTACATCATTAATTTTGATTAAGTTAAATATGACAGTTCAAACAAATTTATCAACTCAATATAAACCAGTTAAATGGATAATATGGAATAGAATAATACTGCGTTGAATAATCAGTTTCCTGTCGTTTTTCATTTAAAGATTATTCCCAGATTTTAATTTAATCAAAACAAATTCAACTATAATCTTATTGGTATTTTTTGGAAAGTAAAACCATGTATGTTTCGTTATTTGTCAACTTATTATTAATACTATTAAATTTTAGCATTTATTATAAAAAGTATTTACATGTTTGACTTTGCATCTTAAAAGTTTACAAATAATTTTTAATCAAATTGTAAAATATTAAAGCTGTCGTAATGTTTCAAAATTAGAAAAACTTTCTAATTTATGATTTGCATATATTTTATCTAATCAACTTACTTGAATTATAATTCAACAATAATGAACTTGAATTTTTTATGTATGACTAGCGATACATACAATATTACCAGTTAACAGTGAAGGAAACCGTAATTAAACATATTTTTGTGGGATTTATTTCCTAAATAAACAATGAACTATTATCTTTTCAGTGCATGCAAATTCATTAACTTTTGTATGGACAATGGGACCGACTAATGACATTTTTAAAGTAAAAATGATTATATCCTACCTTGTTGCCTATGCCCTTTCGCTTGTGATATTTCTTGACCACCCTCCCTCTCCCAGGTGACGGTAGGTCTGGGGTGTCCCCTCACCTTGCAGCTGAGGGTGACGTTTGTGCCTTCACGAGCCATCACCTCATTCTCGCCTCTGTCGACAAATTTGGGAGGGACTAGGAAAATATAAACAAAATGATTAATTTTAAACGACGTACAAACTTTTAAAACTTGTTTTATCTCAATGAGCCCTCTCAGAAATAATACTTTCATTTATGAGAGTTCCGCAATTGACAAGGCTACTTTCTTCATATTTGACAATCGTTTCGTCATTGAATCACGTGACTTTTGGCGAAACTAGAATATTCAAATTTTGAACGAAAGCCATTTACTCTGAATTATTTTCAGTTATTTTATGGGCTATCAACTTATGTCTGATTCTTGTACTCTGGAACGAAAGGTTCGTGGCTTAAGTTATTTCATCGATAATAATTTGACATACCTCATACATTAGTGTAATTGAGAGAATCTGAATAACAATTAATGTAAAATTATACGTATTAGATATATTTAATTTAGTTTAATTTATTTTCCTTCAGATTGGCAGTGTTTAGACTTCTAGCAAATTATAATACTCCTCATACGTTACGCAACATTAAAATTGTACATTGTTACAATCTTGAAATATTGTTTTATTACATGTCCACTATTTTAAATTTACGGAAAAGGTTTTTAATTTTTTTTTTATTTTCAGCTTTCTAGGTTATTTGTATATGGAGATTTCGTGATCAATCAGTGAGTGAGTGGGTTTTGGATTTTATTTATATAAATTTGTTCTGAATTTTAATATAGTATTTTTTTAATATCTTACTCGGTATTTTACAATTTTAAATATACTATTTATTACAATACTTGAGAGTGAATTTTATACATAAATATTGCAAATACTACAATAGTAACGAGGTGTTATTAGGAATCATAATATTTTATTTTGTAAAAATCTATTAAACACTTTTGGTGTAATATTCACCATGAAGTTATTAAAAAATTAGTTTTAAATATTTTGATATGAAATAATAAAAAGTAAGAAAATAATATTATGTGAATACATATGTGTATTACACGTATCGCACTACGTAGAATCTGCAAGTCCAATTAATTCTAGCACGACTCTCCAATATCCGGCAAGTACCCCCAAAAGTGGAAAAACAGGTCCAGCAAACACTCCCCCCCCCCTTATCCCAAACCTATTTCTTTACTCGACCACCAAACTAAACAAAACAAAACAAAACGAAAAACCATCCCAAGACGATCATTCCGACGGAGTTAAAAAGACAAAACCGGATCGATCCGGTCCGGATCGTTACAGGCCGGACTCGATTACACGATCCCACCCCCTATACTCTGCGGAAAGCCTTGAATTTTTTTTTTTTCAACTAGCGCTGATTGAAGAAGACATCCATTGCAAAAAGGGGATAAAAGTCAAAAGGACAGTGCTGCAAAAAATAATAATAGATAAAAGAAGAAACAAAAATAGAGTTCTTTATAGGGGAACGGTGTCTCCAAATTGCAGTTTTCTTAATCAAGACGGCTTTTAGAAGGTCGTGATTTCTAACGATGCGGTCCTTTTGGATGTCAACTGTGATGGTCTTTTGGATTATTTGCTCAAAGTGGAGGAGCGTGGGTCTTCTTCGGGCAATGGCAGCTTGGATCGTTAGATTTGTTTTGGTCCCTGGTTATAAGCCATTATGGTCTACTCATCTTTTCGTTTTTCTTGTCGAATTTTATTTGTTTTCGGTTATTTGAAAATGATTCTTGGTTTGGTTTCAATAGATATCGTATATGCTTATACCATGGGTTTGCACAAAGAGAGTAAGTAATGGTATACATATTACTAAGTTAATATATGTAGAGTAACATTAATAATAATTCTCCATCGTTTAAGCAAATGTACTTTATGGCATATGAAAATATCGTATGTGTTTTTTATTACAAATAAACATTGTATAGAATAAACATATATACAACAAATAAACATATATAGAAAATTATATTATAATTTTATTTGAAATATGAATGAGTTATTTTGTATTGTATGGGATTTTTGTATGTATAGTAAAAAAATAAAGATTTAGCTATTATTGTATAAACATTTGTATTTAACTGTTAAAAAATATGTTTAACATTTCGAGTAATAGCATGTCAACACATTTAAATTGATTTAAATTTAAAATATCTGATATATGATTTACTGAGTCAAAACGTTTAAAATAACGCTTGTAATAATTTATACATTATTAATCTAAAGCATATTAGGTAAATATTTATTAATTTAAAACAGCTTTGTTAGTATAGCTTTGGAAAAATAAATTATTATGGAAATTAACTAGTACACTATCGCATATTTACCATAAGTATATTTGAAACACTTCTTACATCTATTATTAAATTTAGTGTTTTATTTGCATGAATGTTCAAGAGTTTTGTTGCTACAAAATGAAGTGATAACTGCAAACAGAAACTCTTGAAAATATACAGCATACCTACACCTTCGAAACAAATTATTATATAAATTAATTGGTACACTATTACAGATTTACTGTAAGTATAGTTGAAGAACTTGATATATTAAACACATGTTATTAAATATAGTAAAATTGATTACATGGATGTTCATGAGTTGTATTGCAAGAAAATAAAGTAATAACTGAGTACCGAAACATTAGAAAATGCGCAGAAAGGCATAATAATTTCCAGATTAATTCCAATTTAATCTATTTCTTCAAAATAGAAAACATTTATTTTTTATTAAAGTCAATGCATAATAAAATGCACGCCGTTATGTATGCATTCCATTAACGGTATTCTGCCGTAAAATATATTTTCAGGGAATTCCCTTTTCAATTTGTAAACACTGAATTTTCTATGTTAAAATCGCAAATTATAAAACCCTTCCAAATTAAATGCATCCTTCCACACATTCCAAAGACACCTTTCCGAGAATTGCCTCGCCACCCTATTAGTATAATTTCGCCTTTTAGCTCGCATTCTATGAATCCCATCTGTTTAATGCCTCACCTAAGAACATCTCCGAATCGATGTCTCGCAGGTCGTTAAAGTCCGCCCACATGTGGTTCCCAACAGGCAGCCGCTAATGTCACCCCCTTAAGTGACACTGCGAGGTAAAAGGGTGGGGGACCGTCAGCTGTTAAACGGAGATAGGCTCCGCGTCTGCTTGCCCAGTCTTTCCTCCTACACCTTCAAAAACAGCTTAGACGGGGGTGGCAGAACACCAATATTGGCACCACTGATGAAAAAAAAGGGATTTTTGTCTGTGGGGTGTAGAGTAGAAGTGCATTTTTTACCAGATGGAAAGTTAATGGTACCTTTTCCGATGAGTGGGGAAGATGTTTTGGGATGGGAACGTGTTTGGAATTTATAAATTGGATTTATTTACTATTAGATATGGGTTGAAATGTTCTGTTTATGGTAAATGGAATGTTAACTAATAAAAGTATTTTAAAATAATTTAATTTTATCTCAATATGTCTAATGGATATCATTTTTGTTTCTGTTGCTTTAAAAATAGTAATTGCAGTTTTATCAGCATTATGATTTTTATCAGTAAATACGCAAATGGCTGAAATAGAATGTACGGTAATTGTAATAAATGGAATACTGAAATACCAGACGTGTTATATCGAAATGTTGCACGCTTTTTTTTTCCAACCATACTATTTTAAAACAAAGTTCAGTTAAACAAATATTAATTCAAATGCATTAAAATCGATAAATTATAGGGCTACATTATTAAGTAGCTGTGTTTCTTTCAATTTACAGACATTGGTGAAGCTAAAAAAAATTCAAATAAAAATACATTTTAAATGAAACTATGAATACGAATAAATGCTTTAGAAAAAAAATTAAATTTATTTTCTGAATTCATTTATTACAACTTAATCAAGAATTAGTGTAATTATTAACAAAATTAGAAATAAGTAAAAATCTGGAATATTTATAATTCAATAATTAATCAATATATACATTTATAATGGAATATAAAAAGATTATTTTTAATTCTAATTTGTTTAAAAATTATTACGACTTGTTTAAAAATGCATAAAAACACATCGTATCATGTGTACAGCATAATTATTGCTAAATTTACAAATTCCAATAAAAGCACGAAACGCATATATGAATTTTTTTATTAATAATTATGTCATGATATTCTTAAAAAAGTAGGACCCAAGAAAATGGACAAGACTGTCAAAAATGTATCAACTGAATAAAAGTATAAATGTCCTTAGATAATAAACTAAAAATTGATTTCACGCTTACACTGAACAAAAACAATATATTTTTTTATTAATTAGCGTATTGCTAAAAAAATGATTCAAAACACCCCCTTCCCTAACGAACATCTGCAATCATTTGAAACATTAATATAATATTTCTTCTTAAAATATATTGGGATTTTTTTAGAAATATAAATAATTAGTGTTATCATGATATTCTTTAAAACAGTAGTACCCGAGAAAATGGACAAGACTCTCAAAAAATGTATCAACTGAATAAAATTATAAATGTCCTTAGATAATAAACTCAAATGTTATTTTTCTCTTTTACTGAACAAAAACAATAATTTTTTTTTATTAATTAGCGTATTGCTAAAAAAAATATTCAAAACACCCCCTCCCCTAACGAACATCTGCAATCATTTGAAACATTAATATAACATTCCTTCTTAAAATATATTGGGATTTTTTTAGAAATATAAATAATTAGTTATATCATGATATTCTTTAAAACAGTAGTACCCGAGAAAATGGACAAGACTGTCAAAAATGTATCAACTGAATAAAAGTATAAATGTCCTTAGATAATAAACTCAAAAGTTATTTCTCGCTTACACTGAACAAAAACAATAAAAAGAAACTTAAAATATCCTATTTTTTTCCCTCTAGATTCCTCCCTGAAAGTGAAGGGGCAATAAAAACTTTCCCTAATTGGTAGAAATAAATTTAAAAGAAGATCAAAATGCATTCAAAATTTGAATGAAAGAAGAAACGTTTTTTTTTACTCCATAAGTGCCAGTTTTCCCGTGCCAGGAAGCAAAAGTGCAATTTATTATACGCTCTTTGCATTTACTCTTAGACTGAAAGAAAAGAATATCACTCGGCAACACGCAGGCTTAGAATCGTATAATAGCAACCTCACTATAAAAATGAAGATGAATACGATTATTAGACCTAGAAGGAAATGCATGTTTTACAACCAGTGATTCTACTTCAGCCCCAGTCATAAAACTTTGAATAACTTATACTAGCACAAAAGAAAAGATAAAAAGCCGAAAGACAAAAAAAAATATATCAGAGTGGATACGTTGAATATAATCACATCACGTTATTCCGATATTAAGAGATTTCAGTCATTTTTCTTCCTTAAACGATATATTAATGGATTCGAACACGTGAAAAACTAACCTATTAAACTAGGACTCGTAACACTGGAAAAGTAATTTAGCAGCAATTGCTTTCCTTGTTCTTTGATTTAAATGGCTTTGTTTGCTGATTTTTTCGTGAATCTATAATCCAATTATGCAATAAGTACTCTTTTAAAATCATGATGAAAGGGTTTCTCAGTCATCATTACATCATTTGGAGAAGTTAGCTGCTTATCGCTGTGTTGTAATGAAAAAAAATCTTCAGCTTAAAGAAATTATGGCGTTATAAAAATTATGTATCACATAACACAATTTAATGTTAATTTAATCTTTCAAATTTACATTCAATTTTTTCATAATCATATAGATTTGAAATGGTACATGGTCATTGTATTGCTTATTGTTAGTTATTGTTAAAGCATTTATGGAAATGAACCATGAAATTGAATCGTGAAATTGAATTGTATATGTTGTAATACATACGTATACTATTTAGTAATTACATGGGTTTATGATAACTGGATGAATTGAATATATTGCAATAGTAGAGAAGAGATAGAGAGCGGGGGCGGGGGTGAGAGAGAAATAGAGAAAGAGGAAGATAGAAAGACATCATGAGAGAAAGACAGATATAGAGAAAACGAGAGAGTGAGATAAAGAGATATCTTTCAATTTAATAGAAACAAAACATTATCCTGCTGAGTTTCAAAACATGTGCTCAAAACATACATGTTAAGAACAAAAAAAGTTATCAATTAACCTTATACATAATTTGTTAAGGAGCGGGGTAATAAGGTCCAAAGAGAATCACCACTCATCCGGCAAAGGAAGTGGTAGCTTAGATGGACAACATACTTATTTATTACGAGACAGATTAGAGTTCATAATTCATATCAGTCAGCGACATCTCGAAGTATATAAGAATACATTCTCAAGAAAATCTGGTGAGACAAGTCTGCGAGAGGGAACTCATACGGAAGAGGAATAGCAAGCTAGTCGTAAAAAAGACAAATCTGCGTTGAACACACTTTTTAGTGGGGAAAAAAGACGCCCCTTTACCTTCATTGTCCAATATAAACAACAACTCCTGTGAATCCTTATAATTTGTCAATGTCCATTTATGAACTTAACTCGTCGATATAATAGCTGGAGCTTTATTGAAAAAGACATTTTAGCCATTCAAACTACATTGATGACATATCCAGCAAAGATGTGTTTGTGTTTTGGGCAACAGGGAGGATCGTACTAGTGGGGTGACAATAAATGCAGCAACTAAATATGTCACGGAGAAAGTACTAGATCTAATAAATACTAGAATATAAATAAAAAACATTAACGAACTCGATATGCAAAAATCAAAATTAAAACTATACCGTCAACCTGAACAATTTTGCCAACAGCCCTGCCAAGTTCCTGTAGTAACCACTAGGGTCTGGATAATGAGGCTTGAATGATTGTTCGGCAGTGATTACAATTGAATTTTTTAGCACATAAAGGCAGTCTGCATATAATAATATTATAGCATTGTATATATAGCTTGTATAGCATTGTACATATAGCTTGTATAGCATTGTACATATAGCTTGTATAGCATTGTACATAGCATTGTATGTAATAATTCATATAGCATTGTACATAGCATTGTATATAATAATTCATATAGCATTGTACATATCATTGTACATAGCATTGTATATAATAATTCATATAGTATTGTACATTTTCTAAATTTTGAATGGCTAAACAGTTGCTTTCCTGTACACGAGACATTACACATATACATTTTATACCATAACATCATTTTTGACTTTTTAATTATTTTGTTTTAATTCAATTTAATATGATGTGTAATAAATTTTGAAGCTTCTACCATTAAATATTATTTATAAAAAATGTATTATATAAAAATTTAAAATAATTTAGTTTTATAATATTCAATTTAGTTGAATACGAACTGAATTTTGAAGCTTCAACCATAAATACAATTTATAAAAAAAATTATTACATAAAATTTTAAACTATTTTGTTGCGAAAGTAATTTTACATTCACTGAATTTCACTTTGTAATTCCGTTAATTTACATTTCACTTCGAATAAAAAGAAAAGTATGATATTACAAGAATAATTTATTGAAGTTTATTGCTTAAATACATCTTATATTTTATCAAAAAGTCTACAATAGTAAATATCAAATGTTTTTTTAAATGCTTTATAATAAATTCCCATTTTAGTTTGCTTATTCCACACATATTGCTAAGAGGAAAATGTATTTTTTTTTTAAACTCAAATAAAAAACAAAGTACGATTTACTGTCTGACAGACATTTATAGAGCACTGAAAGTAATCGAAATGCTTTCCATATCAAAAAAGCTTTTCGTTGCTGTATTAAAGTGCATGAAACAAAAAACAAAGTGGAGGCTGGGAATCATGGAATCTATATTGGCTGTTATCGAAATTCCTTTACTAAACAGGTTTTGTTGATGCAAAGAAAAATGACTCTTTTTTGAGCATCCGTTGCAGATGTCAATGTAGCAAAAAATATTGGTTATATTGAACTTATTGCTTATGGGGATAGCAAAATATCGAAGGAAAAATGGTTCAGGGTTTAATAATGGATGAACATATTTTAGAAAAAGTATTCGAGAAATGAGTAATTGATAATCTGACTTAAAATTAAGTTTACTTATTATATATATTATCACAGTTTTATGAATTAAGTGAAATTTATTTTTAATACTAATCAAATGCGATATTTAAAATTATGTTGAAAAACATTTTATCATAAACATATTTTATTGAAATTGGTTCAACGCATGACTTTTTTAAAAATTAATATCTTAATAATTGTTGAAATTAATGTGAAATTTATTTAGCTATTTGATTGTTTAATATCACGTTAACTTCATACAGATATGGGTATGGCCACAATTCTGGATGTATCTTGAAAGTCTTAGTTTTCAATAATAGTGTTATTGTTAATTAACGTCGCACTAGAGCTGCACAGTGGGCTATTGGCGTTCAATAATAGTGAGGTGCCTATAGCAGCAGTAAACTTATATCTATTTATCCCGGAATTAACAATTTTAAACTTTTACACTTTCCAAAAAAAAAATTAACTGTGTTATTAATTTCCTACAAATTATATTTATTTATATATCAGTCAAGTTATTTTTTATCACGTTTAAAACAATTGTAAGGGTCCAATTTCTATTAAAATGTAATTCTTGAAATTAAAATTTAATATTGCTACAAAGACAGTTTAAAAGTTTTTATTCTTAAAACTATAAAGAAATCGCTCATCTAAATTAAAATATAATATGTAAAACATTAAAAAAGGATTTAAAAAAAAAATTCTACGTAAACACGTTCATAATTTGGAATTAACGAGATTTATAAATATCATGGATATTTAAATATGTAAAGTTATATTTGAAGTTAATATATCATGATTTGGTTTGGTTAAATAACGTCGCACTAGAGTTGCACATTGGGCTATTGACGGCGATTCGGTGTCTACCTCAAAGGAAAGACCAGGGAACAATTCCTCGTATTTTTTAACCAAGGTCATATGACGAGGACAACACCTGAGCTGCACCCTACACAGCCTTAAAATTCGTAAGGACATTGGACCCCGATCTGATTTAACGTGTACTAGTCCCGTATACAAGCTGTAGAAATCTATTGTACTATTAGTCTATTGCCGTATTAGAAATCGCAAATCTATGGTTGCCTGTCGACAACCGTACGTCGGGCTACGTACCCCACGTTATTTATCACGAATAACAGATTATCACATTTTATTTTATAATCGTCTAAATATGTTTTATACAAACATAAACCGGTATTTTATACACATATTATTTGCCAATATACCCTTATTAGAATTTTCTGTATTTCTCATAAAAAATAAAGTTTTCAAACAGAAAATGTCCAAAATCCAAACGGTATTAAATCTCAATTTTTATTTTTAATAAACATGGGTATTGTTTAAAAGCCCTATTTGTTTCTGATGAAGACAAATATAGTCACTGAATTAAAACAGCTCTTCAAAGTACACTTCATAAAACCAGGAAAACAAACCATACTTGATCCAGAACACAGTACCCATATCCCCATTTCGGCCAATGGAGATTTCCTGGACATTTTGATGACCCCTTCTTTCACACACAAAAAAAATAATCCATTCTCGGCACGATTGTTTGTGTTTTTTCTCCTTCCAAAACTCGTTTAGAGTTAGATTAGGAGGTGGACAGTCTCATTTTCAGAAGGAAATGAGTCCCGGGGTCCACAGGGGGGGAGAATGCATGTTGTTGCAATGCATCAGCAATGAAGAATCGCGCTCCAATGAACCTCCATGGCGTATCTATAGTGGGGCATTAGACCGACGGAAAGATGCCGTCGCGAACCGCACCTGAGACCGGGGGTGTTTTACAATGCCGTTGGATATAAAATGGAATGTGGTGATGTTTTTTTTATGTACAAAAGAGACACAGGCATTGATTTTTGAAATATTAGCTGAGATTTCTTATTTATTTTGCTTACATTTAATGTTTTATGGTGGTGAGATATTTTAATCAAGTGTGTATTTTTAAACTTTAATTTATACATATTTGTAATAGAGTAATATATATTATATTCAAAAGAAAAATATTTAAATGCATGACATATTTATGCGATTATAACTATTTGGGAAGTGTTTTACGTGTCGGTTTTACGCTAAAAATACATAGTATTTATAATAGATATGTAAATTTGGTTCTCACCCTTTTCTCTAACTTAACTTAACTTTTTACTTTGTGCATTTAATAAAATTACTTGGGGGTCGGAAACAAATGAACTAATTTTCTAGAGGATTTATAGTTTATATTTGTTTCTACAACGAAAAATGTGTTAAAGTAGATTTTTTTCAATAACGTAATTACAAGATGAAATATAATAAAAATATGTTATCCATGTATTTTTGCAATTAACGTAAAAGTCAATTAATGTTCGTGCTAGCATTAGCATGTGTTGTACCAATATTTAATGTCAAATTTCATCAAATAATAAATCATAAGAAAGTTTTCTATTTGATTTAGGTTCAATACGTTAATAAGTAGCTAATGTATTGAAATTTACTTCTCTTAAATTATAACAGGTATTTATTTTATAGCATGTATTTTGGAGTTTGTCCTGACATGACAATGTGTACTTCTATTTTTATATTTATTAGGAAAAATCAAGGTCAATACTATGGCCGCATAATTCAAGAGAATATTCATCCCGTAGAATATCGAATTCCGTTTTAAGTAAAACAATTAAAAAAAAAGAGAATATTAGCTAGCGTAACTATACATATATTTAATTGGTAAATTTTTAATATCCTTTTAAATAATCTACTTTACATAAAATCATGCCAAGAACGGGAATATTCGCTAGTGTAATTATAACTATATTCCATTTGTAAATTGCCATAGATATATAAGAAATATATATAGAGTTATGAAATTAAGATAATGCATCTTGTCTTAAACTGAGAATGTTGAAAATGAGTTGCATGTTCGGTTTGCATAAGATATGGTTGTTATGCTTTGATAAAAATGTTTAGATCCATAATAAAATATATAATCGTGTATTGAATTCCCATTAATATTTTGTAAGAATCCTACTCATCGTGTTTTTCTGTTTATTTTAAATTTAGAATATGCTTTTTTGTTTAACTTTGCTTATTCCGAATGCCATCCGGGAACACCTACGTATACTTAGCTTATAGTTACAGTATAACTAATACCCAAACTTTGATTTATATCTTCAATAACACAGATTCCTCAAAACATTCGTAAACTCCCAGAAACACATATCGATTAAAGGTTTTTTATTCCATTCCCCAGAACAAAACAAATACCCACAGGAATGCCGTTAAAATGAGAAAAGGGATTCCGTTCAGCAGATGCTCCTCCACACACACCTTATTTGCTCATTCGCTTTCAAAACAACTTTAAACGGCCATCCGATTTATTTTAGAATCCCCGCCAACCCCCTTTCGATTCTTTTTATTCTTTTGGCTAAGAACACAAAAAAAAAATACTTTGATGCATCATGGGCGTTTTTTCTTACTTTTAGGTTTATAAGAGGGAAGCTCGGTTTTTATTGGTGCCCTTGCAAATACCTAGTGTACTCGCGATGTTGGTATTGGTGAGTATATTTTTCATACATACATTACAAATGGAGTTTTTGTATTTTTAAATTATGTTCTATTCAGAAGGTTTTGGCGTATGTATTAGCAAAGTGCGTACTAAATTTGGAAATGAATTTGCTTAATTTCTGGTTAAAATAAAATATTTCAAAGTTTTGATCAAACCCTGTTAAATCTTTTGACCGTTACAAACTGATTTTCGCGTCCTTGAATCTCTAGTTTTTCCAGTAAAACACACCATTTTCAATTTACTAAAAATATTTTATTTTCTAATATGATCCAAACTTTTTTTGCTAAGGTATAAATTTAAAACCATCTCTTTAAGAATATGCAAGTTGTTTTTAATTAGTTTTATATAAATTTATTAAAATGTTATTTAAATTTTCTAACACAGAAACCAACTTTCCAATTTGGTTAATTTTCTGAACGGTCAGAACGCTTATCACGACATTTCGTTTAACGCGTAATAAAATCGTTTGTGATAAAACTTGAAATTAACGCTAAATTATTCATTTAATACAAAACCGTATAATACAAAATATCGCTGAGAGCGAAAAAAAAATGTTTTAAAACCTAAAAAATATGTATTACACGAAATTTTCTTCCCCATTTTTTATATAATACAGTGGTTGATTACCAGAAAATTATCCAAGGTCGTGAAACAGGTGTAATACATGTAGACAACCTATGAATGTGCGTACTCCATATACCATATTCCCCTTCTGTTTCCCCCATCTCATTTTGTTTCATTGTTAGGTGGACTTCATCAGATAAGAAATGAATCTTTCACAATAGGAGGGCGTGGAAATAAACCACTTCTGACTCAACTTTTTTCAAATTGAGTGTGACAATAGGAATTTTCATTTTCCAATTAATGGGCGACAAGTTTGACCAATACATCGGCAAAATTGTGGAAGTTGTTTTTTGGATCATATCAAGATGAGTCGAAGCAGCAATCTTTTTCGTTAGAAGCGAAGCCAAAAAAAAAAAAAAAAAAATAAGCAGAATTGATCATAAATTATTAAAAAAGAACAACAAATTTCAAAATCCACTCTTTCTACGATTTAAAAAAAAATCGGGAAAACGGCTTCTGCAGTCAATAAATTTGAACCTTCAAGGGGAACGGATTAGGAAAAGAAGTCGCCCTCTTGGTATGGGTAACTTTATTTGATCTAATGGTTGAGTCTCTGGAGAAGAAGCGAATGTGGGTATTAGGAGAATGGAAACATGTTTCGAGAGAAAAGGCAAAAAAAAACGCATAACTGCTATAAATTTGTTAAAATTGAAGCAAAAGAGAATTACAGATTTTTTTCAATTTTTGGTAGGTATGGCTTAGCATTTTATTTTGTGTATAACTTATTTAATTTTCGTTCTAGATATGATTTCTACTACTATAGCTATTTTTGATAAAAACAACAATATTTCTTAACATATATGCAGCTACTTAATTACTATTTGAAATATTTACTAAATAGATTACAGTTTTCTTTCCGTTGTAAACTGTGTTAATAATAGAATTAGATAACTACAACCCCTGGCAAAAAGTACCCGATCAATGTGTCTAACTTATACAGTAAATTCAAAATATGTTTATATTTGACAAAACGTTTGTCTCGAACAAATCAAACAATAATGAGCATAAAATATGATAAAGTAAGAAATGAAATCAATGGTTAGAGCACAGTTTATAATTAGTTTTAATTATAATAAGGGCGGATGAATTACATCCACAACAGAAAAAAATATCCGATCAGCGAAAAGTCGAGAAAAAAGTATCCAATCAACACTATTAATATTTGCTGGCGCCCCCTTTTTACCTGTTTACAGATTTAACACGCTCTAGCATGGCATCTATAAGCTTCTGGCATACACCTGGATAAATTTCATTCCAGCTTTCCTGTATAGTTTCAGGCAATTCCATAACGTTTGTTGGACTTCTGTTGTTCAACTTTTGTTTCAAAATATTCCAAATGTTTTCAATGGGATTTAGGTATAGGGTATCTGCAGGCCACGTTAATGTCTTAATTGAAGAGTTGCCATTGTATTTTAGAATTTTTTTGATTATATTGCTACGGTGACAAGAGACATTGTCATGCTGGAAAATGAAATCATGTTAATCGCCGTACCATTCATCGAGGCTAGGGAGCAAATAGTTTTCTAAAATTTCCTGATAGACTTCAGAATTAACAGTTCGCAATACTGTACACAACTTCCCTATTCCTTGGAAAGTCATGCAGCTCCAAATGAAAATTGACCGTGGAAACTTAGTTTTGATAAAGATGCAATATTCATTGAACTTATTCATCCACTCTTCTCCACACGAAGATTCCACTATCATCGCCAGTTCTAAGGCAAATACGGGATTAGTCACTAAATACAATTTTTTCCAGTCCTCGAATCCCTAAATTCAATGGTTTTTGCACCACTGCAGATGAACTTTTTTATATTTTCTTCTTAGAAATGGTTTTGTTTTGGCTTTGCAATATTTAAAACCGTTCTCATTAATATGATTTTGCACTGTTCGCTCACATACTTCTACTTGATATTTTGACCACTCCAAATTAAGCTGCTTTGATGTCAATTGCTGCATAGAATTTGCCAATCCTAGAAGTTTTCTATCTTGTTTCTTCGTGGTAGCGAGTGGACGTCCACTTCGACGCAAGTTTTCTGCGTTATTTGTAGCACGATATTTCTTCCAAATGTCGCAAACAATACTTTGACCACATCTACGCAATAATGCTACTTTTCTTTGAGACATTCCGTCTTTTAAACATTTAACTATTCTGAATTTTAAAACTTTAGAAAATTATTTCACGGGAGGTATACTTTCGCACACTGCAAAATCAAATATGTTTTCCATCCACGAATTTTACCTTTATAAGTCTTGCTAGATGTTCTATACGTACACTGGCTACATAATATGCAAATATTACGGTAAGTTTACATTTGCTTTTGCACGTGATCGGATACTTTTTTCCGACTTTTTGATTGATCGGATACTTTTTTCTTCACATTGAAATATATTTTATTAAATAAAACGTCAACGATCATAATATTACGATATATTATTGTTCTATTTAAATAATTGGAAGTGTGCTATATTATATTTCGGATGTTATTTGTTGTTCTTTATTTTTTCCGAGATCTATTCAACTTACTTTACAATCTTCCAAACAGGAATGTAAAACGATCGGGTACTTTATGCCAGGGGTTGTATTAACAATTTATAGGAGGAATCAGTAAAACAAAAAAATGCCCAAATAAACATAATAATAAGTTACACCGAAATCCAAATACACATGCATTGTATTTCCTTGTTATCTACTTAGATCATTTGTTAATTTTCCTCGTATTGTGATCTGGTGAATATGGGATCAATTCAGGCATAAACTGTTCTAAAATTCAAGTTACTCACACATCAAACGAGTTCCAAGCACTCGTAGTTGTTAAATTTATATTTAGTAAAACCGAAGCATAACTTCTGTAATAGTTGATGCCTCGTTGAATTATCTTTGCACTTGAGAAAACAATGTATTAATGAACAACGATCCATTTCAAAGGAAATAACCGGAAACACTGTATAACTATTTTTAACATGGGTCAGATGGCGAAAACAAGGTTTATCAAATGTAAGTCTAAATTTCGTCAAGTTGGTCAGTTAGACCGCACATATCAAACTCGCAACTATTCGATTTTAAACACAGCGCATTTCGCACCAGTCAATATAGACTAGCTACAATATTAAAATTACATTCAGTTATGTCAAGAAATAATATGTTTTGAAAAAGGAATATAATTTTGTTTTTATTTGCCACTGTCTTGCTTTAAAAATTCGCATATTTTTCGATTATTCCTAAAGAGTTTACTCGCTGTTATTGTATTGAGATCTTTAATTTTTATTAATATTCATTAGGTGTAATTTATATTCATTGGAGTTGTTTTTCGGCCAATTATATAAATTAAGAATGCGATTTTTTAAATTTTAATGTATTTGTTTCATATGATTGTTATAATTTATATATTTATATAATTGTATTATATAAATACCTACAAAGAGACGATTTACATTTAATAAAAAAACAAAACCGCTTACGATCTCTCACCTGGTTATTTGTCTGAATTAAAATCGCACTAAAGTTCCACAATGGGATATTGTCATTTTTTAAATTTATTCAGAAAGAAAGACTGGAAACACTGCCTCGTAATTTTGAACCAAGACCATATGACGAAGACAGCTTATGTGCGCGCACCCCTTGCATCTATGTTGACGTGAGGACATTTGGATCACCACATAATTAATGTGAACCAGTTCTGAACACAACTCTAAATGTAAAATTAAACTTAAGGTCAATGAAACCATTTAGGCCCGCTGTATTAGTTCAGGAAAAACCCTTTGAGCAATAGTTACATAAATAAGGAAATTATAATTTACGTTTAAGTCACTATTTCAGTGAATATTTAAAGTGCGCCATCTATAGTTTCTATCTTACCCAGTACTTCCAGGTGAGTCACCCTTTTCTTCATGGGAACAGTGTTGATCTGACACATGTACTGGCCTCTGTCGGCCTCCTCTACGCTTGCGATGGCTAGGTTCCAATTTTGGCGATTTTTATGATCCAACGTGATGCGGTAGTTCCTGGTGATCACATGAGTGTGGATGCTCAGTATGGTCTGGCTTTCTACCCGTATCCATGCGACCTGATTGGGAATGAAACAACACGAAAGGAAGCTTCTACAATATCATGTATACAAACTAACACATTGCAAATCATACAATTATAACATATCCTTCTAATTTCTTACTATACAAACATAATTGTAATTATAATAGGATGATACGATTAGTAGTAAACTATTTTTTTTTCAATAAATACACATTTAACTGTCCAGTTTCCAAATTGGACATATCACTGATTTTTTAAATATTGTTTTTAGTTCATAAGGCCTCTAACTAAGGGGCAAAACATCACTTACAATTTTTTGTACCAGTTTACAATTTTTGTTAACACTAGTTTTGAATTTTATTTATTTAATAAAAAAATTATATCACAGTTGGGGTATGGGAAAAAAGCAATAATTTGCTTAACAGTAAATTTATATTTTACATTTTATATATAATTATAATAAAAAAAATTATATCAGAAAACCTTGTATTTTAGACATAGTCTAGCACATTAACAACTCTTACCTGATGAACACCTCATTTGAACAGAGCCACCAGCGGTAAAGACCAAAACCTTACTAGACTTGATCGTCATTTGAGGTTATGTGAAGATGTTTTCTAAATTGCCCCCCCCCCCTTTAGTCCGTTTATTTGTGATTATTTTGTAAGTAAGACGGGATGTCATGCAGTGATGTACTGTTAACAGGACGCTACTGACAGGTACGCTATTGAATAGTAAGCCACGTGTACACTCCTGTGACATGAGCGATGTAGGTTGAGCTTTCTATGTATGTTCCCCATAATGAAATTTCGATGTTAATTATGTAGACATTTTAAGTCATTTTCTTATACCATTGATATGATTAATTTTAAACACATACCCTCATAAAATCGTTGCGCGCAAAATTTCATGGCTGTATTTATATTTAGCTATGTTAGCGATTACGTTCTGAAAAGAAGCAATGCACGCATTGTTTGAGTCTCAAGAGGGTAAGGTAGAAACTTTCCTTGACAGAGAGTAATGGTATTTTTCCTAGCAGCTTACGCCCCACACATTTTCCGCGTTCAACTTGAGGTAGGGAATGTCCAGAAAGAAAGGAGGGGCAGTCTATTCCAACATTTCTTGGAGAGGGAAAACTTGGGATTTTCTTAATTATGAAATATCCCTTTTTTTTAATTTGACAGGCTTAACTAAAATTACAATTTATCTGCAACTTTTAGAATAAGTGTGTAATTTGCTCTGACAGCAACCAAAGTATTAGCGTGGCGTGGTGTTGATAAAAACATGTTGTTTAGACGCGTCATTTTGTTTACCACAAAAATATAATTGATGTTGTATGAAAAAATCAAATTTCTTGTGTAAATTTCGGTTGTGAAAGAAAGGAGGGGCAGTCTATTTCAACATTTCTTGGAGTGGGAAAACTTGGGATTTTCTTAATTGGGAAATATCCCTTTTTTTAATTTGACAGGCTTAACTAAAGTGACTATGTATCTGCACATTTCAGAATATGTGTGCCATTTGCTCTGACAGCAACCAAAGTATTAGCGTGGCGTGGTATTGATAAAAACATGTTGTTTAGAAGCGTCATTTTGTTTTGCACAAAAATATAACTGGTGTTGTATGAAAAAATCAAATTTCTTGTGTAAATTTCGGTTGTGAGATTAATAACATTGAATGCACACTGTAAAAAAAATATTTAAAATTGAGTACCTGAACCTACTTGTTTTTCTTTGAATACAATTGCACTTTGAATTTGCGATGACGTACTCAAATTGAATTAACTGTATTTTCTAAAAAATTAGATGAGCTGTGTGTTTTAATATTGCTAATACAAGCTTCTGGACGAGCCGTCTTAACAAAACGACCTGCCAAACTTAAAATAGGTGTTCAGAAGATGGTTTTTCACATTAATTGATGTATATTTCTGAAGTGGAAACTGAGTTATTACAACTCAATTATTTTACTTCCTATTCTTTGGAAAAAACCTTTTTAAAATGTATTCTGTTTATAACTTTTTTACGTCGCCCTGGTAGTACAACGGATGTAAGGCTCTGGGCTACGATCCCTGAGAACCTGGGTTCGATTCCCGGTAAGTCTTAGTTGTAATAGTCTATATTTATTGAAATTGATTTATGAAGATAACATATGTAGGCAAGCCGTTTCTGTTTTTGATTCATGTTTACCCATTGTACTGATTTTTGAGTACATGCCTTTTTCATAAATGAAACTTATGTATTGGGAGCTATGATATCCATAGAATGTTATTAAAATTGAATATATTTTACTTATTATTGAATACCTATTTTTAACAGAGAACGCATGCAAAACTTGGGTTATGCTTAGGTATTTAGAAAATTATTTTGCAAAAATTTTAACATTTTATTGCTCTCTTCATCTAAAACAAATTTACCGTTATAGTCGTATGTCCGTTAGTTATGAACATGGATATCATATTAAATGTATATTTCATCATGAAACACATGAATAACGAAAATAATTCCGCCTGACACTGTATTTGTGATGAAATATAACACTATTGAAATATCTAATACAAAAATAAAATTCAACTTTATGTTTTTTAAATTATAGTTAGGCCGTTTTTCTTTATTTTAACAGTTGAATGCATTATACACCCAATCCAATAATATTTGTGTTCCATGTTGTTTTTTCATTATTTATTTATAAAAATATTAATGCATGTATTTCTGTTACTGATTCAGAACGATTAAATTAATTGGAGGAAGCATGTATAAAAAATAAACTCGTCAAATGAAAAAAAAACAGCTTGGCATCTGGTTGAAATTTTCATTTGAATATCAGCTGCAGTCGCTGTTAGGTTTACCCATTCTTTCCGACTTTATTAGCAAAACCGCAACAAAAGCAAACAACCCGTTGGAATAATTTATCCACAACCTAATTAAATTTCCGATACGCCAATTTCTAGTAGTCATCAGGGGAAAATGGCACGCATTTGTCTTGGAAATTCCGAATCAATACGGAAATGCATCATTCATCATATGTGACGTTTAATTCCCTGAGGAAGTAAAGCTATAAAAGAAAATAAAAAACACACGTGAAATCTTCTATTTTGAAGTAGAATCGGACAGTTTTTTTTGTTCGAATGTGCCCTTGCATGAAATATTCCTCTTCAAAATTAGATGCATCCTTGCAGGAAATATACGTTGCGACAAATGTCCGAGAGTCTGGATGTTTGCTAGACTTTCGTTCTTTGGGGATTTATATCCGAATAAATGTTTTTTTATGAGCTTTATTTTGGGAGAAAAAAAAATGTAGAAGATATTTGTGTCAGTATAAACCTAAGTGTAGAAGGAAAAGTATACAAATGTATAGTTATATTTTTGTTTAAATAAAATTGAATCGACACTTATTACACTCATTTATAATGTTGTTACAAAATACGGTCTAGTCGTATTATTGTGATGATGGTTAGTTTATATTATTTTAAGTTTTAACGAATAACAATTAAAATCGACTGTCTTTAGCAAGTGTGAAATTTAACAAAATATGTAATCGTCCAATGCAGATTTAAAATGTGTAATTTTCTAACAACCTTGAAATTCTTTCCATGTAATTAATTAGTAATTTTACATTTACGTAATGAAATAGATACACACAGTGTATTGGATTCAAATCACATTATATTTTGTACACTAAATTTCACAGTTAGCTTTATAAAACGTTCGACTCCCGTGTACTTTACATATATATATATATATATATATATATATATATATTGAACAGCGCAGTTCAATGGATCCGCTGTTGTAATCTCACTAAAGTAACATTCTATAATATTTTTTTATTAACGTTATCAATTGTATATTTAGTTTCTTACATGCTGTGTTAATAATTGAAAGTCATAAAATTAATTAAACTAATTAAAATATTTGATTTTTTTCTTTAAAACTAAAATTTGCAATACACATTTATAATTTTAATTAAATTTATTTCAATTAGGCTATTTAACTATTAGAGTTATTTAATTATCATTTGACTTGTAATATTGCTTAGGCATTAGACAGATAATTTTATTTAAATTTTCACTATGTCTGTTTTAGGAATTAAATTTATTTCTATAAGAATGTAGTATCGGATTTATATTTAATTAAAAAAATTATGCTTGTAAGAACTGACAACTGTTAAAACAGGTCTAGACAGTAACAAAACATGACTACATCTATAAAAAAAAGCGAAATTCACTATGTAAAAAAAGAAAGCTGACTTCAAATTGACAAAATGATGGTGCAGAAGTGGATCATATGATCATATATACCAAGAATAATACTAATAAAATATGCTATATTCCTTGAAAAGTATGGTAAAATGTGAAAACTTTATAAAATTGAGGAATGGTATGTCTGCAGTCTCTTATTTCTAAAGAACCGTTGTCATGTAAATTCCTAGTTTTATCCATGGAAAATTGTGTAAAACTTTTAAACAACTGTGGTATTGCAGAAGTTTTAAGTACTATAAATGATTTCTGCAGACACAGTATTAAGTACAGATGCCCTTCTGAAAACCTACAATATTTTAGAGGATATCATGTTAAAATTTCAAAAATTAATGAAATTTGAAAGCAAAAGTGCAGTTTTCTTAAGTTTAACACAAATGTTTTGGCTGATTTTAAGCAATACTTAGTTAAGCAAAACTTAGTTAATATTTAGTTATTAGTTATATTATTATTAGTAATTGTTAGTGCATGCTGACCAGTGTAAATGTGTGCAAGATAAATAAGGATCATATACCATATTCGTTATTACTTATTTGGAATGCATAACCAAATCATTTAATGCAAAAAATAAATTAATTTTTACGTAAATATTTAAAATGGAAAGGTCTAACATCTCTACATATGGGGAATGAGTATATGTATTTTAAACTTAATTTATGTAGAAAATATGTAGATTGCTTGAACTCGTTCAGCCTTTTAATGGTCTAACTTACCCTATAAAATCCTAAGTTCTCCACTTGACATGTCAAAAGTGCTGTTGAACCTTCAGTAACAGTCACATTTACAGCTTCTCCGACGAAATCTGGCTCCAAGTCAGCTACAAATAATTTTATTTGATAAATAACAAGAAAAAAGTTAGTGATTATATTTTTGTCTTAAAACAGCTCGTTTTCAGAATTTACCTGTAGAAATACTAATAGCAAAACCATTGAAAGTTGCAAGGTACTGCATCTATATAATTTATACTGGTGAATTGTCTGTTATTTCAAGGAAAAGAAATATGTTTAATATTACACGATGTGAGCCCAGTACAATCGGCTGCCGTTATATCAAATATTGCAATTTATTTCAATCCCTTTTAAAATTCCTTATTGACTTAAAGATGCAATTTCATTGACATTATATAATATAGTCCAACTAATTTTAAAAAAAATATTATACAAGTTAATTTCAAGTATATTTTTATACTGAAAAATGAGCGCCGAAAATATTTTGAACCTGCATTAGCTGGGCAATTATCGGATCACTGCGAAATAACATCTTCCGGAGGAAGGTTTCGTAGAAATCATTGCAAATTAATATTAAAATTATTATATCAAATTCGTATAATTTCTTCAATGATGCACTGGTCTTTCATCGAATGATAAATTTTAAAGCACGCAAAATAGTTTATTTTTAAATACGAATTTTCAGTGTATTTTAGGGGAGACTTATCATTTAATTAAAAATATACATACATTAACACATCAAAAATACCTTCAAAGTAAAAATATTAAGTTTAAAGTAAATATAAAATAAATTTATTTTGCAATCTCATCATAAAATCCAACCTTGCAAAATTTATAATTTAACCGACAAAAAATAATCTTACTAATTTTTATTAGTTTTATACAAACGTAAAATTAAATTATTTTTTTATATCAAAATAAATTAAAAGTATATCAATAATCAAATATAAAAAAATAGCATTTTAAAAGCGAAATATTGTCATTCTAATAGATATATATGGCTTGAAATAATTTTTTACACTACGTTATAATTGCAATTAACTGTTTTATAATAAATTTTTTCAGCACTTCACGTTACAATTTTGCGATTGAAATAATATTTAATATACGTAATTTATATTTTAAATATTGACATTTGTAAAAATCTTTTGGATAAATATTTAATAAGCAATTTAATTCTTAAAATGCAATTATTTAAAAAAAAAAGTACTGTTTAATAAATATAAAATATTATTGTGTTTATATAAAATTACAATTTTTATGCATAAAGTTATAGTCTGTACATATTGGCAAAATATATTAAGATATTAATTTAAATATCGCAATTAAAAAAAACTATTTTAGATAGTTTATTTGAACAGTGTAAAAAGAAAAATATTATATTGAAGTGTTTGTAAATTAATGAATACACTTAAGTGATATTTCGTTATTTTCCGTTAATGATGAATTAAATAGGCTGTCGAATATTATTTTTTATAGATATATAGTTATGCAAAGATTTTTGATAATTCTAAATTACTTACAATTTTATTCAGTCTTTTTTGCAGCCCATGTTCTTAATATACTCTTATTGTAAAAAAAATTTTTAATATTTTTTTTCAAATATTCAAATGAAATATTAAAATAATATTTTGCCAACAAATGTATAATTTTATGTTTTTCATGAAACTATAACGTTTTATTCAAGATTATAAAAAATAAAAAAATATCTTCAAAGACGCACAAATTCATATTATTTCATGTTTGTGAAAAGAAATAAATTTATATCTGAGTAATAATTGTATAAAAAATAACGCAAAGTTAATTGCTACATTTACTTTGCGAAAGATAAAAATAAAAATTTAAAATTTGTGTTTGCAATTTTTTTAATACATTAACAATATGATGCCTCACTTACTCAAAAAAAATATAATTGTTAACTAAAAGATAATAATTAAATTTTATTAAAAGAAAAATAGTGTAATTGAACTTTTGACATTAATAATATAATTCATCTCTTACAAAAAAAGTATTATTGATATCTATCAAATAATAATTAAATTTTATGTAGAAAAAAAATAATTTTATTGAACTTTTGAAATCAAACTCTATTACATACCTCTTGGATGCGCTTTAGTAAGGCACCGCAACCCAATGCAGAGACAGAGCAATACCGCCCGGCAGTGCCTCCTCATCTCCATCTCCCTTCGAGTATAATCGAGAATACAATATAGCTCCCTGGCGCGATTACACCTTAAAACTGCTCACCTTTGGCCCCCACCCCTCTCAACAATCGGCCGGCATACTGCTCCAATAACCAAACAAACTTCCACCAGAACTTCCCAAATGACGTCTGCCCTCCCCCTTAGGGGTGTGTATCCAGAAGAGTTCACTGACGATTTATATTTATGAGAAAAGCGCTGGCAACACAGGTTCAATTTTATATTGCACCGGAGAACACCTCCCCCTGCCCCCAAACACACGTGAAACCCAATGCTCAATAAAAGTTTGTCCACCCCCTACCTGCGCATGCGCGAATACTTAGCATGCTTGATTAAACCGTCTCTTCCGATAAGAACCCCTTTGTCACCAGCATGTTCCCAAGATTAATTACATCTCTTCAGGATAATTAGGTAGGGCGGCATCAAAAGAAATGGAGCCCCCCCGCCGGTGTTATCGCTGCCTGACACCACTACCCCGATTGATATTTTAGCCCCGGCCTTTCCAGACGTCAATAAAGGCAGTTTCATTATTACGACAATGCTCAATTAATATTGCCCCCGTTCGCTTCATCAAGACCTCCCCCTCACCCCCCAACCCCTTCGTATTTCTTTGGGTTTCTTTTCAGCTCCTCCCCCTTTTACAGAGAGAGAGAGAAAGGTATCAAGTCGAAGAAGATGATGAGACTTTTGGTTTAATCAAGAGAGAGAAATTGGGAGGGGGGTGGGGGGAGTGCGGTGGTGGAGAGATTTAGAAGGGGGGAAGGGGGGCAACACGCAGATCATCGAGTGTAGTATTTGCTCGCGAAAAAGCTCGATATCAGAGTCATCAACGGTTTATGCTACTTCAATGAGCTCTCTCGACGGCTGCTGCTGCTGCCAAGAACTATGATTGGCTTTTTGCAGACAGAGGCGATGGACGACAGCCGATTTTCTGTCATTTCCTTTATATCCAATTCAACCTCTCCCCCCCCCTTTCCCTTATCCTCTGTTGGGTCGTTAGAAGGGTTGAATTGAACGGGAAATTTTTGTTTTCCTTTCCAACACACAAATAAATGGAAATTTCGCTGGCAAATTTGAGAAATAAGAAGAAAGAGGTATTAATTATCGGGGGGGGGGGGGCATTCGGATAAAAAGAATAACAATTCCTCCTGAAAGATAAACTCCCGGGGTAATTGAAAAGTTTTCCCCTTGGATATATATCGTCATTTTTAACGAGGGAAGACGAGTCTTTGATTAAAAGAGGGGTCTTGATGCCGTCATAAAAGCACCGGGAGAGGGGGACGTCGAAATTAAACGCCGTTGCTCCCCGAAAGAACAGAAGTTCATAAGCTTGTAGGTTCGAATGATTGGGACATTATGCAGGCGTTCTTTATCGTCGATCTTTCGTCAAATTGAGTCGTTTGTTCTGGGATGAATTTTTACTCTTTTTTGGGTTTTTGTTTGATATCAACATGATGAATGGGGAGTACAGATAATAAATAGTATTGAAGTCAGGAAACTGTGTTCGATATTTTTTTATTTGTTTCCGGTGATTTGATATGTATTTAAAAATGTATATGTATGTGTACTTTTTTAAGTTTATATCAATTACTTAATACAATTATTACAGAGTATACATAGCTCAATTGTATATTAATATTTTTCCAAATGTTGTGTAAAGTATAATTTTATTTTATTTATGTATCTTAAAGATAAGCAGGGCATACATATATAATTATATAACAATTATATAAGCACTTTTACATGCACACTGTTGATATAAAATGATAAACCTATCACATGTTGCAATTTTTATGTTGAGGTGGGTCATTTAAACGTTTGGCTACAGCAAATTATTTATCTAGATTTTAATTTAATTAGGATCATGAGTGTGATGCAGGAAATGAAAGTCTTTTCTACCACTATATCAGCTCTTTGTTTATTGAAATATATTTTTGACCTCTTGGCCACTTTACCGTCCGTTCTGAAAAATGGCAAACGGGCTCCATAATCAAATATTGAAAACGTTGTGTCTACTACGCCCTTTGAAATCATATAGATTCAGCCCACCAGATGTTGCCCAGAAAATTAACAGTGTCTACGCTCATACCCTACACCACATGGGCATACGTAGGTTTCGTACTTATTCCCTTTTCCGCTATCATCTCTAAATTCTACCAATTGCAATGTAAAAAAAGGTACTTAGTGAGTACCTGAACCCATTCGCTTTCTTTAAATATGATTGCATCGTAAATGAGCAATGGCGTACTCAAATTTAAGTAATTGTACTTTTTCAAAAATGAGGAATGTGATTAAATATTTCTAATATTAGATTCTGTTCAAGCGATCTTAATAAAACTAGAAAAAAATTAAATAGTTGTTCAGAAGATGGTTTTCCACATTATTTGATGTCGATTGCTGAAATAGGTTGTGATTTATTTCAACTTCAAAATTTCCATTCTTTTGACGAACTTTTTTTTAAAAATATTTCTTCTGTTAATAACTTCTTAATGTCGGACATATAAGACAGTGGACTGAGGTGCTGAGGATCCCTGTTCCCATCCCCGTTAGACTAATTTGTACGTGTCGATATTTATTAATAGTGATTTATGAAGGCAGCCTATGTAGGATCAATTCATTGTACTTATTTTTGAGTACATGTCAAAATTGGAACTTATGTTTTCGGATAAATTATAAGCATCGAATATTCTAAAAAGAAGTAAATCTTACTTATTTTCGAGTACCTATTTTTAACAGTGTAGTACAAATTAACTTTTATGAATGACATTAACATAAAACACATGTGTTAACGTATGTGCATTTCAATACTACATACAACAGCGATGATCAAATTAATAAAACACAACGCAATACCTATAACAGCCACTCTTTATTCAACTGTTTTTCTTGAAAATATAAAATATAATCTGTATTGATATTATTAACCTTCCTTCGAGCGCATTTAATCTGACAGCTACAGCGAGGACGGGGCGTTTAATTTAATTGGAATACGTTCGACTAGTTTCACGTCATTTACATGGTTTGTTTTGTTGAAACTCGTATTGTTCTTCTTTTTATACAACTAACAATGACGTTCAGTACTTGGCAGTTGTATAATAATGTGATCATTATATTTTGTTTAATGAGTGGTCCATCAATCATATTGTGCCCGAACTCAGCGGTCAATGCATTTCGTCCGACAGAAGGTTCTATCTAAAATATCGAAATTTGTATAACATTTGCTCAGTATGGTATAGTTTATGTATCGACGTTTACTAATTCCCATTATTGAATTGCATAGTAGAAAATTAATGTAAATGTGAATCAATAAAATTAATTTGCAAACGTGTTAATCAGGACATTAAGTCTTATTTTCATTCGCTTTTCTATTATCAATTAATAAGAAACTATGACCTGGTTAACACAATTAAAATCATTCCACTTTAACAAACTGACTCTCCCGCGATATTGGTAATTGTAAAGTAGTTTTCGCTACTTGGCAGTTTAAAAAGTTTTCCTAAGCGTGTACTTTAATTATTTGTTTGCCAACATTAATTTAAATAATTGTATTGAGATAGCTTTCAAAGTATACTTAAAATAACTAAATTTAAGATAATACTAACATTTTTAATATTTTTATGAATTTAAAATTTGAGTGCATTGATGGAAAACTGAAGATTCCTGAACGTGTTATCACGTACATGAGTGTCATAGAGTTAATCAAGATTGTCTCCAGATACTAATGAGTCAATAATATAGTTGACCATATTTTACTTAACATTCTAAAATATATAGATCCGAATTTCGCAGATACCAGTTAGGGCGCCGATTTCATATTGAACATACATAGTTCCTATAATTATTGGGCCCCAGTTGGTCAGTGGATAAGACGTTCAGCTACTAATCAGAGGATTGGTGGTTCGAATCCGTGCGATGGACTTGACAGAAAAGTAAAAAAGTAGTGATCTTGCAATAGGAGGGTTGACAGCTTCGCTACAAAAATACTAGAAAGTCGTCCAGAATATCCAAAAAATTATACTGGCGTGTATACGGGACTGGTGCACGATAAATCTGATCGGGGTTCAATGTCCTGACGCATATTGAGGTTGCGTCGGGTGCCAGTTCAGGTGTTGTCTTCGTCATCTGACCATGGTTCAAAAATACGAGACATCGTTCCCGGGTCTTTCCTTCGAGATAGGACCCGAACCGTCGCCAATAACCCCCTGTGCAGCTGTAGTGCGATGTTAATTAAACAAACCAAACCATCCTATAATTATTAACAATTATTTTACTATTGGATCAAATTTCTCCATCAAGAAATGCAGTGTTTCGATTAGTAAATTATTCTCATATATCATATAATGATGTTTACTGTTATATCTTCAAATGATTTTTTTACACAACATTTCAATGTCTGAAGTTCAATATATCTAAATTTTATATTTCTATTTCTAATGTAAAATAACGTGCATAAGAAAATTTGATTACATATTATAAATAAATATTTTATTTTAATGCATTTTCGTCAATTCGTAGTTTTGTAAAAGAAATAACGGCAATTTCAAATCAGACTAAAAGAATTTGTAAACAAATTGACCTTATTTTTTCTAGGCACTGCTGAAAACATAAAAATAATTTCCTAAATTGTATTGCAAGAGCATAAAATAAAAAAATGGATATTCCTTTCGAAACAACATTCTGATATGAAAAAATATTTACCCGATAACTTGGATGCAGAAGTAAAATAAAAAAGTCTAAAGGTTCAAGGGTATTAATGATAAAGCAACTCTTGTATGTTTTTTTACTTCTCTCGCAAGGACGTGACATAACTTTTTGATCTATAAAATGATTTCCTCTTGTAAGATCCTGGAATTACAAAATCTAGCTTTGGTTCTTTTATTTTTCCATTTGCAAATGAATTATTAAGTATTACTCTTTGAGGAAATCACGTGAACAGAGGATCAATCATTTTTTCCAAACAATTTCTTTCACCTCCAGAATTATATTTATATTTGAGTTGGTCATAAAAAAAATACTGATTTCTATTATAATTTAAAAAAAGAAATCCTGGAAATAGTGAAGTTTATTTTATATTACATTAAAACGAAGTTTTGTAGGTATAAACACACATTTAAGTAAGTATATATTGTTGCACAATTTATAATAATTAATAATTTGAATAACATTTAGTAACTAATATTTTTGAATATCTAAACGATTTGTAAAATCTTGTTATAAAATCAAATACAAGCAACGAGTTTAGACATACATGAAACAAAATATATATACAATATTATTCGGTAAAAGTCCTTATAGTTTTCAAACTATTATAATTCCGCCTTCTGAAATTAAAATAAAACATAGTTGATGTATATTAAATATTTTGATCTGCTCAAATATATTTTTTATTGTAAATACTGTACACTAACAAATGTGCACAATTTAAAAACTTTTAAAATCATGTAAAGGTTTTAAATTGACAATTTGTTTTTAATTTAATATAACTATTATTGTTATAAAAACACGGAAATGTTGTAAAAACGCGGCTCAAGGCACACACGCTTCTCATATTATGTTCAAAATAATGAGGGTACTCTATTCATTCATTTATTTTAAATTTTCCCTTTGTACTTGATTTTTTTAGCTTCCAGATAAATATATATTTTAAACAGAACAATTTGTAAACTTGACAATAAATACAATATTTTTAGATTGATACTTTTCTTGGAGCATTTAATACATTGGAAGACATTTCAAATTTGTTTTGCAATATGCTAATATGTATTGTTACAAATCTGATTGTTTCTTGTTATTTTATTATTTCTTATATGTAGCCTTAAGTGATTGTAGATTACGAAAGTATAATATACAATCCTATCATATATTGTCTTACGTGAGATTGTTTATTCAAAAAAGGGCAAACATAATTTTTTTCCCATTAACTTGCATTATCATTTTCTTTAGTTACTGCATATATAATTATCTGGATTATACTGGATAAAAGAATTCAATATGCTTCAGTTTGGATACAGCTAAGCTTTAATGTATTTTCAGCTGCATTAAATCTACAGAAAAAATGTACATAAAAAAGTAATACAAACCACTTATCTATGTCATTTCATTCCATATCATAAAACGCATTAATTTTAAAGCAATTTATAAAACGTAGGATACAATTGGTTTACATGAATATTTTTTCTTAGAAAATTTACATTTTTGATTATGTAATCATTTTATGAAATTTGACAATGTCGGAACATTTTTATAATGTATAATTAGATGCATAATCAGAATAAAATATCCATATTTTTGAGAACATTGAGATATTTGAAACTATATTTATGCCAATGAGAAACTCAACTTAGAAGTTCATTTAATATTTAATCATTCTTAATTAAAAATTTAATATTTGCAAGTTTCATTTCTGTACTGCGTTGCTATAATACTATGGTACTATAGTACTATAGTACTATGGTATTATGGTACTATAGTACTATGGTACTATAGTACTATGGTACTATAGTACTATGGTACTATAATGCTATGGTACTATAGTACTATGGTACTATAGTACTATAGTTGCAGCGTTGTAAATTTTGTTTAGTATTTTACATTTTCCTTTTTAGAAGTTACTTCTTCCCACATTCCTCTACATAATATATTATACCTTCTAAATATTGAAATACTATTTTTAGATTATTTTTTTACAAAATGCAAAATTTATTTACTTGTTTCATTATCCAAAAAATTAATTGCAACGGAAATCTAGTAAATATATCCATAAACAATTCTTAAATATTTCTGAAGAAAATAAAGAGCAATGAAATATGCCAATAAAAATGTACGTGAATTTAAAATGTATTAGCACATATCAGTTTTATTTAATAGCAATTAATTTAAGCTCAGCACGAGATAAGTTACAAAGTTGCAATTTATTAATTTAAGCATAGATTTTACGTGCGTTTGCACAACATAAAATTATTTGTACTACCAAATAAATGCAGGCAATATTTAAGTTTAAGTTCTTTAAAATCTAAAAATTCCTTCTCTACAACGTTAACTCAACAACAAAGTTTTATTCCCGAACTACTCGATAGCTCGGAAAATATTTATCTTGGAACCCACTCCCAAACAAGCTTAAGAAGTATAAAATATCCCCAGTCGGACGAATATCTGAAAATTTAAACATTCTAAATAAATACCACTCATTCAGAAAGAGCAACTCGGAACTGACAACACTTTGTCCTTCCCAAATATTTTTACGCGCACTGCCTTGGAATTTTGGTGTAGAGGAAGAACTAATTCTGTTGCTGATAATTTTCTTCGTCCCAGTTGGGTTTGTCAATGCGTTATTCAACTGTTTCGGTGTGGCATGGTATTCATGACTGATTACATGAAGGTAAGAACAAATAACAAAAGAGAAATATATTGGGTTCTGGTTCGGTAAGGGAAATGCATAGACATATGCGTCTATCAATGTAAGTGCAATGCATCACGTGATATATAAGGTTTTTGAGCTGTAGATTTGAAACTGAAATAATTGGGAAATAATTTTAATAATGGTATAAATTATTTATTTTGAAATACATAAACATTTTGAAGTTATAATTTAATAAATATAAATGGTGTCCGAGAAGTCTCGGATAAATACAAAATAGTGTAAATAAAAATTATGTGGCTGGTTTTTATGTCACGAATTACTAGCCGTCCAATATTTTCGGAAACCCTGTATAATATAATATATTTACTTTATAGTAACGGATGGTTGAAGTCTCAAATATTGGAAATTTAAGTTTTAAGTTACATATGGAGAATAAATTTTAGGTACCCCATTAATTGCCAATCTTTTGACTACCAGAATTATTTTTAAAGTAATCTTATAACAAACCTTTTTAAATATAAATGTTAGTACAAATGTAATGTTATATAAAATATATACACTAATGTTAGTATGAATAAACGTATATATATATATATATATATATATATATATATATATATATATATATATATATATATATATATATATATATATATATATATATATATATATATATATATATATATATATATATATATATATATATATATATATATATATATATATATATATATATATATATATATATATATATATATATATATATATATATATATATATATATATATATATATATATATATATATATATATATATATATATATATATATATATATATATATATATATATATATATATATATATATATATATATATATATATATATATATATATATATATATATATATATATATATATATATATATATATATATATATATATATATATATATATATATATATATATATATATATATATATATATATATATATATATAATGTTTCAATAGAAATGTTTTCAATGTTAAATGGTTAACATTACTAAATACTTTAAATATTTAAAATAAAATAGTTATTTTAACATTTGTAATATAATTTGGACAATATGATATTTTTAAATAATTATGTACTATTTTAAAATATTTAAAAAAAAACTTTTATTTTAGCGAAATTTTAAAATAGAATGTTGCTTAAAATTAGACAAATATGTGTGAAATGATTTTTTTAATATACTAACCATTGAACTATGTTTTAAATTTTGTGCCAAACTAACTGATTATTCCTAATAAAATTCTTTTAAATGTATAACAGCTTAAAAATAAAAATAAATAACCTACATGACGTATTTTCAGAAATAATTTCTGCGATATTATTTAAACTGTGAAAAGAATGTTAAAGTACACGTTTAGTCCTTACAAAAAAGTAATCAGCATAAAACTTTCATCAAAGTTGTAAAATCGAAAGTTTTTTTGCAGATTTCTATAAAGAAATAAACAAAAACTTCAAACATTTAAGTTTTTTTTATAATCTGCTTCCATGAAACCTTCAATTTCACAACTTTGATATAGGTTTATGTTTATTTAAATTTATGAAAGTTTATAAATTTCCCAGCTTTTTATCACAAAAAATATTTTTTTTAACTCTCCTTCAAAAACATGCCTTAAATACGTATTTTAATGAAACGTATGATAAATTACCTAACAACATGGCTCGGCATGAGAATGAATTTTAATGGTGTACAGCATTCTACAGCAAACCATCATCAGAGCAAAGTTTAATTTCCTAAATAACTTTCCATTCACTTTAAGACTGCATCTTAGATAGTCATTACTTAAAAAAACTAAACAATGCTATGACATCCTGAGCGTGGAAAAGTGTCTCTCCGCCGAGTTCCCTGACAGGAAACGCAATATCCTGGGCCAAAAGCTGGGTGTTTCGCTGCAAGTGGAATGTCAAGGAGCATTTATTATAAGAGTTCCTTCCCACTTCTCCTGGTTTTCCTTTGCGTCCTATTATCCTTCGTACCTGCATCGTATCATAAATCACAGGGAGCAATTAAACTTAGGAAGCAGTCGCATTTAAGATTTCCTTGAATTCACTGGAATGGGTGGGGTTTAGCGAATGCCTGGGTCTTAGGAAACAGTTATAGGAAGTCGAAAGAGTTGGAACTGTGAATGCTGTGGTATCAAATGTACATGGAATAAATAAAAAGCTTTATACCAAAAAAAGTTACAGTTCTTTAAAATATCATACAAAAAAAGATACATGGAGTAATTAAAGAACATATTTTGTTTCAAATATGTTGTTATAAAGTATAAAATAAAAGTTTATTTTCAACTATAAATGTGGCATAATAGTGAAATGTATTAAGATAAAAACTTTTCTTATAGAACATTGCGTTAGACTAATAAAATACAACTACAACGTTGAAACGACACAATAAAAATACATAAAATCTAAACATGTTTTGGGATAAACATGTCCCTTCATCAGCAGAAATGAAAAGTCTTTGTACACTACAAAATGAAAATAAACAAATGAATTATATGTAGCTAAATTAATTAATTATTATGCAAATAATGTTTATTGTTTCATTATTAGTTTTTTTAATTTTTAAAATTTAATCAAAATTTAAATGAATTTTAAAATTGTGTTTGGAAATTTCAATAAAAGTAATTGTTGATGGTTGAAAGTTTTCTTCAAAATCTGTATGATGAATAATTGCAATGAGTTGCGTTACAGAAAAAAATTAGCTGCTTATTCATGTAAACTACAATTTAAAAAAACTTGTTTTTATTGTACTATTTAGAAGGCTTTTGTGCTTTTAGAAGGCTTTAGAAGGCTATATGAAGATGTTTTATGATGTTCGAAACGATTTTTAAGGGAAACCTTTCTTTATGCCATAATCATTTAATCAGTTCTTTTATAATATTACAACGATTGAATTAAAAAAGAAGTATTTTAATTAAATAAGTATATACGTTTTTGTTATTTTATTGTATGCTGCATACATTTAAATATATTTAAATAAATTATTAAACTTCTATTTCTGGATCGTTTTTTAATTTTCTAAGAGTTTTCAGTTTTCACTACACATTTTTAAATTTCATAAACATGTCATATTATGTTTTTTTCAAGAGTAAGTAAGTTTTTTAGAAAATAGATTAGTTGGAAATATAATTTAAACTATCTAACAATATAAAACCTTTACAGCTACACAATTTTGTTCGTTAGTTATGTTCTATTCTATTTCCGAATCCAAGAACTCTAAATTCAAAATATATAAAAATTCTAACTCCATCCCACACTTCTATACATAAAACTAAAAATTAATTAAGTTAACGTAACATTATTAAACTAAGAACAATTAAGCTTACTCATTTACAAGAAAATTAATTGCTAATATGAGCGCAATTCAGCAAGTTCCACTTATGCCCTTCCACTTATAATTCTAAAAACTGTGAAGTGGACTTAATTTAACCCAATTCATCTTTCAATGCCGAAAATATTTTAAGGCAGCACTTTCTGCTCTCCCTAAATAGTCTTAACGACCAACTTCATACATTTTCACTACATCCGAAACCAAAAAAAAATTAATAATCAACACCAAAAGCAGCGTATGGAGTCTGCCCCAGTAAATGAACCCGAGTGATTAAAAATGTATAATGTTACCAATTTGATGTTCTCATAATAGCGAGATGAAGTTCTTGTAACTGTGACGTTTTGCTTTTAGGGGTAATTAAGGTCAAACATGATGTTCATAATTAATATAAAAAGAAGGACGGGGGGGGGGGGGAAGGGGCTATCCTGCTTGCTGAGTGATTAGCGGCATTGCTTTTTTTATCGCAGCCGGTGCTTTTACAAAAGATGCACCATTAACTTTAATGAAATCATTCAGCTACGAAAGGACCAATTAGATGGGAGTTTTATTTGTGAAAATAATCAGTAATATTATACTAGCGGTGTGAATAAGTTTGCACCTATATTTTGTATTGATGCATTTTTGCTTATTCCGCAAATTTATAATAATCATATTTGCAGGGTTGGCATTTGAGTTATTGATTAATCTATCATCACTTTTATAAGCAGCCTGCATAGTTTATTGGATGGAGAACTAGTATCACTTGGCAAGGGTTTAAAGCCCAGATAAAATCTGAATGTTTGTGTGTAAGTGTTTGTGCGGAATAATAATTATCTCTTCAATCGGCATGAATTATGATTTGATTTTTGAATAGATGCGAATTTAATAAAACAACCTATTTTGCAATTTTCTAACAAAATGTTTTTTGTAGGGATCCACCAATGAACAAAGTTTTCAATTTTCACAATGTCTCACGTACTATAACTTTTGCTTTTTAAAACATATTAAAAATATATTTAATGTAAATACACGTTTTTTAAATATTGTCGGAATAATAAAATATTGTAAGTATTCTTGCCATTGATTAAGTACAGGCATTCAAATTTAAAAAGTATATTTTATTATTTATATAAACATATTATGTAAGTTTTTGCGTCCAATATAGATCAATCTGATATTTTATATTATTAATAAATACATAAGGGTAGTCTCAACGTCCATTCCACATTAAAAAAAGATATAAAATCAAGCAATTAGAGTAAGAGAATAAGATTTAAACTAAAATGCTTCACATGATGCAAATTGTTTCTTAAGAAGAAGAATGAAAAAACAGACAGCAGTATACTTTAAAAAATATCACAAACGAGCATAAAAACTTCATTTAACACGTTCACTGCTGATGTCTAACAGGGCGCAATTCGACTATTGACTTATACGTGTTATTTTAAAGAATGTATCACGCGCATGTGCGTGGCCGACAGCGAAAGTGTTAACATTACCAATCTACCCAAGTTGATTTTTTATGGGAGGTTAATTTCTGCTTGACAATTAAAAATCGTACCTGAAAACTATAAGGGAACCATGTATAAACCAAACACAGGAAACAGGATGAAATATCAATATTAACGTTGGGAAATATCTTATTAATATAAAATATATGTTTTATAACAGATTGCCTTGAGTTTAAATGTTTTTTTTTATGCCTAAGGTTTAAAGCCATATATGGCCAAATTTGGAGCTATATTTTATGTGCTTAAAAAACTTTGATAAAGTTCTAATCGTAGTCTCTTGCGTCAATTACTTAACTTTAAATAAAAAAAATTGCAATGTTTGATGGAAGTTTTTTAACTACCTAACATAATAATTATTTATTTGGCATGTAGCACCATATTGTACAAATGTACATACCTTCTACATACGTAAATATTTAAAAGTAAATCAAATCTATTTTAGAATGTACGTATAAAACTGTGAGTAACTAAGTCTAAGAGAGATTATATACAAGAGAAAAATAATATTTTTTTTCTGTGGGTAAACTGATATAAAACTTTTTTTAATAATATATTAATAACTTATATACTACTTAATTAGTTTATTTTATATACTTTATTAATCTAAAATTTTTGTTATATAATCTATATGAAATTACTACTAAATTGTTAATATTTAGGAGACAGCAACTAATGTTTAAATTTAAGAAAAATCACAGAATATATAAAAAGTATATTATTTTGTTAATAATTTACAAATTCTCGAGCGATTTTTTTTACCGCTCAAGCTGTCTCTGTTATGAGATATACACACGTTTTGAGAAAATTTTCAATTTCTCAAATAGAGCTATAAGAAAGACATATTTCTGGAGAGAAAAAGATTTATGATCTTCAAGGCAAATGTAGTTCATATCGTGCTATAATATGACAGTTAGTATGAATATGATGGAGTATGTACAAGTAAAGTATATGTTATTTCTCCATACATGTCATCATATTTTATGTAAGGTAATTTATTGGTGAATTTTACTTTGAGTTATGGTATTTCTTTTGTGTAAAATAAAATCAACATTCTGTACCCTTTTCGTTTTTACTCATACTTTGAATTTTATCTTACATACATTGAGAATTTTTTATATTTAGTTTGTGCATTCATTTTTAACGAATTCTGAATTTCGACAAGTTTTTGCGTCGATTATTTTTGTAAACACAAAAAAACTTAAACTCTTATGTAAGAAATAGTTTTTAGATTTCTACTCATGTTCAGCGTTATTTATTCATTTTGAATAGAATTTCTTTTTTAAAGTTCATTTTCCCGTTTTATATAAAAAGGACATTCACTATTAAACATTAAAGAATAAAGATGGGTCAAAATTAAAGATGTTTCTAAGAAATGCAATTCCAGCAATTCCCTTTAAATTTTCAAAAATAAAAATACCTTTTGAAATGTGAAAAATTGGTTTTAATAAATAATTTTACGTTCAATACATTAGGTTTGGAACACCTCACACCTTTTAAAACCCCCCACAGATATTTTAACAAAAATATATTCTCCACCTGTATATAAACTCTACAGAATATATCATAGTCACATATACTTTCTTCTGCACATTGAATCCTTCTTTTTGTTGTCTCAATATTGATTCTGCAGCGCATCCGGCAAGCGTGAATGACCGGACCTGCAACTAAGCCAACAAATCACTAGGGATCGTGACATTGATGTTCGGACTGTCAGTGTCACACCGCGTAGGAGAGGAATAACTGTTATCCTTTATTTATGTCGACGTATTTTGTCAAGGGATTGCGTTATTGTTTCTTTTTCACGGAAGATTATTTTTTGCTTTATTGACAGTGACTGGCTCTAAAAAGAAATCAGTCAACCAAAAGACAATAATATATGCTTAATAAAGATATTGCAGAACTTTTTTTAATTTCTGCAATTATGTTCATAATATTTTTTTATTAACGATTTGTTGTACACTACATGTGGTGTTTTACAAAGAAAGGAATACAAGAGGGTAGGTATGACATTATTGAAATATAATTAAACTTTAGGTTCAAGCTAAGATAATATTTAAAAAGGAACATTTAAGTGGGTGTCTACGAGATTGACCCAATGGGACGACACAGGACTGATTACATGAAGATTTTTAACATGAATGAGTAGGGTGTTGCCACCACTAAGTTACAAGTTTATATGCATAGATTGTTTTATTACAAACAAGCAGGGGTGATGGGAAAATGGACATTGATATCCTACACTACAAAAAAATATTTTAGTGATCAATGACCAATGAGAGTTATTTGAAGAGATTTGGAGTAGTTGTTATTATGCTATAAATTTACCAATAGATTATCATTTTAAAAATAAGTTAGGTCAACTAAAAAACTTATGGAAAAAAATTAACGAAGGCAAATTTCGGCAAATAATAAATAATTGTTTTTGAATACAAATATTTGCATAATTTACACAATTTCCTATATGGTTTATGTTAAAATTAAATTTTAATATTTTGACAAATTGCTTTTAGTGAACATAAGGAAATTGTCTAAATACTGGAATACATAATCACGAATTAGTCACATTCTTCAAAAGATTCTATAAATAAAATGCATTTATAAATACAGTATATAACTAGAAATAAAAAAAATGGAGTTTGAGTAGAAATACAAATATGGATAAATTGTGTTCTTGTAAAAAAATATTTATATATATGTGACATTGTGCTGTCACACGTTGCAATTTTTATATAGGGATCTGACCTATACTGTACGTTGTGCAATTTTTCAGTTGGCTAGACTGACTGTCGCCGGTTTTATTACTGTGTTACAATGTGGGGAGAGTTACGTCACTGAGCTGTTTTTTGACCACACCAGGATTGGTTAGGAGGGGTTATCCAGAAGGGCGGAGCTAATCTCAATTGGTGGATTTCGTAATTCATGCAGAATTTCAGCCCCCATCCCAAGAGACCGCCATAAGAAATTAAAGATTTTCCACCCCACTTACGACTTTGCCTTTGAACATGAAAGACGTGTGAATTTTACTGGATCGACTCCCGACTCCATGCGCAACGACGGAAAAGTCCCGATGCCATGCTAAAAAGGAGAGTCCCCACTTCATGACCTTCAACGGAAAAGTCCCCACTTCATGATAACGCCCCTTAAAGCCGGTCCTCTACGAGCCACTGGAGACCAATGAATCACCGTAGACGGTAACTCTCCTTACCAGTTCACGTAAGAGTCAGTTTAGCATAATATTACACGTAACCACCAACCCTAAGTTTCTACTGATATAATGAACTTAATTTGTTAATAAAGCACCGCTTAAAAGTTATGTGTATGATATGTATTTCTTCCACACCAACATTATTCATAATACAACTAAACAAAAAAAATAACACAACGCAAAATCAAAATGTACTAACCCAACTTTACGACAGATGTTTGCCGTGACCAACTTTACGACAGATGTTTGCCGTGAACCAACTTTACGACAATATAAACGTTTAAATGCATAGTAGATTTGCGTTTTTATTGGATATTTGGTAATACATAATTATTGAAATTAAGTAATTCATATTTTTTTTATAAATCTGACAGCGTTAGAATACACAATTTTATGAAATTTTACTAGATTAGTTTTGATAATACAATTCACATTGTTCAATAACATAGTATATTAAATAAAACTGCCGTACAGATTGATATCTTACAATATAATAAAAAAATGTAATTCATATATTTACAACTATAATAATGTTTCTGATTGAGAGGATGATTCCTTAACAACAAAAAAAGTATTCACTGATGTATAAAGATAGCTTTAAGCTAGGAAAATGTTAAAAATTGAGGATGTTCTGTCAGGATATATTCCAGAATAACATAAATAACATATTTTTATTTATAGGATTTTATGTTGACAAAACAAACTGTTTTCATTTGTTATATTTCAATATCCCAAACCTTTTTGTCTGGAGACCAATGTTTAGTATTTTTTCATACAATGTAAGAACGGTAGTGATAAAAGAATTCTAAACATAAATAAATATATATGTTTTACAATTGTATATATTATTGCAATTATTATATATAAATAAGAGGATTACACTGTAAAGTATATTTTTAAGATAGGTTAATGTCAAAAATGTGTTTTGTGAAAAATGCAATTCTATTATTAATTATATATTTTTGTGTACTTTTTTAATGCTTTACTTTATAAAATTTTAATTATAATTTATTCAGTGATTTTAATTGTTGGGTTGCCATGTTTTGAATTTATTAAAAAGGATCCTGCTTAAGTTTTGCACCAAATATTTGGAAATGTAAATCTACGTATATTTTTTTAATGTAATTAAAACGCTTTTTTTTATAAAATGGCATATAAAAATATGCTTTCATATTGTTATAGTTATAAGATTTTTCGCATTTTAAATACTTTCAAAAATATTATTTGTTTATTTTAACATTTCATGATTTTTCAGTAGTAGAAACAAATATTATTTTTAATATATTAATACCAATAGATGTTTTAGTAAATAAAACTAAAATAAAAAGTATAATTTATTTATACTTTTTTTAAAGTTAAACATCATTATATACCAATAGTGTGGTTACATTTTATTATTATAATTCTTAATGTAACTTGAAATATGACAGTTGAAAATTTATATAACCTTGCTGTAATTTGGTTTCGATGCAATTTTTTTATTTCTTTCAATTTTAAATCGTTTTATTTAATAGCATGAGAAGAACATTTATTTCTGCTAGTTTAGGAGATATATATATTTTTTCAAAAATAAAATGTTAGAGTAATTTCTATTAATAATGGAATACATTTATTGGAATAATTAGTATAATTTTTATTAGGATATCACCAACTTAAATATTTTTCATATCTACATAACTAACTGTCACGCTATTTTAGCAATCGTAAAGTTGTTTTCACTCTTTGGAAGTCTAAATATTTTTCCTTAACCACGCACGTTGATATGTTTATCGATAGTTTCATTCAAAGTAAAAAGATAGATTTTATGTTATACTTAAAAAAAAAGTTTTTAAAAATATTGCAATTTGGAGTATTTTTATGAGTTAAAAAAATGGATGGATTGATGGAAAAACTGGATATCTCTGGACATGACATCATGTCCATCAATGTGACATGGTTAAATATCACATATTTCAGAATCCCAACAAAAAAAGTCAGCATAAAACCTTCATAAAAATTTTGAAATTAAAGATTTTATGCAGGAAAACTGCAGTTTTTTTAAAGATCTATTAAATTAAAGGTTTTTGTTTCAATATCCCTCATAAAAACTGTAAAAAACCTTTATAAAAACCTGCAAAAAACCTTAAATTTTTAATCATGAATGTAAAATGCAGATATTTTAAAGGTTTTATGCAGGAAAATTAAAAACTTCAAAAAAACTGCAGTTTTTTGTTCCAATATCCTATATAAATCCTTCAAAAAACCTTCAATTTGAGAATTTTGATGAAGGTTTCATGTTGACTTTTTTTGCTGGGATAATACACTTTTTATTTAAGCATGCATTTCCTCATTTTAAATGTGTATCATTGTTGTAACTTTGCTACAAGTAAAAAAACCATTTCGCAGACCTTTGTAATCCTTTCAATCAATAAAGCAATAATACGGACTTTTTGAAGTCTAACTTCAAATCTTATGGCTTTTGCCAATCTTCTTTTATGTCTCTTTTTCCGAGTACCGTAGGAGTTCATGAAATCCGTTAGATTATGTTTAGACTCCTTAATGGCTGGGTTTGTTCCGTAAATCGCAATGAGGTGACTCTTCCTATATGAGCACTTCCGATAGAGGGCATCATCTTTGGGAAGAAAAGATGCGTTGGGTTTATATGGGCCATAGCTTTTCGGAAAACTCACTGTACAAGGAAGAGTGACGTAATTCGCATTTGTTAGTTCAATAAAGTATATTGTATAGGAAATAAGATTGGCGTAAAATCGATTAGAAGTTTGAGAAGCGAAATCTAATTTTTTTTTAATATGAAAATTTTGGTTAAAATAAAACAATACGTTCTTCCAGAAGTATTATTTTATCAAATTTAAAATGTTAATTTTAAATTGATAATGTATATAAATATGTTCTAAATGTGTCTGTAAGTCAGAAATAAGTGATTAAATTATATTTAAACGAAATTTTTTAGATATTTATGTACAGCATAGACACACGTTTTTGGGCTATGGCCATTGTTCTTCATTGCATTTAGCTGTTTTGGCATACTAAGTCGTAAACGAGTCGATAAACTTTAATAGCAGCAAAAGAACTAAACAACGTTTCAATAACAAAATTTGATATATAAGTTAATAGTCGAATTTATAACTTGCATATATAAACATAAAGTTGACCATAAACTTGATAAAAAATATACTTTTTGATTCAAGTTTTTAAATATCTTTTCAAAACAACTATGTGTCTTAAATTTCCCTTGTAACGTATCATATGAGGTGTAAATGCGTGCTAAAGTAACTATTTTTTCATCCAAATAAATTTGAATTATCACATTTTTATAAAACCGTTGGAACAAAAGCACTGATCATCAGTTAAGGTTAGTTATAAAATAAACCAGAAATAAAATTAAATGGCTCAAGAAAACTCCTTTTATGATGAAATATTGTGTCACGTTTTGTTTTAGATTTATTTTGTGTTCATTTTACTTCCTTCCATCCTTCTAACGAATCTAAATAAGAACCAATTAATGTTATTTAAAGACAAACTAGAAGTCACTAATTATTGAAAATTCTCAGGAAAACTATTTTCAGTAATGTTTACCAATAATTAAGCAATTTTATTTAACTTGTCATGGTATTGAAGATATAATATATAAAAATATATTTGTGATGTATAATTGGCTTTTCTTTTGTCCACACAACATTTATACCCTTTTAAGTAAATTTAAGACTATTTTCATAAACACAAATGAATATACGTTTGGAATAATTGACAACATGGAGTGGAAATGTAAATGATGAGGTAAGCGAGATCACAAAATGACATTTCATACAATAAAACCTATAATATTAGATATTGGTTTTAAGCTTCAATATATGTATTAATAAAATACGCTAAATCATATCGCGATTGTAGGGTGTAGGTATTTATATAAAATGTGAAAATATATCTATGAACTAATTTTCTTTCGTACATTTATTGTCGCACAACTGTTTTCTTCACAATGTCACGTTAAATATGTTTCAAACAGTTTTCATTTTCAAACTAACAAATTTAAATGTGCTTACTTTCTGCTTCATTTTCAGGTTACTTATGCTGTGTATCCACAAACAGAGAAGAACCATCCATAAAGAATGAATTGCAACAATAATAATTGACTTGCACCAAATGCACTGCAAGTGGCAGGTGCCGCTGATGAGGGAAATATGTTGTTTATTCACCCAGATGTTAGATTTCGCAGATCATGAGCATTTCTCCACTTTTGCAATGGGCACCATTCACTGCAGGGTTGCCGGGAATACGATTGAGCTCGATGGATTCTTCTTTCTAATATTTCTTCTTTTCCATGGGTATTGATGGCCATTGCAGAGAACATTCATGGCACATAAGACGTGGACAGAAATGCTTCTTCGAGTTGACATTGAATAGAAGGTTTCTGCAGATGTTATGTAGAGGAATGGTATATAGTTCTTGGCAGATGCTTTTTTAAGAATATTTAATGGAAATAAAACGTTTTGATATTAAAGCGAAATTAAAACCGCCATTAAAGAAGGCAGATACAGCACTAGCAGTAAAAGTTAATTTAACATGCATTTTTTTAAACAGATATTTTACTAGTAGCTAGTCAGCAAAAAAAGTCAGCATGAAACCTTCATCAAAATGGTCAAATTGAAGGTTTTATAAAGGGTATTAAAACAAAAAACTGCAGTTTATTTTAAAGTTTTTAATTTTTCTGCATAAAACCTTTAAAATATCTGCATTTTCCCTTCATGATTAAAAATTAAAGGTTTTTTGCAGGTTTTTATGAAGGTTTTTTACAGTTTTTATGAAGGATATTGAAACAAAAACCTCTAATTTTATAGATCTTCAAAAAAACTGCAGTTTTCCTGCATAAAACTTTCAATTTTAAAATTTTGATGAAGGTTTTATGCTGACTTTTTTTGATGGGTATATATATATATATATATATATATATATATATATATATATATATATATATATATATATATATATATATATATATATATATATATATATATATATATATATATATATATATATATATATATATATATATATATATATATATATATCATTAAAGAGTTGTAGTATATAAATCTTGTTTTGTCATTTTAAATTGATTTAATTTTATGTTGAGGTTAATAACTATAAAACTGTTTTAATTTGCATTTCTGCAGTTATATAAATCCTAAAAAATCGTTCATTAATCAAAAATAGTTGATTCTTAGATACAAATTTCTATTTTAGTATCAGTCGCATAGTTGTTCCATTAAATATATTGTTGAACTTAGACCATAAAACTCTATTTATCATTTAAAACTTGTTATTTGTCATATGTGAACAAAGTACTACAAAACAAATTTGTTTCTGCAATTCAAAAACCTAATTGTGTAATTTGTATATGTTATATTTGATTACTTAAAAAATATAAGTTTAATTGTACTATAAAAAAAGCTTTAATAAATGTAATTAAATTCGGGGTACGGTATTCCAAGTGTAACTTTTCTGTATTGGAACCAATAGTTTAATTACGTAAAAAAATATGTTAAAAATCCTTAGCAATTTATAAGCATTCTAAGGGCAAAATGCAATTCATTAAAACATGTATATACACAAATATAGTAAATTAATGTAGCTCAGTTTCATTCCCATTTGTTATACTATCAATAACGATAATGTTTTTTTTATTTAGTAGGTTAATATTTATTTTTAAAATTTGCTGTAAAGAAGTTCATTTTATTAATTATCTCAACAACTAAAAATGAGGTTTTATATTCTTCAATCAGACTGGTTTTGTTTTAAAATTATTTTAATATTACAATATACATGAGCTTTCATATCTTGACTTTCATAAAACAAACTATTTTGGTAATGGACACTTTATAGCCAACCGTTGCATTGCAATGCATCGAGCGCTAGTTAAAAAAACTAGTAAAAATAAAAGAAAGCGGAAAACGCAATCTGCAGATAAAAAAACAACAAATGGATGTTTTATCCAATCAGATTCATCGCTTTTATGACACAACAGCGCACATCTGTGGTTAATGTACCGAGATTTCCCTGTAATCCATTAAGGATTTGATGGCAATATAGGTGGAGCAGAAACATCTAATAGCATAAATTAGCCTAATGCACCTGGGCGAATTCTCCTGATCGGAAATATTGTTGGTTCTTCATTGTGTTTCTTTTCACATATGCCTGTTTGGTGGTGCGTGAAAGTGTAATTTTGTTTTTTGTAGAAATACACACGTAACATGCTGTTTTTATGTATTGTAATGTTATCTAGTCGAGGAAACATTGTCACAGGCGCTTTACGTTTTGTATCTTCGATTGTGGCGACAAAATTGGTAAACCCTATTTACGCTGAATTTGATACATTTATAATATTTACTAATTGGTTACACTTTCTGAATATTATTTTCGTTAGTATATATCACATTATTTTTATTTATTTTATTTCATATTATAAATACTTATTAATAGTAAAATAATCAAATGCAGCAATTTTTAAAATTACACGTTCGTAATTATTTCCAAAGTTTAATTAAGTAATAAATAATTAACTACTGCTATTTTTCATAAAAAAATTAACTAATTTTTTAATGTAAATTTCCTTAACCCTCTGAGGGATCTGAATTAAATTGGATTTCAAGTTTCTCTAGCAGTACACATAAACTAAGTATTCATAAAAATGATACGCTGAAGTATTTTTGAATTCTCTGGAGTTGGTGTGTTTATTGAAAGATGTGTCTTTTAAAATTGTTTTTTTTTAAATATTTTATTTATATTAGAAATATAAATTAAACTATTTTAGAGAGAAAACAACTAAATAATTTTGCCCTATTTCAAAGCGAGGTTAAATTTTACAGGAGTCACAGTTTACGTTAATATTATTAGTTAATATTAATATTAAGATGTAGTTAAACCTCGAGTTTGCTTTTGGCTATCGATTTAAACCTAATTAATTTTTAATAATCCTCACCAAGATTTAATAAATTTTACAGAAACTCAAAATCAGCATTTCGCCATTTATGAATATCATTTTATGCATTTCATCAGCGATGGTATTTAAAAGATACATGGTGAAGAGAATTTGTAAGATGATTTACTAATCAATGACATACGTTTAACTGAAGTTATTGTTAAACATATTATTGTTAGATATACATGATTATTGATGATTACCAATTATTATACATTGCAGAATAGTTCTCCCCCTTTCCCAATTACATTAAACTATATCATAGTTACCAATTATATTGAATTATAATATAGTGAATGGTTGAACAGAGGTTGGGTTAATCAAATATTACTGTATTTTACCACTTTCACTACTAGAACACAGTGACTGAAGGAAGTAAACCAATTTAATATGACACTAATAGTATGTACGTAAAAAAATTATGAAATAAATAGTTTAGATTATATAATATCCAGCAGGTATTACGTAAATTCCATACCTGAGCTCATTTTAATTTTAATACATTCTGAGTATTTCTTAGTACAAAAACCTAAGAACGTGTTAAACATTATAGTAACACATACTCTATGGTAATCTTAACATTACTAATAACGCTTTTTATATTGATGTAATAAATAATGTTTTTCAAATTTATATGAAAATACTAAAACACTCTAATTTTTTTCAGTGACAGGTTTTTTCCTCGAAGATTCAATTACTCACATTAACTTTCCGGATTGTTAGAACTTCGTTGTATCTATTTTTTCTTATCGATCTGTATTATTCTACAGATTTACTGAATTTCATTCCTTACTAATGTAGAAAAAAATTGGTATGGTTAGCTCATTTCTTAACTTACCTAGATGATTTAATACGTTACTTTATGTTTAGTTCGGATTTCGAGTTATTTTATTTAACGAATGTTTCATGATATCTCTACTTCTGAGATATCGAATATTTTTTTTTGATATTAAATATAATTTTAAAAAAGGGTTTACATTTGTTTTTTTAACAGGAAATAAAAGAATTAAGGAAGTAAATGTGTCGTGAAAATGTAAAATACATTAACTAAGTATGTTATCGTGTTCTAATAACAATTATAATTTTTATTTAACTAGCGATTCAAATATTAGTGTACGGGATAAAGTAACGCCACACCAGAATTAACCAATGGTTTATTAGCGACGACAATGTTTACAATTTCATTAAAATGGATTACACGAAAATACATTCCCCTAATGCAAAATTTATTTAAAACATTTTACTGTTTCTATAATTGTAAAATAGTAAAGCTAATGAAATTTACATATTCTAAATTTAATAAATAACCGTGAGTATGTACATTTTTATTGATGTATGTGTTTCAACAATAAAATAACAATTGCCACAGTGTGTATTAATTTGAAAGACGTATTGTCAAAATGCCTTGTTCATATAGGTAATATTTAAAGAGGCTGCATTCAATATTTCTTTACTGCACCTCTTTTATTTAAATTACAACACGCCTAAATCCCTGTGAAACAATACTTTCCTTGGGGTGCTTCAAAATATTTTCATACTTATATTCATTTAATATTGTCTGCCAACAGGTATATTCATTTATATACACTCTATAATTTTCATTTAACTTTTACAGTATCATGGTATAGGTGAAATAAATAGCTTATAGATTTCCAACATATTATTTGGGACAGTGCAGTGGCTTTAGTTTTCCTTTAAAAAGTATTTGTCAAAATTAAAATAACCTATACTTAAAAATATTTCTAAAAAAACATAATTTATAATCTTTTATAATCATAAAAATTAAAGTGTGTAATTTTTTGGTTTATTGGTTCGTTTTAAAAAAACTCAAAAATGACACAACAGATCACGGTAAAAGTTGGCACTGAAATCGATAACAGTCTGGTATAAAACTAGGGTGAATTGTAGAAATCTGGATCTCCAGGAAATTACAAAAAAGTTGGACATCAAAAGTAATTTGGTTTTACAGGTTTAAACGTTGAATGAAACGTTGAACTTATCCTGATTTTATTGATCTATTTCTTACGTCGTCATGTAAAATACTTTTTTAAAATTTAAAATATGGAGTGTAACCATTTTAAATAGATTTATTTAATTAGTCAAACACAAATCTGGAAAACGTGTAGAGGATCAAAATTCAGAGAATGATTTGTTCGAAAAGTAAAAATGTTAACGAGGTCTTTCAAAACTATACGACGTGCCGTTCGAATGTTATATTTTTTATTGCTTTTATAGAAACTAGATTGCGCATTTTGAAAAGATAATAAATAACAAAATGTACTGCATTTAAAGTTTAACCGAAAGTTTTCAGCCATAGGACTGGAACTTCGAGTAGTATACTTTGACAACCGCACATCGAAAATACGGTTGTGGGTTTAAACTACATTTCATTTGATGGGGCATTCTGCATTGAATTTGATTTAAACTCTATTAAATGGAAGGGGGTGTGATGTCCTTAGGGAAGTAGTTTGTTGCATCGCAACAGCTTAAGCCATATAAAAAAAATAAAGGGTACTTACCTCCTAATTTAATAAAATGTGCAACATAGTTTATAAATAAACAGTAATGGTAAAATATAAGCTCATGCAGCACGAAAATGAAATATTCCTCCAAAGTTCTAAAATATTTTCCCAGTATAAAAATATTTAAATCTCATAAAACAACCAATACTCACATCTTCGAAATAAAATTTTTTTTGAATTCAGCTTTGTTTAACTATTTATCGCAGTTATCAAAAATATGACCAACATTATAAGACATTTTTGCGAAGCAAAGTTTAAAATCGTTTGAACGAAACACAGAATTTACAAATATCCGAATTCACAAAATTAATTTCCCACAAAAAAAAAAAAAAAATGAACCTTTTGCGAAATCTTACAACATGAGACTTCTTAAACACTTGCATATTATAACCAAACGAAAACTATAAAACAATTTATCCGCGATATTAACGCGAGAGTTCACCCAAATCCGATAGTTCACTAGAAATACACGCAATCGTTGGTGAAGAAATCTAAACAAAACTTTAGAATGCCACAATTAGAAGTTCATCGTTTTTTCGATGAACTTCCATACCAAAACCCGACGTCTCATCCCACTGTTGCTCAGACACCCTCAAAATTACCACAGGACGTTTCACGTATCACAATGCCTCTATGTCCCCAATTTATTTTTTGTCGTGGATTTTTACATTCTGGCTTTTGGCGACTAAATGTTTAAGTTCTATGTGCACTTTAAATATTGCTGCAAGATTCATAGTAATGATATTTACTTTGAAAGCAGGTGTTTTTAATTTATAACTTATGCTTATTTAAGCAATCTAATTCTAAACATATTGAATGGGAACTATTTGAATGGAAATTATTTACATATTGAATGGAAATTATTACAATGGCAAATGTTGTTTATTGAATGCACATTGAGAACACAGTTTTCAGAAAAATAAGATAAACAACCAAAATATTTTTATCCAAATAGCGCTCCATAATTACTTTACTTGAAATTATTAAAATAAAACGAATCGTTTGTATGATTTTTACTGATCTTTATTCACATTTAAACGCGTGTGAAATCGAGGAAAACATCTAGTAATATATGTTTACCAATTTTTTTAAGTTTACCATTTGTAATATATGTTAATAATTTTTTTAAATTTCAATACCTTTTGAGAACAAACTATTTCCCCTAATAAACAGGAAAAATAAGAATTATATACAATTTATCTGCCCAGATGATGATACGAAATAGTTAACTTCAGTAACGAATACAGTTAATAAAATATAATTAAATATTTTATAGTTTTTGTATGTATTTTCTATTTTTAATACAATGTTTTTGTATTGAACTTTGATGTATTTAAAAAGAAAAAAATATGTTTTATTAAACTAAAAACAACAACAGTCCTTTTGGTTTGTTTGATACAAAAACAAGCAGCGTAGCTGTTTTTTTTACTACATAAAGACTAAAATTGCACATTTTTATTAGTTACAAAAAATTTCAAAACAGTTTTCACAACACGCAGAATCAAACTACAAAAAAAATCGAGAAGTTTTATTAAATATATTACTGTACTGCTACGAATTTCAAAAGCAATTCAGTAAATATGTCTTGTTGCTTTCTTTTATCCATGATATATTCTGGCAAAGCATCAAAAAGTGCTCTGGATTCATATTTCCATGAGGAAGCATCGAAGGGTCATTAGCCTTAAACGCATCTGTCGAACAACAAAGCAAGTTGGCAAGATAAATATATTCGAAATTTCTTTTTTGCGATTTTATAGTGTTTGGTAGGATTTTATTCTTACATGAATAAAATGATCCAGAAATTAGTAGTAAACGGGTTTATAAAAAAAGTATAAACTTCATAAAAATTTTGTTATTGTAGAGTAAGTTTTATATTTGAATTGTACACTTTGTAAGTATCGGGAATTTTTTAGGTACACATTTCAATTAAAGTAATAATTACATTGCAATTGCATTTTATTTTTACCTTGCACTTTAAGACCAACAACTGATAAAATATGCCTTTTTCAATTTCGATAAACAGGCGTGATTATAAAAATTGAAATATATATATTTTAAAAATTTCAATTAAACTGAACGTAAGTTAACACATCACTCCTCCCACTGCTAGTTATTTTCTCACCACATCATCTAACTATTTTGCTTCTTTAATACGCGACAACCATTAAATGTATTTTCTAAGAATTTTGATGTTTATGTATTTATATTAAAACGCTTTATAAGAATTATAGATCAAGTGATTCTATTACATTGGAGAATAGTAAACGGATTTATAAAAAAAGTATAAACTACATAATTTTTTTGTTATTGTAGAGTAAGCTTTATATTTTGAATTGTACACTTTGTAAGTGTTGGGAATTTTTTTAGGTACACATTTCAATTAAAGTAATAATTACATTGCAATTGCATTTTATTTTTACCTTTCACTTTAAGACTAACAACTGATAAAATATGCATTTTTCAATTTCGATAAACAGGAGTGATTATAAAAATTTAAAAAGATGTATTTTATAAATTTCAAGTAAACTGAACGTAAGTTAACACTTCACTCCTCCCACAGTTAGTTATTATTTCACCACATCATCTAACTAGCTTGCTTCTTTAATACGCGACAACCATTAAATGCATTTTCTAAGAATTTTGATGTTTATGTATTTATATTAAAACGCTTTATAAGAATTATATATCAAGTTATTCCATTACATTGGAGAATAGTAAGAACAGTTTAAAAATAGGATAGCTGGGGATAAAAGTACGTAAGCGGAAAAAATGTCAGGCGCGTTATGAAAACAATAAAATACCTTTATAAGCCGACTTTCACCCGATGTTCTTGTCACATCAATGCCAGATGTAAAACGGAAATGCATCGGGGTAACGTAGCTTGGAGCAAAAAAAAATGACACAAGTCAATATGTTACAGTTTTGATGTAATTCATTCAATATTTTATTTAAACTATATGTGAAGCAGAATTGTGATATCGTTTTTGTCGTTTTTTCATTGATAGTTATGCATTTGATCTTTTGATTCGCCAAGCAAACTCCAATGCTTTTGAAATTCACGAGATTGCTGATTTTGAATAAGAAATACAAATATTGTTTATGTTTAAAGTAAAAATTGTTATTTAGAGATTAACAATGTAGCGATTATTGGTCCATAAAAGCACTGCATACTTTTGCCCCATCGTATGGGGTAAATATTTTAAAAAAAAGGGTTTAAAAAAATGGCTATTTCTCTGTTAATAATGCTCCAGCGGAATTGGCTCTTCAACAGGATTTATTCTATATCCTAAAGTATGGACTTCAAAATTCACTGCAAAATAATAAAAATTTGATGAACATTTATAAATATCGAAAAAAAGTGCGTGCGTTTAAACCATCATACCATATATCTGTATCTATTTGTAAATTACACATAAATCACACTAAAATTGATATAAGTTGTTTGTTCACCATTGCTTGGTTTCATCACCCTATTATTTATTTTACCATAAATCACTGTTGTGTTAGTCACTTACGATGGCGTGAAGTACAATAACCATTTTATAAGGGCATATATCATTAACTATATATGCATTGTTAATTACACCTGAAACGCACTAACATGACTTTAATGGATATTTAAATATTTACTTGGAACCGATAAAAAACAAACTTAAATGATTAAATTTTTTAGTATTTAATGAAAACAAAAAAAATATTTGCTATTAAACTAAATTAACTCTATTTTTAAAACAATTAATGTATAGAAGCTTCTAATAATTGTAGTAACCAATATGAAAATGCTGTTATTTATGATTAGTGTTTAATGTAGCTTTGTTTCAAGTTTTAAACATTTTAATACTATGCTTTTAACTTTATCAAAGCAGGAATACCACCACGACATCCCCAAATCTATTATTTTCAATGAATTCGATTATCAGGCGCATAATACTATTATCTACTCCCCATCTATCGATGCAAACACAATCACCGTCCATTTCGATTCATTATAAATCGCCCTGTCTCCCCAATTCCTGGCCATTCAATAAATCGCTATACATCTAATCCCGAGGTCCCCAATGGAAATCTCGGTCAACCCGATATACATCGGCCAACAGCTTATCAGGCGATCGGATCTTTACCGGAAAAATGATTTAAAGTCATTTAATTAGGGACTCTATTGGCGCCAACTCATCAGCGAAATGTGCCAACTTTATCGCGGATTCATCAATAAAGTCGGGAAGGGGCTATTATTCACACAACTCGTTGGTCCCGCCCACGTGATCTTTGGCCGTCCCCGTCTATGGTGATTAATGACTAAAGAAAGAGCTGATCGGGACTCCCAAGCTACGCCCGGCGGCTGCAAATTATAAGTTGACATCGTTTGTCAAGGGACCGGGGGGGACCTTCGGGTTATGGAAAGAAATTGGGACTCTATGAAAGAGTGTCTTTCTCTGGATTTAGCGTTGGTATTTGTTAAAGGATGGCCTGCAATTAAACGGTGGGTTTCAGTTATAAAGGTAGTTGTCGAAGTCAGGGTTATAATAATTATGGGAGTGTGTGAGACTTAGGGTGACAAGTAAAATGGCTTAGTTTATTTGGATGTTGGGATAATGATCAATTATATTTGAAGTATTGGTTGATGTATAAAGCGAATTTTTAAAGTTATGTATCTAACAAGTTCTGGCAATTTATTATATTCGGACTTGTCATAGTATGTTTAATTAAACAAACAAATTTGATACAAAATACTGTTTATAAATTAAGTAAATAGGTTGGTTGGGTTTAATAAAGCAAGAGGTACTATATATTTTATATTGCAACATTGTTTTGCTGCGCTCACAAAGATAAGAACGACAAATGTATGTGGTATGAAATTGCTTACTTACAAAAAGGTAAACATGTTTAAATTATCAAAAACTACGAAAAATTGAATATTTAAAAAAAAATTAAAATACTGTAAATATTACACTTTAATTTGTTATACCGAAAACATATTGTACATTTATTTTTAAAAAAATGACATCATATTTAAATAGCCAACATATACGACACACACACTAAGATTGAGCATACAGTAAATATTTTAATTTAATTAAAAATTTACTGAACATAACAGTTATTTTTGTTAATGGTAAAATCGCATCTGTTATTTATTGTTTCTTAAAAAACAAATAAAATTGCTTATCTGTGGATAGCAAAACACCGACTTGCTCTTGCTATAAAAGACTAAATATTTATTTATAAGTACTATTTATAATCATTTGTGCAACTGATGTTCGGAATTATGAAATTCCATTCAGATTTTTAAATGAATTTATAACAGTTTTAAAAGTCATTTTATAACATTTCCATTAAAAAGTAATATAAACGTTGTTGTAACATTATAGTATGATGCCAACAACAAAATACTTTAAAATAAATATATGTTTATTATTTTGAATAATCAAAATAAATATGTCTTCAACGTATAAAATATTTCTAATAAATGTTTTAAAAACCAACATTAAAAAAAACATTAATGTGTATTATACATAATGAAATTGCAGTAAGGAGAGCTTAAATTAATATAAATTTTGGTATAATTTTGTTCAGAAAACAATTATTGTTTTAATAATTAATCTTTAAATCATGCATTACCATACCCACTTCGTTTCATATATCCGTGCGAAGAACGGTTATTTATACTAGTAAAGAAAATTAAAAAAAAAAATTCTAGAATACAAATAAAAACAAAATGTGATATGAAAAATAAAAATCCAATTTAAAACTGATGCCTTTGACATAAGCGATAAATAAAAATATATCTAATAAAATGCAGAAACTACACTGTGTGGATTACAACTGCTTGAACCTATCTGTTTATTTCCTCTCTCTCACCCCCAATAAGATTTATGATAGCAACAACCTCTCCGAGCCATTTGAAGCCATCCCCCAGTGCAGATATATTTTGGTACTTTGCCAAAATCCGACATCAACAATGAAAGAAGCAAGGGATGAAGAATAAAAATATATAAAATGGGGGAACAAGTGGTCTATTCTGGGTAATGGGTCTGTCATTTACTAGAAAACGACTCTTAAAAACGAAATGATACCCCAATACCAAGGCAGCTTCTGCTGTTCATGGGATCGGATTTGTAAAGGAGTGATGCATAGGCGAAACTGCCTCTAGTTTCTATATCAATGCAGAGATCAACTTAATGCTTTAGAAAACAGCTGATGGTGCGATGTGTGCACTTTATAATATCGTAGGGATAGCCTTGTATTTTTTATTTTATCTTATTAGATTTTAAATGTTATGTTATTTCATTCTGTCATGATATAGAAAGAAATATATTTTAATTCAGTTAGCATTATTGGGATTTGCAATTTCATCGTTAAGGATATTGAAATAACATGGCACACTATTCAGTATGAATGTATTTTAGAAATGTGAAGACAAAAGAAATTAAAATAAAGATATCCGTTACGTTACTGGTAAATGTATTTCCCACGCTAAATTTTATAGTGATTTAGTTAAACACTCATGAGCGTATTATATATTTGTATTCAATACACAAAATGAAGATTTATTTAATTTATGCTCGTTGTAGTAATTCCGTGTTATTTTTGCCATTAGATGATATTTAATTATAAATGTGCTTTTAATTGAATAAAGCGGTTTACTTGTAATTTCATATTTATAAATACAAAATAAATATAACATGACAACAAGTTTAAAACTAAATAGCGGCGACACAATTTGTCATAAAAATATTTAAAAAAACTGGTTATGGTAATATTGGTGAAAAAAAAAAAAGTGTTCACACACACACACACACACACACACACACACACACACACACACACACACACACACACACACACACACACACACACACATACACACACACAGATATATATATATATATATATATATATGTGTGTGTGTGTGTGTGTGTGTGTGTGTGTGTGTGTGTGTATGTTTGTGTATATAAATAGAGTTAAATATAAAATTTTGTGAAATATACAAAGTATGCAGGTTGGAAAAAATATGGAAACGCTTGGCCTTAATTTACATGTTATTTTAGGCGGATTTTGTAAGTGGCGCTGTCTTACTGGTGTAATGCAACTACCAACATAAGCTCTTAAGCACATAACAAGCATCATTTGTCATGAAGACATCGCCCTATGCAGTTAGGAGTGAATATTGGCAGAGCTGACGGAATTCTAAAGTAGCCAAATTGTTGGGACCCATATGGTGGGTGCTTCTGTAACCTAGGTAGCGGAAGTGTTTGATGTATGATAAAGCTCAGTAACCAAAATTATGACAGCATATAGTAACAGTGGAAAACTGCATTTGAAAATTTTTAGCATGGATGGAAAAATATGTTGAATGACTGACAGATGAGCATTACTTAATGTTGTGATGAAAAAAAAATCTAAAGCTACAAAAGTGACTATGAAGTTGAATAATGTGGTCACTTACCCTGTAATCACCAAAACAATAATAAGATAACTTCCCAAGAAAGGGTTTTATTTGTGGGTTGAAACGCATCAGTAGCCATAATGCTACAGAAAATGCAATAGTGACAAAATTATCAAACCTGGTCTATGAAGCATTTTAAATAAATTGACATTCGAAAATAAGTTTTCGATTGATGGCCAAACTTATAACTAGAGAATGACATCTTGAATTTACGAACAAGATTGTTAGATACAAGATAAAGCAGCATGGGTTCAGTCATGGTATAGCCAGCCTTTCTTGGTCTTCTGCTGGTCCATCATTACCATACTAGATAACGTCACTGACAATGTACACATGATTATTACGAGTGCCCAGGTTCTTCGCGTGGTGCAAAGTTTGATTCCAGATGGTATTAGTGTATATTGATACAAAAACGAACCTGTCCAGACATCGCCCGAGACCGTTTTTTAGCTCTGAGATGAAGTTACAGATCTGTCACTGCTTCCACATTCATCCGTCTTCAATATTATTAAGATTTTGAGGTCAGTGTTTTAGACAAATATTCCAACGCTCGATCCATCTCCATCACCGTTAATTTAACTTTCTACTGTTTTGCTGGAAGAATAGTACACGAATTTCATGAAAACTAAACAGGACCTCTATTTATCCATTCCAATGATACGCCAAACAGTTCTGTTTTCCCCAGATGTTCATGAATTGTATTAATCAATGTTATAAATCGTTTCTCCGATGTTTCCACATTTTTGTTTGCCCACTGCAATTCGGATTAAAGTTTAGATTCTAATATAGAAATATGAAAATAAGTATTTAATGCAACTGAAAATAAATTACAAAATCATTATGTTTTTAATTACAAAACTTAAACGTAATTTATTCATGTACGCCTAATTTTTTTTTATTTCCATATTAATTTTGCAGACATAAAAACATGTACGTACCCTTCCTTTATAATAAATCTCTACGTTGTGTGAAATGACGCTACTATCAATGCTACTTCAAATTGATTACAGAGATGTGTGTTATATATATGTATATTTCACACACTTACTTAAAAAGTCTGTGTAGAAAAAATATTATGTTTATTAAATCGCTTGGTACGCAAGACCCATTTTAAATAAGCCAAATAGTGTGGGGTATTTTTTTTAAACTTAAGAAACACTTTTACAAAAAACGAGAAGTAATAAATTGTTTTCTTAGAAAGAAGAACCTACACTGGAAATTTTATCTTTATTTTACGTTTGAAAGGATTTTTGTGTCATATGTGATTTTTTTCACTCTAGCCTCTTCCTAAGTCACCTCTTATCTCAAGTTGTGGTGTTTTTTATTCTTATCCTATTTTCCACGTGTCTTGTTTTGGCAGAGAAGTCTTTTCTTGTCTTTTGTCTTTTCAATTTCTTTATTTTTGAAACTGTCATCGCCACAACAGATTAGGTTGTATTTCGAAAATTTTCCCAAGGGAATCAATCAATTGCCACACTCACGTTTGGAATTAATAAGCCTAAGAGGCGTCTTATAATACCTGTTGCTTCAAAGAATGGAGGGATTAAAGTAATTACAAAAAATAAATTTTTGTGTATATCAAAATATAATCTTTCTTCTAAATTTTAAATCGAAAATTTAATTCAAGATGAAACATAAAAGTAATTCCAGGAACACGCGAATAACGTTTACGCCATGTCATTAAAAATATTTTTTATATCCTGCACTTTAAGAAATAGTATTGATCATAAGATTCTAAGAGAAAAACAAAAGACAAGATAAAAACTCATGTTTAGAACATTGTGTTAAGAATATTAAAATATAAATACAGCGTTAAAACTACACAATAAAATTACATGAAATATAGACATGGTTCGGGAAAATCATCTCCCTTCATCAGCAGAAATAAAAAGTATGTGTGTACAATGAAAGGAAAATAAACATGAAAGTGTTGCAAATAACAAAAATTATCTATATCGGTTGCAGTTAATAATTAACTCTAACCGATGTAGATATTTTTTTCCCCAACAAGCGGGAAATACCGTAATCGTGAATGTTTCATTGACAATCGAATCAATATTGCTAAAAATATGAAACGCGATGTGGAAATCCACGTGGGTTAGAATTTTTTTAAATATGATTATGTACCCAAGAGAGCTTGGCAATGGAGGACTTCTTTATTTCTTTTCTGCAGTACACCCTTAAAAATATTACAGCCTTGCACCAAACTTTGGTATCCATTTAACTGCAACCAACATTTGGTGATTAGTTTCACCATTTTATGATGTGATGTTGTACCATTTAGTGTTGAAATGTTGTACAACATTTAAAATTCGAGTTTTCTTAGCATTGTAGTAGTACTATTTTTGTAGAGAAGCTTACAACCCGCCGATTGCAAGATGACAACTTGTCACCGATCGGGCTGAAACTAGGAATCCTCTGGTTCATAATTAAAAGCCTTTACCCACTGACAACGGAGGCCCATGTTCGTCGATGTCTTTCTCGGAGGTGCTTGTTGATGTATCGATAGCAAAAATGTTGATTGAAGTTAAAGAGGTTGAACCAATTATCGGTGGAACAACCGATTTTTTCCTATAAAGGATTTTTGGTTCAACCTAGATCCCACCATAATATGTAGACCTCTGTTTAGCACCAATATATGGCACATTGTTGAACTGAAATTTTTAACAATATATGTGATTGGTGATCCGTAATGCGGAATCTTAATGCTCTGTTTGTTTGACCGATATATGACATGTCACATTGACATGAGAGTCTTTAAGTTGTGTGAAGGTAATCTTATTGATAGGTGAAAAGGAACATATGTCGAATTTACTAAGAATTTTAGAAAATTCTGGTCTGGGGATAATATAGCAAAACAACCAAACCATTAGAGCGCTGAGGTAGATTATAATTTTTAAGTAGTTTTTTAACTTGGTATAGAACCTTGGCAACGACGTTCGGTGAAAAACCCTGATTCACGGCGACAGCTCTCAAATACTCAAGTTCAGTCTGGAGTAAATCTGGTGTAGAATAAATGTTTAAAGCACGGATAACAAAAGTGTAAAAAACAGCCATTTTTTGTTATATGGGGTGACATGACTTAAAATTAGGGTGTAAAGAAACATCGAAGAGTTTTCTGTATACGGTGGTGGATAATTGGTCATATGTATGGGTAACTAAAACATCAAGAAAAGGAAGAGTATTGTTAAATTCGGATTCGGCTGTGAATTGCATTTTAGGATCTATGGAATTTAATACAGCATTCGACAGCCTATCCTACTAGTTATAAAAGTAATGTCTGTGTTTGGTTGCTCATATAGCGGTAACTATTTATTAGATTTTGTTAATAATAATTAAATTCAAAATTACCACTCAGTAAGAAGATGTTTGAGTCAATATTAGTCAATTTGTATCAAAAGTGAATTATAACTATAAAAGAAAGAGGCTGGAAGGGTTTCCCGTTAAAAATCATTTAAGCAGATTATAGAAATTCAACCAACAATACGCCACCAAAAACGTCGCCAGCTGAAGGAAATTAAACAAGCATTTCTACTGGATCGATTTATTTTAAGGTTTTACAGACCTTGCAGTTTTATTTCGTATCAGATGAGATAAAATGTATGTCCTTTTCACCCAGACTCATATTATCGGAATGAATCTGTCTTTAAAATCAGATTCATTTTATCATTTATTATGTTGTTTCTATTTTAATATATCATATAGCTGATTCTAAAGACGTTTCACGTTAAAAAAAATCCATACGTATCTCCACTTCTACTAAAATGCATGTTTTTTCGCTACAACTTCATTTCATAAGTAACCAATCAAATGAAACATCATCTCGTGGATTTTACAAGCGAATTTATACTTTTTTTCTTAAGAAATAATATTTTTAAGAAACGGTATTATTCGATATCTTTTACATTTAGTTATGGCACTGATTTTTATTTAATTTCCATCATGCGTCGTTTTATATTTAATACAATGCAATATACGGTATTTTTAACAACATATACTTTATGTGTATTTACTTTAAATTTTAAAACTTGTTTCGTAAATTATATAGAAGAAAACAAGTTTTATTGAAATTGCTTCGAAGCCGCGACTCCCCATGGGTTTTAACACGTATTGTTGTTGGCACTCATTCAACTAATTTATTATTCAGTTTGAAGTTAGCGTGAAAACTTATTCGAAACAAAAATACATGAACACTTTCTATCGACGTCCCTTCTTAAGTGTTGTTATCATTGATTACCCTAAGAACGTTAGATTTTACTCTTGATAACAAATGCCATTAAGTTGTTTTGAGACTATAATTTATATTTTATTAATAATATCCGTACACAATGTTGAAATTGACATAATTGTTTTTATTTTTCAAAGTTTAATACAAAAGACCTTAGGTCTGGGATTAATATAATACATATGTTTAAACAATACATAAATTTTGAAATAAGATTACTGTGTATGGTAGAATTTATTAAATAATCCATAAAAATCAATCAAATACGATACATTTTGTGTTTTAGATAAATTATGATATGTTATATGTTATTTATCGTTATTTGGACTTTGTATAACTATTAAATATGTATTTACAAATACAATATTTAGTTTATGTTTTAAATGTGCAAGTTTATGTTTATTATTTTCAAACAATAATAATAAAGACACAATTATAATTTACTCGGAATATTTATTAATAATTTTATTTTATCAGCTTACATTATTAATAATGAACAATCAGTTTTAAAAAGGAATGTTGTATTAAAATTAATTTGAATTTAATTTAAAAATATGATTAGATTTGAATGAAAACTTGAAGATTTGATTTGATTGAAAGGGTTTATATGTAAAATTAATATTTACATTTAATTATTGTAAACTATAAAATGGTACATAACTTAATGTCTCTTTTGATAAAATATTAATATTTATTAGTTTAAGAAAATAATTTTAAAGGCACATTTATAATTTATTCGGAAGATTTATTAATATTTGGAATTAGGAATATGTGTTAATATTTATTAACATGTGTTTGATATATAATACACATATAAAAAAAAAACAATATTATATTGTATTTTTAAAACATAAAAAAACAAATATTATATTGTATTTTTAAAACATAAAAAAACAAATATTATATTGTATTTTTAAAACATAAAATAACAAATATTATATTGTATTTTTAAAACTTAAAATTTCATAACTATAGATTTACAAGCCAATATATTTTAACCTAATTAGCTACTAATTCCAACACGCACGAATTCATCAATTTTTCATTGTTTTAAGTAAGCAGCATAACTGAAGTTTGGTTATCGACATAAATGTAAATGATTTTAGAATAAAATACAGTAATACATTTATATAGTTTAATAAAATAAAATTACAAAAAATATGAAACTTCTAGCTAATACAGTATACACATTAAAAGCACATAAGTTGAATAGTTCATAAAAATGCCCCTCAAAATTTTCATCGTTATATGATTTTATATTGTTAAGTAATGTGAAAATATCTGCAATATTAAATCAATCCATTATAACTATTTAATAAATAATTATTGTAATATTAATTATTGTAAATTATTGTTTCATATTTATATTTAATTTTTTGTAAACTATAAAATGGAACATAACCTTATGTATTTTTTTAATAAAATATTAACGTTTATTAGGTTAAGAAAATAATGTTTGATATATAATACAAATATAAAAAAAATATACTATATTGTATTGTTAAAACATAAATATTTATAACTATAGATTCACAAGTCAATATATTTTAACCTAATTAGCTACTAATTACAATACACACGAATTTATCAATTTTTACATTATTTTTTGTTTTAAGTAAGCAACATAACCGAAGTTTGGTAAGCAACATAGCCGAAGTTTGGTAAGCAACACAAATTTAAATGATTTTAGAATAAAATACAGTAATATATTAATATAGTTTAATAAAATGAAATTAAAAAAATATATGAAACTTCTAGTTGAATACAGATATACACATTAAAAGCACATAAGTTGAATAATTCGTAAAAATGCCCCTCAAAATTTTCATCGTTATATTTTTTTATATTGTTAAGTAATGTAAAAATCTTTATCGCTGCAATATTAAATCAATTCATCATAAATATTTAATAAATAATTATTGTAATTATAATTATTGTAAATTATTGTTTCATATTTATATTTAATTTTTTGTAAACTATAAAATGGAACATAACCTTATGTATTTCTTTAATAAAATATTAACGTTTATTAGGTTAAGAAAATAATGTTTGATATATAATACAAATATAAAAAAAAATTATTATATTGTATTGTTAAAACATAAAATTTTATAACTATAGATTCACAAGTCAATATATGTTAACCTAATTAGCTACTAATTACAATACTCACGAATTTATCAATTTTTACATTATTTTTTGTTTTAAGTAAGCAACATAACCGAAGTCTGGTAAGCAACATAGCCGAAGTTTGGTAAGCAACATAACCAAAGTTTGGTAAGCAACACAAATTTAAATGATTTTAGAATAAAATACAGTAATATATTTATATAGTTTAATAAAATGAAATAAAAAAAAAATATGAAACTTCTAGTTGAATACAGATATACACATTAAAAGCACATAAGTTGAATAATTCGTAAAAATGTCCCTCAAAATTTTCATCGTTAAATTTTTTAATATTGTTAAGTAATGTAAAAATCTTTATCGCTGAAATATTAAATCAATCCATCATAAATATTTAATAAATAATTATTGTAATTATAATTATTGTAAATTATTGTTTCATATTTATATTTAATTTTTGTAAACTATAAAATGGAACATAACTTAATGTATTTTTTGATAAAATATTAACGTTTATTAGTTTAAAAAAATAATGTTTGATATATAATAATACAAATATAAAAAAAAATATTATATTGTATTATTAAAACATAAAATTTCATAACTATAGATTCACAAGTCATTATATTTTAACCTAATTAGCTACTAATTACAATACACACGAATTTATCAATTTTTACATTATTTTTTGTTTTAAGTAAGCAACATAACCGAAGTTTGGTAAACAACACAAATTTAAATGATTTTATAATAACATATAGTAATAAATTTATATAGTTTAATAAAATGAAATTGAAAAAAATATGAAACTTCTAGTTGAATACAGATATACACATTAAAAGCACATAAGTTGAATAATTCATAAAAATGCCCCTCAAAATTTTCATCGTTATATTATTTTATATTGTTAGGTAATGTAAAAATCTTTATCGCTGTAATATTAAATCAATCCATCATAAATATTTAATAAATAATTCTAGGGGCATTTTGTGGGCTCAAACTTCTGAACACGTTTCCAAATCCCTCCTACTTTTGAAGAGATCTGGATTCTGGAAGGGTTATGTCAAATTTTTATCGAAACTGACGCAACCTACATTTTAAATGACATGCAGGAGGGCGAAAAATTTACAACTTTTATCGGAAACTTCGTCCAACATTGCATCGGCGCTTGTTATCTGCAAAGATAAGTTTGACGTTTTTCGAAAGTTTCGTTTTTTTACCCATTACTCGAAATGGGACTTTGTTTTAGTTGGCGCATTCTGAGAAACTAAATCAAAAAGAAAAACGGAATCAGAATGTTAATATGCAAATACTGAACTTCAAAACTATTTTGTGTACGGAATATATTGCTTTTTATGTTTATTTATTAGAAGTATTAAAAATGTGGTTTTATTGATAAAATTGAGTATTGGTATTTACTGAACATATGCTAATTAATAAGTGTTTAGTATTGTTCATAATATAGTAATAGTTCGTTGAAGATTCGTTTTTAGAATGTAAATATATTTATATAACTGTGCTTTTTAGAATATATATATATTTTTTATTTTACAATGCTGTTATTTAAATTCATTACCAATATATACACGTACTTTGAAAATAAGTATCAATAAATTAAAAGGTAAAACTACAGTAATTGAAATAATTTCTAAATATGTTCAAATGTTAAAAAAAACGTATTTATATAATATATAAAAAATGAATGAAATATACTACACAATTTACTAATTACAATATAATACTTCATTTTTATACTCAAAGCTGTGTTTGTCCACATGAAGTTTTATCTCATTTTGTGTATCAATCTTCAATATTATTTGACAATATATCAATAATATTTTAGAAGGATAGATATAAGGTTAATTATTTTTTCAAAGCAAGCTAGAAATATTTTTTCAATAATGTGATTTTTCTAAAATGCTGTAAAATTTTCTTTTCTATCATAGAACATGACCAAAATTTAAATTTTGAAGTTCATTTTTACATTCAAGTAAACAAACCACTTTGCTTATCTATCAACCATGGTGTTTTAAGAATGAGCCTTTTCTCCTTACCATCCAAAATAAAATAGATATATTGGTATACAAAAAATAAAAACTTCTTGTGTTAAACGAAAATGGCAATATGGTTTACTATTGACATGCATAAGTGAAATACCCTTCAGGAGTTTTCCTATAACGTTAATGTCAAATCAATGGTCAATTTGTTATAAATAGTTTAATATTGTTACAAATTTGCGGTAATTAAACTCCTCTTTCAGAATGTGGAAATTTAACTATTTTGTCTTACAAAATAATATATGTATCAGTTATTCTATGATGAGGTTTTGAAATTATCAAATGTTAAGATTGCAGCCACTTTCCAAGTACTCATGTATTTATCAAAAAATTAAAGAATTTCAAATTCATTTGTTTCATAATTCATATATAAATGTCCTTTTTTAAAGGATTGAGAACTCAGTCAAGTATAAAATTACTATGTTTATGAATGGCTGAATTTCTTTTTAAACTTCAAGTTTTATTTGTTATTTTTTACATGAAAATAAGCAATTAAATATGTATTTTTTTGTTGTTTAAAAATTGGGTGTACTTGTTATGAATTACAGGCATGTAAGAGTATTATAATTAGTAATAATTTAAAATTATAAAATCAATAATATACTTTATCTAAACACTTAATTTATTTTTCACATATAATTTGAAACCTCGGATGGAAAAGAATATAATTTTTGAAATGTTAGGTAATTAGTTAAGGAATACTATTTGGCAATTACATGATTGCGACTTCAAAGACACTTTTTATATTTTTACTTATTCATCTCAATAGAATATTTATTTATTTAAAATTGTTATAATTAGTTTTTGCAAATATTTATTAATTTTAAAACTGTAAATTATAATTTGTATAATCATTTTTATATCTTGTTATTTATTATTTAATTGCTTATACAGTTTTGATTACGGCTTTTGATATCAAAAGTTACATTACTGTTTTTCTTTTTTTTGTCGTATATATTTAAAAATAATTACACACTACAATATTATATATTAATGTAAATTATAATTATTTTTAATTTATTTACAAAGAATTTCAACGCATTATTCCATTTTAATATGTTTTAGATAAAAATAGTGCATTTTTCACTCTTGGACTTTCTTCAGTATTATAGAATTATAAAAGAATGATTAAAAGAATAACTTTCAATTTTTAGCTTCCCCAAATTCCAAAGAAGGTATTCTAGAAATATTAGGAAATCGTGATTCTCCTGACACTTCCAAAGATGAATGTTTGCCTCCCACTGAATAATAAACTGGAATAGAATCGGTTGACATTACCGCAGACATCATATATACATACCCAATCTTCTTCTTCTTTCAAATCGCCGTTCGGAATAAAGAACGAAAACTTTTCTATCAACATAGATGAGTTTCTCCTCGTACGGTGAATACGAAATAACGTTCCCCCGCCATCTCCTGGGCTGAAGTGTTTCTCCGTGTTAGTTTATATTTCTTGGATAACCGCTGGAATAAAAATTGCCGGGAAATAGGTCGGAAAATATCACATATAATATTCTCAACCCAATGCTATCAACTGGAATTCTGGACTTTGGTGTTGGAAAAGAAATAACTGCACTATTCAAAAGTATGTTATTTGGGAAATATACATAAGTTGTAAAAATCAAATGAAAAAGAAAAAAATTACACATACCAAATATAATATATATATATATATATATATATATATATATATATATATATATATATATATATATATATATATATATATATATATATATATATAATCCGAACAATATTGTTTTTAAAATGTATATATATTTAGCAGCTCCACAGGCAATAATTGTTTGATCTACAATTAAGTAAACTACTTTATAAATATTTTCTTATCCAATAAGTTTTCTGATCCCTCCAATTTGACTATGTGTTCTAATAAAAGTGTATATTTATAATATATATATATATATATATATATATATTTGGTATGTGTAAAAAAATAAATTAATAGTAGTTTAAATACATTAGTCGATCGATTTAACTTGGCTTTCCGGTTTTTTTCAGCTTTTAAATTTTTTCAGTGCATTGACTTCTTATATTTGGTGTTTTATTGATGTATGAGTCAAAACGCTGGAATTTCCGTTTGATCTCCCCCCCCCCCCCTATTTTTAATAGCATTGTTTTTTTTAACAAAATCCTTTTGATCTTAATGTCTTTGTGTGATTTAAGGCGTCCGAACAATATTGTTTTTAAAATGTATATTTATTTAGCAGCTCCACAGGCAAGAATTGTGTGATCTACAATTAAGTAAACTACTTTATAAATATTTTCTTATCCAATAAGTTTTCTGATCCCTCCAATTTGACTTCGTGTTCTAATAAAAGTGTATATTTATAATATATATATATATATATATATATATATATATATATATATATATATATATATATATATATATATATATATATATATATATATATATATATATATATATATATATATATATATATATATATATATATATATATATATATATATATATATATATATATATATATATATATATATATATATATACATATATATATATATATATATATATATATTTGGTATGTGTAAAAAAATAAATTAATAGTAGTTTAAATACATTAGTCGATCGATTTAACTTGGCTTTCCGGTTTTTTTCAGCTTTTAAATTTTTTCAGTGCATTGACTTCTTATATTTGGTGTTTTATTGATGTATGAGTCAAAACGCTGGAATTTCCGTTTGATCTCCCCCCCCCCCCCTATTTTTAATAGCATTGTTTTTTTTAACAAAATCCTTTTGATCTTAATGTCTTTGTGTGATTTAAGGCGTCCGAACAATATTGTTTTTAAAATGTATATTTATTTAGCAGCTCCACAGGCAAGAATTGTGTGATCTACAATTAAGTAAACTACTTTATAAATATTTTCTTATCCAATAAGTTTTCTGATCCCTCCAATTTGACTTCGTGTTCTAATAAAAGTGTATATTTATAATATATATATATATATATATATATATATATATATATATATATATATATATATATATATATATATATATATATATATATATATATATATATATATATATATATATATATATATATATATATATATATATATATATATATATATATATATATATATATATGAAAGAAAATTCCTATAACCACCCCCTTTTCTAATCCTGACCCCTTGTAAAACCCCTCTTAAAATCCCTTAACATCTATCCCTTAAATTAACTAAGCACAATCTGTGCCTTTTCTCTCTTATTCCAAGAACTCACTTTTTCCCTAAAAGATTATCCCTACCAATCAACGACTGTGCTTCCGAACCGATACGAATTCCCCATTTTCCCTCTTGGTAATATGAAAAATCCCCATCTCACGACACTTGGTGTTCGGCTGCCGACACGAAAGGATGTAAGCTAATTCTCTGAATAAACATGTTTCTGTGAAATCTACTCGGCCCAATCATGGATTAATATAGTCATGACTGCAATTAAACTAATGAAATGACCACCCAGTGGAACATTTCAAAAAGTCGACAGCGATTGAAGTCCTGTTACGGCGAATTTTAGCGCAAATAGCTTCCCATAGCCATGCTAGCCGAACACTAATCCAGCAGATGTCCGAGCCAACGTACAGCGATAAGCGGCCAACCGGAATACCATTCTGGAACTGAAACGCATCCATCCTAGGAGGTTTCCTGCCGTGAAAAACTATCGTTCATTACCGATCCCGACGGATTTGTAAGCCGGTTGCCGAGAATGAGTCCTACTGCGTAGTTCCTGGCACATAGAAAGCCGAACCGAAAGTTGATGTCCGCAAACACCAGTACACGTTCAAGCTCCGAAAGAACAGAAGCCCGTCTACCTTTTAGAAGATGCGACGACCGCTTCGACAAACATGGGCGATTCGAACTTGCAACGGCAGCGACTCCAGAAGCGCCCTACAGAAACGAAAGCGACCGTTACCTGCGGCGCCATGACGTACGGAGCCAGCTCCCGGCTTGCCCTGAACCGCCGACTCGTGTGTTTTTCAACCTGCTGAGAAATTAAACTCCTCATCTTCAAAATAAAGTGTCTTCGAAACAGTGAGTACTCTGCCCATCGCGAAATCAAAGTGATCAGTGAAACTGAAACACCAAGAAACGAATGTGCTCGTTAGTTTCGATTCTCATGTTGTGTTCATTTCTACAATTTGTGTGCTGTTTCGATACGAATCAAAATATTCACCAGTATCAATGTTCGTGAAATCAAAGTTCTGCAAGTTACATAAATCTCCGTGATCAGTGTGAAAGACCAAGAAATGAATGTTCTCGACGAAAGTTAGTTTCGATTTTCCTTTTGTGTGCATTTCTACGATGTGTGTGCTGCGTCGATTACGGTCAAAACATTGACCAGTGCCAATGCTTCGAAACGAAACCATGTGTATTTTTGATAATGTTTGAAATATTTTTAAAACTTAATAGTTTTCAAATTTAAGCAATATTGATTTTTTTAATTTAAATTGTAGAAGTTTAAATTGAATTTTATTTGAATAATTCACTGTTTAATTAATTAATTTTAAATGCTTACTAATTAACTGATGTTAGTTTTTCATATTAATTATTTTTAAGTGTTTCCAATTAAATTTATTTTTTGTAAACAAAGATTTTTTTTTTATACAAGAGTTAGCAGTTTGTAATGTTGAATAGTTTCAAAGAATTAATTAAACTTGATAGTTTATTTCAAAAACTGTTTTGAATATGATCATTAATGAGCTATTGTGTAAAATTTTGTGATCAGGAAATTGATTTTGAATTTTAATTATTCTAATTATTATTATCCATTATCTAACTTGCTATATTGGTACAACGTCAAGTTAAAATGTCAGTAAACAAAGACACACCGAGTAGTCAAGCTACTTTAATTTCAACTGACAATACTAACTCTAATTCTGCCATGAACCAACAATCCTCTGTAAATGAAACTGAAGCTAGTTCATCGAATTTAACTCAGGCTACGAATTTAATTTTCCCCAATTATCTTCCGTCTTTAGTATGTTTTGATGAAGGTATGTCCATCACTTCTTGGTTGTGTTATTTTAATACTCATGCACCTAAAGATGAACAATGGAAGTTGGAAAATATTAGTTCCTTCTTAAAAGGAAATGCTCTTAAGACCTATATCAATGATGGATTACACTTAAATGATTGGAACTCTTTGCAAGAATTACTTATTGAGACTTTCCTCGAACCCAAATCAATTTCGTTTAATACTTTCACAAATCTAAGATTCTATGCGAGAGATGATATTTCTTTGTACTTCCATCGTAAAGTTCAAGCAGGTAGGCATTTAGGTCTTTCGACCGAGTTGATCATTCAAGGATTGACGGATGGTTGTCCAAATTTTATGCAAACTGCTCTTGTTGGACATACCATACCTTCCACCAGTGATTGGCTAAATTTAGCAAATAAAGTACACAAAATCAATCCACCCCCTTCACACCAAACTTCTTATGAACCTCGCAATATTGGCAACAGACCTTTTGGACGTTTCCAATATCCCCAAGGTAATCGATATCAACAAAATTTTCGCCCTTTTCAACCTCGAGAGCCATATTATTCTAATCACCGCCCTCAGGCGTTCCAAAATAATCGGCCCTCAGTTGTCCCCTCGCAGGATATTAAACGCCCAGTTAACCAAAATCATACCAACACCTCTCATTACCAAAAAAGCCTTCCTCCTACTCCTTGTAGGTTATGAGAACAAAATGGGATATATAATGCTTATCACTGGATGTCCACATGTCAATTTAGACATGTCAAAACTCCATCAAACACTGAACATGTGCGACATCCACAAAATGTCGCAAAAAGGGAAGATCCCGATGAGACACCAGAACCTGACCCTGATTTGTAACTATTTTTTACGTCCGGATACATAAAAACCAAACCAGTTGAATGCCTCATTGACATGGCTTCAACTTTATATAATTATATTATTGTTTAAATTTGTATTACCATGTATTTTATTATTTTAAGTTGTTCATTTTATTTGTATAATTATTTTCAAATGTACCCAAAGTGTTATAGTATGTCAGTACACTTATTTTCCACTATTCCATGGAATAATACAGAACTTTGGAACAATCAACCTAACATAGGTTCACGAGGATCCTCATCACTCAACATTCACTCACTAAAAGTGAACTGTTTTCAGAAAGTTCAAACTTTCTTCAATGGCCATCTTTATTTTTCAACACCTTTTTCATGTAAAAGGTCCTTCAACAAATGGCGGCCAAAACAACATCTTTCATAAAACATGCAATTTTGATACAAAACTCGTATTAAAATTTGTAAAAAAATTTGTTTTTTCGTTTTCAAGTACTTTTGGCGACAACTCGAACTGATGAAGTTGAGTTAGTCTTTCATTTAAAGTTCAAGACAAAAATTGAATTTTCAAAAAGAAGGATATTTTGAATAACGTTATACATGAAGATGTTTGTTGAAGCCTACCATTTTCATTTTTTTTTCTTTTTTCAACATGTGTGAAACATCACGCAAATGTTTCCTTCGATTTTATTTTTGTCGACATGTCATTTTGTATATCATATCTATTGCGCGTGCATTTCTTTTGAAATATTGTGTATGGAAATACTTTTGATGTTTTGAAATGTTTGATGATATAATTTTTTCTCTGTGTTTTGTGTCTCCAGCAGTCAATGTTTGTTTTTGATAACAATTTTTATGTTCTTGTGAATCGAACCGGGGCACCGTCGTTTACACACCGTATGTCCATGAATATTCAAAATTTTCACTCCACCTCCGTCATTAATATGTCTTTTCTCCTTTTCCACTTTCAGATTCTTCATGTTGAGCTTGTGGTCTGATCAACCATTTGGTTAACATTCTCTTCATTTCTTTGCATGTCTTTTCTCGCATTTGTGCTCATCGCTGGCCGATGTGTATGATTTTGCGGGAGGGAGATGAAAGAAAATTCCTATAACCACCCCCTTTTCTAATCCTGACCCCTTGTAAAACCCCTCTTAAAATCCCTTAACATCTATCCCTTAAATTAACTAAGCACAATCTGTGCCTTTTCTCTCTTATTCCAAGAACTCACTTTTTCCCTAAAAGATTATCCCTACCAATCAACGACTGTGCTTCCGAACCGATACGAATTCCCCATTTTCCCTCTTGGTAATATGAAAAATCCCCATCTCACGACACTTGGTGTTCGGCTGCCGACACGAAAGGATGTAAGCTAATTCTCTGAATAAACATGTTTCTGTGAAATCTACTCGGCCCAATCATGGATTAATATAGTCATGACTGCAATTAAACTAATGAAATGACCACCCAGTGGAACATTTCATATATATATATATATATATATATATATATATATATATATATATATATATATATATATATATATATATATATATATACATATATATATATATATATATATATATATATTTGGTATGTGTAAAAAAATAAATTAATAGTAGTTTAAATACATTAGTCGATCGATTTAACTTGGCTTTCCGGTTTTTTTCAGCTTTTAAATTTTTTCAGTGCATTGACTTCTTATATTTGGTGTTTTATTGATGTATGAGTCAAAACGCTGGAATTTCCGTTTGATCTCCCCCCCCCCCCTATTTTTAATAGCATTGTTTTTTTTAACAAAATCCTTTTGATCTTAATGTCTTTGTGTGATTTAAGGCGTCCGAACAATATTGTTTTTAAAATGTATATTTATTTAGCAGCTCCACAGGCAAGAATTGTGTGATCTACAATTAAGTAAACTACTTTATAAATATTTTCTTATCCAATAAGTTTTCTGATCCCTCCAATTTGACTTCGTGTTCTAATAAAAGTGTATATTTATAATATATATATATATATATATATATATATATATATATATATATATATATATATATATATATATATATATATATATATATATATATATATATATATATATATATATATATATATATATATATATATATATATATATATATATATATATATATATATATATATATATATATATATATATATATATATATATATATATATATATATATACATATATATATATATATATATATATATTTGGTATGTGTAAAAAAATAAATTAATAGTAGTTTAAATACATTAGTCGATCGATTTAACTTGGCTTTCCGGCTTTTTCCAGCTTTTTAATTTTTTCAGTGCATTGACTTCTTATATTTGGTGTTTTATTGATGTATGAGTCAAAACGCTGGAATTTCCGTTTGGTCTCCCCCCCCCCTTTTTTTTAATAGCATTGTTTTTTTTAACAAAATCCTTTTGATCTTAATGTCTTTGTGTGATTTAAGGCGTCCGAACAATATTGTTTTTAAAATGTATATTTATTTAGCAGCTCCACAGGCAATAATTGTTTGATCTACAATTAAGTAAACTACTTTATAAATATTGTCTTATCCAATAAGTTTTCTGATCCCTCCAATTTGACTTCGTGTCCTAATAAAAGTGTAAAAAAAATTGTTTTTACTTGAATTTACGTATTGATAAATGTGATAATATAACGCGAGTAATTATATTTAACAATAAAAAATCATTTTATCGTCATATTTTTAGTAAAAAATCTCATATTTTAATGTTTTTTTTATATAACAACATCATTTTTATCTTTTCACAAATTGCTACATTATTATAAGCATAAGGTTTATTTCAATATAAAGGAGAGAATGATATTAATTTAAAAATGTAAATTAAGCCATACTATTATTGAAATTGCAAATATGCACATATTATAAATAAATGCCCTTAACAAAATATATATATATATTTTTCAACACTTTAATAGAGTGACACATATAAATTTACATTTATAGGGTCAAATTAATATATTTAATTAACACATTATAGTTATTAATAACATATATACTCTTTCAAATGTGCAGTGTAAAAATATTTTTATGTGTATGCTTTCAAATGTACTATAAATAATAATGTTTAGCTATAAACAGACAATTCATTTTAGTTTCTTCCAAAATAAAATAATTTTCATCCCTACCAATAGATGGCGATACATGATACTAATTATTCAAATTAGCCCTGTTTCTGAAGTAAAAGACAATTAAAGCTATCGGGGAAAAACAATGCTTATGTTTGGCCATGCGAATAATAACTTTTATTCTGAAACTTTTTATCAAGTATGTTCTAAGCTTCAATTCCGTTTCCGCTTCGATCGCAAATTGCCCATTTGGGATTTTGAAATTTTCGAGATTGTGCTGTGGTTCGTGAGAAAATTATTCCAATTGATAATTGATTGGGATTTTCGGACTTTTTTGTTAAAGAAAAATATTATATTTATTTTTATTATCTTACTGAAAAGATGTACAAGATAGCAGTGTTTTCTCTAACTAAACATTTAATGTTTTAAATGGCAAACGTATAAAATGTATTTTGTATCTAAGTATAGTAATAAAATAATTGATTTAGGAAGAACAGAAATGCGATAATTTAATTAGTTTTATGATAAAGAATGATAAAAGTTATAATAAGGAACAAGTTTTTTAATCTGCAGATGTATATAAAAATATATAAAACAAAATCCAATACACTGTAACAACACTTAAAATCAAAATATGCAACAATAAATGTAACTTATTTAAATGTACTTCTGAGCAAAAAGCTAACTTATTTAAAAAAAATACAAGAAAGAAAATGCCAGTAGCTAGGATGCGTTGTTACAAATATTTTCAACGATTCTTGAATGTTCAAATAAAAAATAATTTTATTCAACATATATGTTTGTGTTATGTTATGAGTCTATGCCTAGTTAATGATATGATTTTAAATGCAATAAAGTAATAGTATTTTTAAATACTTCAATTAAGGAGACACGGTACCTTTTCATATTTTTTTTTTATTTTCAATATTTGTTTTATTTTTTGATTGAAAACTACTTTAATATATAATTAATGACAAAATTGTTAAAAAAAATTCATAAAAGTTTTTTAATAAATTCAGAATTATTTTTTTAAAAATGTTTTGCTGTTTTTTAAGTTTCCTACTACTTTTTTAGCTTTTAATGTTTCATCACTAAATTTTGTTTTTGTATTTCTTGAAATATAATGAACAAAACTGGGTATTGAATATTAAATAGTACTAAATTTAGATTTTATATAATTTATTTTCTTTTCAAAAGCCAAAAAACCCTGAAAAATCCAAAATTATCTGTTTGAATTATTTTTAAAAATAAAACTATGTGTCCTAGGGCTTATTCCATACCCAATTATGTGAAACATATATCTGATAATATTCTTTAAAAAAATTGAATCTCTATCTCTATTACAAAAAAAGCCTTAGCATTTCATATGCAGTAAAATGCGTTAAAAATGAACACTGAGAAAAAGTTATTTAAAGTTTTCAAATATAAAAAAAGGTATGTATGGTAAATATATCATACTGTTATCAAAATATATCATACTTTGCATCAATATAAGTATATTTATTAACAAGTACTTTTATACTTGGTCATTTTTTTAATTTTGGGAGAACTGCCTTTCAACTTAAATTTAAATACATTTTTCAATATAACATTAAAATATAAATAACTCCATAAGTAGAAGCTCTTTCTGTTTAATTTTGGAGTTTTCTATTCATTTACATGAAAGTACATTTAAGAACTCACTATTTAAAAGTTTAAAAAAAAAATTTAAATCCTCCAGCTTTATAAGCACATTTAGCATTTAGCCTGCTGTCACCCAATATAAATGCAAATAACTTCTTAAATATTTTAAATTAAACTCTGAAAAATTTCATACATATTTAGAAATATTGAAAAGGTAATTTAAGCTATTAAAAAAAATCGATGTTTTGATTATGTTTACGGTACTGTGTCCCCTTAAATGGTTTTAAACGATTTAATTAAAAAAATATATGTTGTTTGTCTATTCTACCTATTTCTCGTGATTTGTTCCCTCCAAAACTGTTTTGTATAATTTTATTAAATATAAAAATGTTAATCAACGTAAAATAATCCAAAAATATTAGTTGGTTTGGTTAGTTTTAGTTTTCAGTTTATTTAATTTTTTAAAAAAATGTTCTATATTATAACTTTAATTATTAACATACAATGAAATAATATCAAAAAGTTACAAAAATGACAAATCAAGAACATATATATGGTATTGCTGTTTATGAGTATGCTATTTTTAAATGATTTAATTATATGGTATTTTTGGACGAAGTAAATTAATTGGTCGTTCTATAATATTCATAAACCAAATGCCTAAAAAATTATTTTAAAAACCTATTATTCAAACGAAATCGATTATATTAGTTAAAGTTTGTAATTTTTTCCATTGTAAACAATTTATATTGTAAAACACTATTTTGATATTAGTATAACGAATTAAAATGTCATTTATAATCACAATAAATATATACAAACAAGCAAAACTGTATATTACGATGAAAAAAAAAAACTATTATTTTATGTGTCATTTATTTATTGTATTAAAATGTGCATCATATACATTAAACTATGTACACATGCACTTAAAAATAGGAAATTGTTTTTAAATTATTGAATTATTTTCTTATATTTTATATATTTTTTTATTTAACGCATTCTTTTAATTATCACCAAGAATAATTATTTCCTATATTTAACATATTATTTAGTGTATTATTTATATAAATATTGATCAGCACGTACTCAATATATAAAATAATAGTTTACGTAGCATTTTTCTTAATAATAAATTAACGTAAATCTGTGAAGAACGTAAATAGGGTTATAAGTTGTTTTGTGAAATATCTTTTTCCATTTTATTTAATCATTGTCTAATTACTTCCGGGAACATTTCCATATTGTAATCGGTATTTAAAATCTGCCAAACATTGAATGTTTAATAATAATTGCTATGCAGTTTCCACATCGATAAAAAATATATATTTAACTTGTATTGCCTTTATTTATGCTTTATGTCAAGATATTATTTAAAACTTAAAACAAAGCAAATGTTAATTACCTAGGGTTTTGGTTCCGCAAATATTGAACTTGCATAAAAGTGCATTCCAAAATATTAATTAGCTTTTGGCAATAATTAGATTTCAAAGCAAAATAATTAAAATTTGGAAATACTAAAAATGTTTTTTTTGTTATTGCAATACTAACGGTGAAAATTGTTTTGATAGTATTTGAGTCAATTACTTTTTTTTAGTGTCAACGCTGATTGCAACCACAATAAATTCATGTTAACAGAAGATGTAATTATAAAAATGTTTTACATAATCCATTATGTCGCAAATTGTGTGAGCAATGTTATTTAAGATTTATCTACTACTCTAATTATCTGTCAAACAATCTCATTTAAAATGCAGATTTAAAAATTACTCGCTTGATTTCTTAGAAAAATTATTTAAGATTATTTTAATGGTTTTGTTTCGATTTGTTATAAATTCAAAAATTAAATGTTCTCTTAATATTGATTGAAAGAAATTTCCAAAGCCATTACAGTTGTATTTATTGTAAATTAATTAATTAATTAATTATAAAGGATACTATTAGTTAGATTTTTAAATTACAAAGGATACTATCATTTAGATTTTATAATTATAAAAACATTTTAAAGGATAATCGAAATTGTGCTTGTATACAGTTTAATTGCCAAATACCTAAATGTGTGCTGTTTTATATTAAGAACTACTGTAATTTGTTAAAGTAAAAAACATATTAAAATATATTAAGAATAATATGAAACCTATTAAAAGTATTTTAAGTAAAATATCTAGAAGTATTTAACTATCTATGATTAATATTTTTACGATTGCAGATATTTGATCAAAATACTAAAAAAAATAAGATGAAATGATAATGTGATAGTTTATATAATATATAATATTACTTTTTAAAGTTGACAAAATCTGTAATATGCATAACATGAAGATGTGTTAAATGTTATTTAAATAACTGTGTATATTTTTTAACACATATAATAAATCAAATACATTAAAAATGTTTATCTAAAAACATAAAAAATGATTAATTGCTTGAAAAATCGAAACAAAAATATGTTTACTCTTAATTATTAATTTTTTTTCGAACTTAAGGGATGTCCTTTATTTATGTATTATTGAGACTGTGTATTTCATAAAGATGCAAGTTAAATGTAACCATAAATTTTTTCAAATTTGTTAAAAAATAAACGGAATAATCATAGAAAAACGTTTTATCATATTATTCGTTTCAATGCCGCTCTACCTTCGTGGAAGGCATAAATTTTCCAACACGCATACCCGTTGAAATTGTTTCAACAAACCAAAAAAAAAAAGATCTTAAGTAACAAAAACAACATCCCAGAAACCAAGGAAAAAGTAAGGGGAAAGAATAATAAAACAGCGTTATGCTTTCCTGTCTTCAAGCCCCACGATTTATTATGCATGCCCCTTCCTATCAGCCCCACAAAAAAAACTTGAGGACGTCCAACTCCCACAGACCTTTAATGTAGTTGAAGGGAAGTGAAGTGGAGTAAAGAACATGAGCGCCATTTGTCACCCTGGTGGTGTACTCAGGAGGTCAACTGCTCACCTCGAGGGAGTGGGTCACTAAGATAGACACCGACATCTGGGTGTCGCGACAACCCCTCATTTATTCTGTTTTTTGTTCTTTTTTGTTGTTGATATACAGGGTGATTTGTAAAGGTTGAAATGTATGTTATGTAGGTTGTTTTTTAGAGGTGTTTCCTTGATGTTTGATTTATACATTGGAGATAGGTAATAATAACCTTAAAGTATTAAAACGGAATATTACATTAAATTTTATATTTCGAAATTTGAAGTTTCAGTCCATAGTGTCCTTGTAAAGAAACTCATAAACAATTTTAAAGTATTTTTTGGTACAAAAAGGTAAGGAATAAATTACCGCTTGTTTGTATATGTGGTAATATTATTAGCACATTATAACTATTAGAAAATAAGTAATACCATACGGCCAGACAATTCAGTAAAATGTATGCCCATTTATACTATTTAAAATGTTAATTTGTTTTCGAATAAAACGATTAACAGGAAAGCGGAAAAATATGTAACCGATATTTCATTGTTTGCCTGTTAATTTCGATTCTTTCATCATAAATTGGAGATTAATTTCAAGCGCAACACATACATTTTTAGATGTATTTTAATAAACATTATATGTTTTAAAACTTATTATGCTTTACTTTAAATAATACACTGTATCATATATAAACGATAAGAGCACATTATTTTTGAAAAAAATGGATATTATAATGAAGAAAAGCTAAATCATATTTCATAATTACTTAATTTAATAATTTTAATTATTACATTGCACGCTTATTTTTGTACGTTTCATTTTTTACGTTATTTGATAATTTTAAACGTTCCTTAAATTTATCTCTTGGACTCTCCACACTGTTGATGCATCATATTTAAACAATATTTAGTGTTCTTTAGCTTCCTTTAAGCCATGTAGTTTTTGTTTTCTTTCAAAGACTTTAATTTACACCTAAAACAAGTTTAATGAACACCGCTTCGCTTTAAAATTATTTATAAACGTTTTATTACTCTGATATCTTTGTTCAAGTAATAGGGATAATAAATTATTTTTACAACCTCTTTATATCAGAATAATTTACATATTATCTCCATTTATGCTCCAAATTACCCGTCATTTGCTTCACTTCCTTTCATTTATTTTTTTCTGTTCACCATTATTCTCCTACGTTCTAATCGATATAAAGTGCAACATTGATTTACTTACTTAAAATCGAGCCATCTAAAAACACGAACTATTAGCGAAGCGCACACTCCGTTCGGTTCCAATGAAACACACTCAAAAAAATAATAGTACGAAGGGCTAGACTTTTCGGTAAAAAAGTAAGTTGAGAATGAAAATTCTCAGGGAGCGCTAGATAAATCTCGAACGTTCGAACTAACGAACAAACTAAAAATGAACATCCCAGAGAGTAATGATCGTTAGGGAGACTCACCTCCTAACGAAACGAGTCATTTTAGAACGAGATATTCTTGAATTAGAACATTCATTACTCCGATTCTGTAAGTGATGGCGTGTTATTATGAAGAATATCGTGCCTGAGAAAAAGAGTGAATGAATACCAATTCAGATAATGGTTCGAGGTACCGAGCGTCTGTGATGATTTCCTGCAGTTGGAGCTGTAAATCATTCGGTGGATAATTTAAAATGAAATGTGATTAATATTCCATTTTGGAATTTATCGCGCGGTGTTATACATACCAATCTTTTGATTTAATAAAATGAACTTTATTTTGGAAGTGTTTCGATTGAGGGAAGAAGTGATTTAATCTAAAAATATCTTGACGATAGCTGGTGATTATATCAATGACAATTCTTTTATTTGACGGTGGTGTGAAAATTATCGAAATGTGTAAAATAGTTTAGTTTTCCGGTAGCAAACTGCGCAAGTACAGTGGCTTGAACAAGTCTAAAAATATCTTTAATCTAAAAATATCTTAACGGTAGCTGGTGATTATATCAATGGCGATTCTATTATGTGACGGTGGTGTAAAAATTATCGAAATGTGTAAAATACATTTTATATGTAGTTTTCCGGTAGCAAACATCTCAAGTATAGTGGCGTGAACATGTATATTTCGAATTAAAACGCTAGTTCTGTATTTAATTATTTCACACTATTTCTTAATAGACATGGACAATAATGAAGGTATCCCGTGTGTTAAATATAATTTGTATTCAAATAAATAATAACAAACACATAGAAAATTAAATAACTAACCAATATAATGACTTTTGGATTAGTTTCGTATGGTAACTGTGCTAATTAATGATTATACTTTCATGTATTATAATGTATCTACTGATATAATTTGTACCTTTATCATGAAATCATTATACTGTGTCTCAAGGCAACTGAAGAGTGCATTTTATATAGTGCACTATAGTGCATTTTAAAATTATTCATGAAATAAAATATACGAAACAGCGTGACCTTACACAATTTTACATTCAAATATACTGAATTAACGCAAAGTAGCGTTTTTCTAAATTTAAATAATCATAATATTGTCAACAAGGTTTTTCCTCAAATATTAATTAATCTAGCTTTTGTTATTGTTATATTTTAATACTGACTTCAGTATAATGTGAGTAACGAATTTTCAGTAAATTATAAAAATATTTTTATGTTAATGTTACATGCCATAGACGCTGTACATTTGCTGCAATTAAAGTAATGGGCAATAGCAACGTGACATATGCATAGTCGAGTTTTTTTTAAATATTTTTTCAACAACAAACATAGTCAACAATAAACTTCCTTAAACCAATCAAAGAAAGTTTCGTATAGGGAAGGCTGGTCAAGCGGTTTATTCAAGTATATTTACGGTAAAAAAGGCAAAACTTTGCACAAATTGTAAAAAACAAATAGTATGAAATTTTAAAGATAGAAAATCACCTAATAACATATCCAAAGTCTATTAAAATCGGAATACGCAAAGGTCGCTATCTTGGATTTACTATTAAATTGCTAAAATGCTTATAATTTACAGAAACAAAATTGTATAATTTTTATTTTTAATGTTATATTTTATTAATTAAAATGGCAACAATTAAATAGAGCCATTATTTTATTATGAAACCTAACATGATTCATAAAACAAATTAATAAGATTTCTTGTACACAAAAATCTATTTAAAAAAAATATGAAAAGTTTTTCACCTTTTCTGTGTATAAAACCCACTCTTTTGACCGTCACATTGAATTTAACGATTGAATAGTAAATTCCACACATTATGGAGGGCCGATAATTTTAATCTATGGAATTTAAAAGTCTTCCATATTTCATAATTTGAAGTAAAACTAATAATACAGTGTTAAAAAAGGCACATAACATCTATAATTTTTTTAGAAACCTAAATCTGTTAATTGCAAGGTGTAATGTGTAATTTTTTTTGTTAAAGTCTGAAATTTTATTTTCTTGATATTTCATCGAATTTAACTCAAATTTATATATATATATATATATATATATATATATATATATATATATATATATATATATATATATATATATATATATATATATATATATATATATATAAGATATATATATATATATATATATATATATATATATATATATATATATATATATATATATATATATATATATATATATATATATATATATATATATATATATATATATATATATATATATATATATATATATATATATAGATAGATATATAAAGATATACATATAGAGTTGTTTAGAAGATGGTTGAAGTTTTCATTTTCAATTAAATGAAAACATATATTATAATTTCTTAATGATTAAAATATCTCGCTTACAAGTTATTATTTTAAAGATATACATTAGTAAATATTGATGAAAATAACACCATTTTTTTATAATGTTAATATATTTATTTTAATAAGTTAAACGGTAAGATAAGTCAATCAAAGCAGTTAAGCGAAATTAATGAAAAATTATTTGAGATTTTTTGGACTTCTTTCAATTTCTAACATTTTAATGTTCAGGTAATTTATTAAAAAAATAATTTCGATACCTCAGGAAAGCGAATTGGAGATTAGAAACAATGTTATTTGCTAAGGGATCCATTTTAGTTATGTCTTTATTAAAATAATTTATATTTCACGTATTTCACTTTTAATTAAAATAAATACCTCGAATTAACCTAAAAAATATTATTCATTGATATCTATCTTTAAAATGAGTTAAGACAAACAAAAGAATGTTTCCTTACCTAATAATTTTATGAAATTAAAGATTAATGAGATTATTTTTGTCAGAGGAACCAAATTAATTTCATCCGATTTAAAGATAATTACATCATTTTATTTGCAAGTAGGATAGACATTTTTAATAAAGATTTAAATTCGCTACTCCAGTGATTTAATTAAATTTAAAGTAATAAATCACATTTAATATGATTTGTATACCTAAATGGAATTAAACTATGATTTATTATTATCAGATGCAATCATTGATGTAATTCACTTATTTTAAATTTCAGTCAGTTTGGTATATTTTGGAAATACTTCAAATTAACTATTTTTTTTCTAAGCGAACTAATGACTTTTGAAGACTTACAGGATTAATTTAATTTTTTCGCTTTTAATTTTTTTAATTTTATAGAAATCATTATTTTATTATACTACTTATCATACGAGCATTTTGATTTTATTAATGGCCAATGATTGTGAATAAGAATAGATAGAAAAAATCGACTAAGTGTTTGAACTATTCTATATAATTTTCAAAATTAATGTCATGTTGCAGAAGTTAAGAAAACGTGTTGATCTCGAAAAGGAAATAATGCTTAATTTTTCCAAATATAACTACAATATATACATATATCAATCTCATTCAATAATACGGGGATGTCACCTTTTGGGTTATATGGCATAGTATTCAACAATATTCTAACGATCAAAGTTATATAAATTAAAACAAATAAATATCAGACTGTTTTAATGAATGCATTGCCGTATTAGATGTATTAGGGAACAATGAGTATTCAATTTATAAAATAAAATTTATACTTACCTTCTATATAACGAAAACGGATTTTTGATTGCCCAGTTGTATATTTTTCATATAAAAATACTTCAAATAGTAAGAAAAATTATGCTCTGCTTATGAGTCATTCTCTAGAAAACGCAAAAATGTAATTCCATACATTTGACTAAATAAATATAAGAAACAAACAAAATGTCTCTGAATGTCTTTTGATTGATAATACTAAAAGTATTACTTTTTTTAGCTTTTTAGCTCAAAGTATGTGAATCCTCACCTCTTTTTCATGTCACACAACTGATGTGACTTCAAATTATTCAATGCTTGTCTGTTTAATGAAATACCTAAAATCACATTATTATTGTATCTAAAAACTGTATTTTAATGCTAAATTAATAATTAAAACAAATATGTGTAATAAAAATATAATAGATTATTTTAGGATACACTTTGTACTCTTTTAGGAAAAACTTTGTACATCTTCAGGATATTTATATAGTCCCATATACACATTCAAGAAGACTTTTCCTACATATTTAAGTCAATTCCTAAAATAATATTGTACACTAAAGTTGCACTGGTAAGCACGAAAATCCCATTTTTATCACTACACTACTTAACCTCTTAAAATGCAGTTTGTGAAAATTACCAGGCCTACATCCCTCCCCGAGGAACTTACAATTTGCCAGCTAAACCTGCTCAATTCCAACGCGATCCCAATCCGCTTTTCGCCAAGTCCTCTAATCCCCTATAATTTCGAAATTATTTCTCCCCTATATCCCGCTCAAAACTAATTCCAAGGGAGTTCCCCTGGAAAAGAGCCCCCCCGAAACTGCGATCCCGGGAATATTAAAATGCGGACTACGGCATCGCTCGGTAAATATTAATAGCTCTCCAATGGCACTAATGCTCGAGATGGAGTTTTTTATTTCCGAAAAAGGAAAGGCTTTAATGGGCCCCTTCCGTCGCAACTGGTTTTAGTAGTTAAAAAGATAAGAAAAGTAACATTGCTGTGTATGCTTTCACTTTCGATTAAATTCCAGGGATAGGAAAGCAATGATAAAAATTTAATACCGAGCTGTAGTTTTTTTTTCAGTTTTTTTTCTTATATGTGTTCTTGCAAATCACTCTTGATGCATAAAAGGAACTATTAAAAAATCATATGCGGTTATTTTTATGTAACTACGATTTTAGTTTATGGGGGAAGTTGATTGGTTGATGTAGCGATATATATTTGGCAATTAAAATAATGTTATAGTAGGAGATTGGTATTTTGATTACATTTAAAAACATATTATAAGATATTACTGATTTGTATATATGTTACCGTTAAAGTATAAAATCCGTTATTTCATAGAATACCTAGTTATTCTATGAAATAACTGATCGTGTCCGTTAAAAAATAAAACTCTCTTGTATTTCATGGTTTAACTAGTTATTTCATAGAATAACGATCTGCAGCCCGTTAAAGTGTAAAAGAAATTAAATTAATGTTGGATAAATCTCATTCTGAAGCCTCTGTGGGGTTTACCGTCCGTATCCCAGTGCCTGAAGTTGACAGAGGAAAAGGTGATGCCAAATCTATTTTAGCTATCATCATAAAAATAACCAAAGAAGGATTTTTCCAATTGGGCACAAGAAACGGACGCATAAAACAATTATATTCCCGATCCCAGTTTTTATGGTACGTTTCCATAAATACCATTTATACGCTGCATAAATTAGAGTACCAGGGGACCGAGCCCAGCTCGCTTTCATATTTTTTACTTAATAATAGTTTTAATGAATCGAATTAAATGCAAATGCTTTGAAATGTCCATATCAGCGGTTAGACGTTTCGTGATATTTTTTTTATCGTCTAACGTATTTTTATCGACATATCCTTAAGTTCTTAGAAATATGCTCATAAAACTGGTTAAACGCGTCAAGGTTGAAACGATACCGTATAAATTCTGCAAAAGTGACTTAAATTAATGTTATTAGCGATTCCGAGCGACTAATACAACCGTTCGCACAATTGTAGTACAAACATTTCATTTGCATGATAAAACGGAACAACATTCTTGTTGTTCAGTATTTTAGTAACCTTTTGAAATGATGTTTGCTTCAGTCTAACTCTTGAGTAACTGAATGGACTTTTAAATACTATGCAAAGTAGCTTTGTTATTAAGAAGATTAGGATAATGGAGATCAAATTATTTTTTGCTACTGCAAAATTATTTCGGTATTTTTTCTTGTCTTCAAACTGCATACACAAATAATCAGGAACGAACAATGTTTTATATTCTTATTAAACGTGTAATCAATAATAAAGATATTTACTTATTTCGAATAATTTTATGTGTGATTCGGAATTAATCGTAGTGACGAAAATGATCGAAAATGTTTTATATTTAATTCAGTGTAAAATAATATAATTTGAACCAATACCGATGCCGGTATATTTCATTATAACGGCATCGAAAATCAACCTTCTATAAAATTAAACTTTTTCTATAATCTAAATATAAGAGTTTTTATTATAATAGTAGTAGTACTACATTTATAATAGTAGTTACGAATAAACTAATATTAATCTATTTTTTTCTGTTAAACAGATTTTTTTAATGATAAAGCTGCCGTTCTCGACTTTTCAATACACATATATTATTTTATTTAGCCTAATGTTTGAAAATGACACGTGTTGAAATTTGCGACAGTTGTTAGGAATAGTTCATAATTTTGTTCCTAAGAAAAGGTTACAGAATATAAAATATGAGTTGGTAGCTTGCAGTCTGGGTCTTGAAAACAATATAGTTACTTTGAACACACTTTTATTAACAAAATACTTATTTAAAGTAACATGATAAAAATAATTAAAAACACATTTACGGTAAATGTAAAATTTATTTTTAAAAAGAGTTTTAAATTTGCTGAAATTAATTTCTCTGTTTGTATGTGAAAACTTTTTTTTTCAAGCGTTTAAATTACTATGTACGTTTTAATTAAAAACTCTATTTCCGTTGTTATATTGTATAAAGTCTCTTTACTCATTTAATTATCTGCTTGAAACTAAACATATTAACGTAATACGAGAACATTATTCAGTATTTTGTTATTACTATCTAATGCAATTTAATATCGACAATAATTTCATATTTAATTAGGCAGGTGCAAGGTTATTTCGGACAAACCTTTAAATAAAGAAGAAACTTATTTGAAATAACAAAGTAAATAAATTTAAAACACGTTTATAGTAAATGATGTGAAATTTCTATTTACAAATAATTTTAAGTTTGTTAATGAAAAATTTAAACTCCTTTTCCGTTGTTCTATTGTAAAATCTCATTACTAATTTTCAATCACTCTCTAAACTAAACTTACTTACGTAATTCGAGAAACAGTTCATTATTAAATTGTACAAAATATCATAGAAATGTTGCTTTTACGTTAAGAACTTTATATGACAAATTTGCTGGTATCAGTTATACAGAGAAAAAAATATCATTTAAAACAATTTAACGTTTTCATTAATTATTTTCTCATTAGAAATTGGAATTAATAAATACCAAACCATTTTTATAGACACTATGCATGACATGGTCCCGAGATTAAAATTTTGACGGAATAACAAAAACGCATGGTCGATTAGCCTTTGTGATTGGTGAATAACAAACCATGTGGTTACCATCAACCAATAAAAAATGCGCGTGAAGTCACTTATATCTTGAAATGGCGTCATGTAATTTCCACACAAAGCAGCGCAAAGTGTCCATGGTAAACAAATGTTAACTTTTGGAAACACTTCCTTTTTTCACAATTTCCAAAACATATCTTGAAAACTGGAAAACTCAGAATTTTTCTTTATTTCTTGTTTAATACTATCAGAAATAAGTGTATTTATGAACAATTGGTAAAATAAAAGCTATAAATAATAGAAGAAAATAGTTTATTAAATGTATAAAATTATATTTTTACCTTTATAAATATTGCTTAAAATTAATTTAATAAAACTTCTTTTATTTATATCCATTAGCATATAAATTCTAAAAAAAATATTTATTAACAATTGCTAAATTAAAACTTATCAAATAAAAATTTATAACAAAGTTAAATTTTAAATGTAAATAAATATATATTTTATAAACAACATGTAACATTAATTTAATAAAAACTTATTCAATTGATTTCATTGGAATATAAATACTTAACAAAACAAACGCAATTGCTTCTAATTTTTGTTTTGAAAATTCCATATTCTATTTACGGAAATACATAATCCATTTTACATGGAATAAAAAAATCTACTTGTTTATCCAAACGATATTTTTTTATATGGAATTTTAAAAATTTCTCTTGTGAATTCCACTTATGACGTCACGTGCAGAAACAGTAAAAAATAGCAGGATTAAATTTGTTTAAACTTTGATTATTTTAAATGCAAACGATTTTGTTCAAGTTCTTTTTAAATATTTATTAGAAAATTTATAGCATTTAGTAGACGAAATTGTCACGTGATTAGAATGTGTATTTTGTTTATTTAAAAACGCAAACGATTTTTCAATTTTAATTTTAATTTACTGATGTTTCCTTCGTTTATTTATGAGAAAAAAATACTTTATTTTAAAATAAAAACTATAATGAAAATACATCATCACAATATTTTGCACGTTTTAAATTAAAATAACATATGAAGAATTAAATAACATTTAACTGCTATTGGCATATAACCTATTAACTCATACGCGATGAATAATTTGCAATGGAAAGCGTTAAATGGAACTTTTAATCTACTTATTTCACCCTCTAAATGAAATTTTTCGAAGATGAAACCTATCCCAATCGAATTTTTACCCCGAAAATTGCTAATACATCAATTTTTGTGAAAATCGTTAGAGCGGATTTGGAGATTGTGCAAACAAACAAACAAACAAACGAACAAACGAACAAACAAATATAGTGACATTGCTCGTTTAATAGTATTAGATAGATAAATTGCTTCTTTTTCATTTTAATTGTCTATCATTAGTTTAGTTTCATTTTAGATAAATTGTTTATTTTACACTTTAACTATGTCTCTCATTAGTTAATTTATAAAATACCTAGTTATTTCATAGAATAACTAGTTAAAGTGTCAAATTAATAACATATTACACACTTTAACGGACACGATCAGTTATTTCATGGAATAACTAGGTATTCTATGAAATAACTGCATTGTATATTTTAACGGTAACATATATGTATATATATATATATATATATATATATATTAAATGGTATTTCATTATAAAAAAAATGTTACAAAGTATTTTTTTTATAAAGAGTGAAATCTAAAATGCAAATTTTTTTAATTCGTGATAATTAAGAGATAATAATATTTCTGTCAACTGTAATTGATAAATTAGAGTTCCAAAATATCCATCTATATACATGAAAATTAAAAACATTCTGTTTATGAAAAAGGTCAATAGTGGTTCTGAAAAAAAAGCAATTGTGGCAGTGTTATTGTTTGTAGTTATATATATAAATCTAGAAAATAGGAAGACGAATCGGAATTATTAGTTTTTACTAATGTTAATTCAGGTGGATAAATATCCGAGCAAAAGGAAACAACATTATGAGTGTTAAATATTATTCAGTCATCCACATAACGGAGTACAGAGGAATATATGAAAGTGAAATTCTTTTCATAATAACGTAGAAATAAATTAGCAAGCAAACTTGAAAATTACATCCTTGTGGAATGCCGAATACTTGTAAAAAATACTTTCACCTTTAAATAAATAATTACTGAAAAGACAAAACTTAATCAAATGTTTACAATAATCCAAATCAAAATCAAGTGTATTAAAAAATTAATAAAAACACGATATTAATACATCCTTGAGTTTAGCCAATGGGATACTAGTAAATAGGTCTTTAAAGTCATAAGATTCAATATGTGGAATAATAATATTTTTGATAAATTCAATAACTGGTTAATTTTTATCAATTAACCAAGTAAAAACCGATATAGTTGATAGATGTTAGAATGGTTTTAAGTGCTTTAGCAAAAATGTCGCCAGATTGAGGCAGATAAGTAATAAAACCACAGGTAATGAATCTAAATTTAACTGGCGTTTTATGGAATTTTGGATTAATAGCCATGTAAAATGTATGTTGTTTAATGAAAAAATGTATGTTTAAGACAAAATTTTTATTAGAGACTTTAACTCTTTTATTTAAAGTAATAATTATTTTAGTAATTATACATTAGTTATCATTACATTTAACAAAATTTGTGAATTTACACAATTCCTTATCCAGAAGACTGAGGTAGAACTTTTTACAAATAAAGGACTAATTATTTGAAGCTTTATCAATAAGAGCAATAATAAAATGTGTTATGTACCACTTTGATTGCAAAATCTAAAACCCTGAAATTTGCTTCTAAAATCTAAATTTCATGAAATAAAAGTAAAATACAAAAGTTTATACATTTTCAGACATATTGAACGTATTTTCTAAATTTTTAATAATAATCCACTGTTAACTTATTATAACTACATTTTAAAATTAAAAGAATCATATTCTATAGTAATACTTATTTATTTATAAAACATGTTTTTAAGTCCTTATTGAGCATTTTACATAAAAAAAATGCTAATTTATTTATGTTTTAGAACATAATTTTCAATGTAAATGCATTGGGAATTATGTTCGAATATTATTCAGAATTATGTTCTGTTAAGGGGATTATTAGAGCAGGTAATAAAAAAATGTATGTAATGCATCCTTATGTCGTATTTCAAAATAAAGGATAATACATGAACAAATAAATATTTGAGCATTTAATGTACAGTTTTAAGAAAGGATATACTTTATAATTTTTGTTTACCCAATGAGTGTTTACAAGCAATAATAATTTATTTATTTGTGAATTTTCTTAAAATATATTAAATAAAATAAGCTATGTAAAATTTTAGATACAACATATACCAATTCTTCCAAAACTGATTTTTAATAAACAATTGAAACAAATATTTGTAACAAAAATGAGATAATGTACATATAGAGAAAAATAACTATTATTAGACACACACATAAAGCATTTTGTAAAAATCAATACATTTACAATATTAAGCAATTCATAATGAATAAGTTTTTATACGTAATAATTAAAAAAAATTCTTAAAGATATTCAATGTAAAATCAATGGGAGAGTTTCACGTGATGTATCAACATGGTAACTTACTAGCAGTTTCGATTTCTTCCCTACAGTGGACAACTTTGCTTTTGTTTGTTTAATCACTACGCTTGCAATTATGGGAAAGTTTGTTTATAATATTTGTTTTTTCCAAATAAGTATTATTTTTATTCTATATATGAATAAATTTAAATACAGAAATACTTATGTTATGTTTTATGTTTGTATATAATTAGAATTACAACAAAATACGGAAAAATACTTTTATTTCAACACAAAAATACTTCATAAATGATGAGTACTTTCTATCTCAGTGTATGTAGTAAATATTTATATATTGTGTTATTATTAGTCAAACTTAAAATTATAGTACACGAGTTAATTCTCCATGCTAACGCTACGGAACTTCTTCGGCGTCGCGAAATTTTCTCCACGTTCTGTTCGAACAGCGGTTTTCTTCTTCTCGGCGTGAAACTCCCCCATTGCAGTTGAATATTTTCTGCAAGTGACACATAACATATTTGTATGTAATATATTTTAATAATATATTAATATTTTAATAACATATTAATATTTTAATAACATATTAATATTTTAATAACATATTAATATTTTAATAACATATTAATATTTTAATAACATATTAATATTTTAATAACATATTAATATTTTAATAACCTATTAATATTTTAATAACCTATTAATATTTTAATAACATATTAATATTTTAATAACATATTAATATTTTAATAACATATTAATATTTTAATAACATTATAATATTTTAATAACATATTAATATTTTAATAACATATTAATATTTTAATAACATATTACATATTACATTAACATATAATATTTTAATAACATATTAATATTTTAATAACCTATTAATATTTTAATAACATATTGATATTTTAATAACATATTAATATTTAATAACATATTAATATTTTAATAACATATTAATATTTTAATAACATTATAATATTTTAATAACATATTAATATTTTAATAACATATTAATATTTTAATAACATATTACATATTACATTAACATATAATATTTTAATAACATATTAATATTTTAATAACATATTACATATTACATTAACATATAATATTTTAATAACATATTAATATTTTAATAACCTATTAATATTTTAATAACCTATTAATATTTTAATAACATATTAATATTTTAATAACATATTAATATTTTAATAACATATTGATATTTTAATAACATATTAATATTTTAATAACATATTAATATTTTAGTAACATATTACATATTACATTAACATATAATATTTTAATGACATATTAATATTTTAATGACATATTAATATTTTAATAACATATTAATATTTTAATAACATATTAATATTTTAAATAATATATATATTTTTTATTTTAGGTAATTTAATTTCATTCTCTATTTAAATATGATGATATATCTCACTATTTTGCCTTTGTGAAATATATGGTTAATTACAAACAGGTGTGTATAATAGTTGTATCGTAGTCTTTTAGATATACCTACCGCTATATAGTTATGAAGGGAGATACAAAAACAAATGATAAATCGTATGAATCAAGACAGTAAAATACCAAATACCAGCAATTAAAAGTCCCCAAAAATATATATCACATGGAGATTAAAGAAGTGATCCCATCTCATAAATAAAGAATACCGATGCACAGCAGTTAGAAAGAAATATCAGAAGGGATTAGTGAAATGAGTATGAACCTTTCAGAATGCATAAAAAATCTTCTTAAGATGGATATTATGATGGGAAGCAATTTATTAACACGTCGTTACTTTTTGTTGAAATGTTATTTATAACGTTTTTTCGACGTTTATTGATGTTCTTTTGGATATTAACAGTTTTCGAAATATAAAAATACGAGTTAGGATCTTTGCAATAAAAATACTTAAATTGGATGGGGTTTATGTGAAGTGTGAAGCAAGCGTTGTAGAATAATGGTGTACTGTAACACGTAAATTTGACTAAATGTGCGTTGCTTTAACTAACTGAATTTTTAACTAAATTACAGCTATTTTGATACGTGTTAAAGTGTTTGAAAAATATGTGCTTCTATTGAATGTATATTATTATCAGTTACGTGTTAATTGATATACTATTTTTAATATAATATTCTTTAAAATTATAAATTAAAAGTTTAAAACTTTATTTTCTGAAAAATAAAAAAAAAACATTACACATATTTATTTATAAATATTATCAATATTTAAAAAAATAACAATTCAAAATAAAAAAAAACTTAGAGCAACAAAAGATACAGAAATAAAATATTTTTATTTTGAATTTCATAAATATTAGTTTTATAAGGCGTATTGACTAAATAACTATTCAAGGATAGAACATAAACATCTTTAATCACATATGCCTAACATTACAATAATCTCGGGGAGGAACGAAACCTTAAATACGCATCACCGTAAGAGGCAGTTACATGACTGAAGCTTTCCTGCGCAGCGGGAAAGACATAACATATGTAGAGGGCGTTACAATCGTAATAACGGGAACAATATATAGACACGTAACGGGAACATGAAAATATATACAGGTGACGGGGACATGATAATAGGACAAACATATAAGATAATAACATAAATGAATAACGCTGGTTACATCCTCCCCCTCTGGCTCCGACGTAGTCCCGACGAGGGGCCAGCACCAGTTCTTTTGGGTAAGTTTGGTGGCCGTCCTCGCTTTCGAAACGGATTGCAAGGACGTTCGATGGGGTCCTGGATGTAGGCCTTCAGGGCAGAAGTGGGGTACACGCCCAGGGGCACTTGGGGATTGTCCAGGTTGGCAATTTCGAATGTGGATGGTGATCTTTGTGTACGGATGACATAGGGTCCATCTCGTCTTGGCATAAACCTTTTGGATTGTCCAGTGGCAGCTTTGCTGACGGGATGCAGGGTCATATACACTTTATCACCTGGAACGTATTGAGGAGTAGCACAGGGCGACTCACATCCTTCGATTATTTTCTTTTGCAAGAGGTCATCCAGTTCTTTCTTCAATATTTCCTTCTTCGCAGGAGAAACTCTGTATGGTGGATAAGCGACTGGAGCATGTGTTCCCGTATTAATGCGATGCTCTATGAAAGTCGTGCTCTCTCCCCCTGGTTTGAAGCTTTCCTCAAAATCCTGAAGCAAATTATTGACCTGGAGCCTTTGCTCGATGTTCAAGCTCTCGCCTTCTTCTTCACGGAGATTACAGCTGTTGATGGGAAGAGTTTCGACAGGTTGCTGAGACGTCGATGTGATGTCATTCCCAAAATAAACCTTTCGGCGAGGGTTGTCACAAAAGTTCCACCTTTTGTTTCTTATGTCGAGAACAATTTCCGACTTTTCTAGGAAGTCTGTTCCTAAGAGAGTTCGATTTCCTTTTGCATTTGGAAGGGCAAGGAGATCCAGAATGATTGTTTTGTTTTCAATCTCAATGGACACCGTGGCTGTGCAAGCCTCTTCAGTAGTTTGGTAACCGTTTGCCAAAGTCATGGTTACTGAAGTCTCCTGGAACTCCACTCCTTTTCTCTTCAGCAGGTTGTAGAGGATCTCACCAGCGACTGATCTGTTGGCACCTGTGTCTGCACAAACTCTGGCTCGTACACCGGATATGCACACATCAATCAGTGCAATAGGGGACATCTTGGAATGGCAAGTGTACATGGTAAGTGAATTTGCAGGGAAATTCTCATTTCTCGCCGTTGGAGAGCATGTCGGACACTTTGCCTTTATGAAACCAGGTCTGGAACATCCACAGCAGTATATGGCAGGCTTGTTCTCTGGATTAGGATTTCTTTCATTTTGCCTTGGCTTTGGATTCTGCGCCACTTTTCTGAAGTTTCCAGTATTAAATCTTGGACTGGACCACTTCTTGGTATTCGACGTAGAGTCATTTCTGTTGTTTGGACAAACCGTCTCGTAGTCATCTAGCTTTTGTACTAGATCTGTAGTCGTCTTTATTTGTGTCCAGTCATCGATGAAGTGCTCTTTGACTTCTTGTGGAACACGGCGTTTAATCTGGTCTGTAACCATCAGATCAGACAATTCTTCAAAAGTTGTTATCTCGAGACCTGTAATCCAACCTTGAAAGTAATTCCTAAGTTCGTAGGCGAAATCTGTCCAAGTGCCTTCTTGACATTTCGAATGTTTTGTGAACAATTGACGGAATTTTTCTGGAGTGAGTTTATAGCGCTTTAGAAGCAGCTGTTTCACTTTTTCATAATCTTGTGCAACTTCTTCGACTTCTCTTGCAATGATCTGAGCAATATCATATGGCAGCAGACCAATCAGATGAGAGGCCCAGAAAGTCCTTGGAATCTCAGCTCTGTGAGCTTGTCGCTCGAAGAGAACGAGGTATAAGCTGATGTCATTCGTTACTGGATCGAATCTCTGAATCAGCGTCTGCAAGTCCAATCTTGGTTTGGCTGCTTGAAAACCATCGTTCTGGGTGAGAGGAACTTGGGATCGTGTTGCCTCATCCTGGAGTTTCAGCTTCTGAAGTTGGAATTCGTAATCGTCTTTTCTTTTCCGCTCTTCATACTCCAGTTCCAGTCTTCTTTTTCTTTCTTCAGCTTCAAGATCTTCCTTCCTTTTCTTATCTTTAATTTCAAGATCTTCCTCTTTTATTCTTTCAGCGATTATCTCTTCAAACCTTGCTTGGACAAACTCTAAATCGTCCTTATATGCTTCACTCTCTTGTATTCTCGTCTTCAGTTGAATAACTTTCAGACTATCAATACCATCCAAGTCCAGTTCAATTGCCAGCCGGACCAGGTCAATCTTCTTTCCTCGTGCGAGAAAAGCCATCGTGGGATTTCAGTCTAGTTCCTTTGTGAGTTCAGAATATGGCAGTAGATAACAGGCACACAAAATAATTACCTCAAAGTCCTAGAGCTATTTCACAGTTCAATGCACTTAAACTCACTACAATTACCCTACCATGAAATATTAGCACTCAAATAGTCTATAATTATTTTTCAGAAAACCAATTAATATCAGTTAAAATAATATTAAATCATTTAAACTATTATAAATCTATTGTAAACCATTATAAAATCATTCCAACTATTCATTTATTCAAGCAAATAACACTATGCAGTATTAAATCTTTTCAAGTGTAGATGACACTGTATAACACCCGATCTCTAGTTAAAATGCACTATTTCTATGGTACCATTTCAATATTAGATTACCAGAATACCAAAATATATTTTAACATGATTGAACAAATTTATAAGAAGAATCAATTTTGTTTAAATTATTTAGAAATCTATGAAGTACTTAAATATAAAATCAAAACAATAGCATTAACAATTTCCATTTAATGAGGAATCAATTCAAGTGTTCTTTCAAAATAAATTTTAAAAACAACATTAAATAACTAATAATTAGTTAATGCCACTAATTAAATTAAATAAGCACTATCACAAATAAAACTTCCTGCCAATAAAATATCTACTATTCTAAATCACACTCAAGAACACAAATTTTCTTATTTTTGCATGTAAAACCACATTCTTTTATTTTTCCCGAAAAAGAACAAAATAAAATAGATAAAACCCACAATCAGAATTTTCAAGGCCAGCAATAATTTCAAATAAAAGAGAACAGAAATAAAACACTCTCAGTTACGTGGAGAGGAGGGGGGAAAAATTGCTTTTCTCCGAGCGTACGAATTTGAATTCGCAATGCGAATACGATTGTCAGAATCAGTGTTTACAAAACCAAGGTGTTTTTTTTTTTTTAATTTCAAATTCAGTGAAAAACACAGCAAACCATTGCGGTTTAATTTTAAAAGACTAGTTAAATTTAAATCAATAGAGATAACACTCCAAACGAGACACAGCATACGTGTTATGCAAAATTGTCTCCTCACAGTAAACAGGACGTCTACCGAAAACCGAAACTTTGCGTTTCGAAACTGAAACTTTGCGTTTCAAAACTTTAACCTAGCCTACAAATTAAAAAACTTGTAACACTGAACAGAAAACAAAATAACACTTATCTTAAACATCCGATGATATTCCTTCTTGCTTGAAGAACACAATATCCTTCGTTCTTGCAACGAATTTTAATATGGCGGCTCTCCTCGCCATTTTCATTAATCGGAACAACCTAAAAAGCGAGCCATGCAATTGCTGTTCTTACGGTGTTGCGCCACTTTGGGGAGCCATTTATAAGGCGTATTGACTAAATAACTATTCAAGGATAGAACATAAACATCTTTAATCACATATGCCTAACATTACAATAATCTCGGGGAGGAACGAAACCTTAAATACGCATCACCGTAAGAGGCAGTTACATGACTGAAGCTTTCCTGCGCAGCGGGAAAGACATAACATATGTAGAGGGCGTTACAATCGTAATAACGGGAACAATATATAGACACGTAACGGGAACATGAAAATATATACAGGTGACGGTACATGATAATAGGACAAACATATAAGATAATAACATAAATGAATAACGCTGGTTACAGTTTTAAATAAATTTTTATGTTTTTCCGTCAATTTTACAAATATGAGCAACGGAAATTAAATAATTGACTTTATTATTAGGTCTTATTATATTTGATTAAGTTAAAATTATACATTCGTAATATTTATCTTTTCTTAAAATGCGCTGATAAAATAACTTTTAGCGCATATTTTTATAGCGCAAGATAATTAATTAAGTACACTTAGAAGTAAAGATTAAATATTAAAATTGCTTGTTAAAACAAACTTTTTTTAACATGTCTCCAAATAAATATCCTCATAATATATAAAGTTCCCTAATTTGATATTGATATTCATGCTAGTTATGAAAAACCAATTGTTTATAGCAAAAAACCTAAATTGCCATCCATATATCAAGCAGAGTTACCAAATCGTTAAATAGGATTCATTTTAAATTGTTATTTATAATTTAATACTTCAAATTAGCATCTAATCATGATTTAAAATAAAAAAAATTTCTACAACACACACACTTTGCCAACTATAAATAATAGTATTTTGGGGGATTTTATCTTCCAAAGGCATCAACTAGGATTCTGTTGGTATTTGCTCAAGTAACAAGCTGTCAATGTTTGATATTTCAAAGGGTCTTATCTTGCGCCTCTTGGAGCTGGAATTTGTTTAGAGTTCTTGCGATAAGCTCTCTGTAATGACTCCGAAATTTATCATTTTACACAGGATTTCTAAAAGAAGCATTTACAGTTTAAATTCGGGAATAAGGACTACTTTAAAAAAAATATTTTACAAAATATATTTACTGAATTTTTCCCCGCAAATAATCAGTATTTCTGATAAGGAATTTTAAATATTTTTTAAAAAAAATATATGTATTTAAACTATTCAGTTTATTAACTTGTATGGAATATTTTAAATAATTGAAAATATATATTGTTTTATTAAAGAGCATATATCACAGATTATTTATTATGCAATTCAATTTTATTTCATTTTTAAATGAATAAACAAACTATTGTTGGTAATATCTATAAATATATTATATATTTATTATCTTACGTATTTTGAGTAAAAGAGCAATTAATAATTTAAAATTAATTTATTTGAAATGTACAATTATAAACTGATTGATTACACATTAATTAAATTATATTAATTTGAAGAGTCTCCAAACTATTTTAATGTAAAACACATTCAATGATTTTTCATGAACGTTATAAATATTTCTAAAAAATATCTATATATTTAAGAAACTGAAAATAAAAGGATTATACAATAATCCAAATAAAAACATCAATTGTAATATAAACATGGTGATAAAGTATTACCATCAAAGTGTAAAAATACATTTATTTTAAATTTATTAAATCAGATAATTATAATCAAATATAAAATCGATGATAATGTTCTTAATCAAATAATTAAGTGCTAAACTACAATAATTAATTACATTTCATTAAATATTAATCCTGCTAAAACCATACAAATCATGACTCATGCCACTTTACTACGCACTGATTTTTAGAGCGTGAAATCACTTGGATTTAACAGAAAGAAATTTATTCCGAGAGAAACGTTGGAAAAAAAAAAGAAAAACAACAAAACAGAAACATAAAAGGTAGAAAAATGAAATCAAAATACAGCCGCAGAAAGCTTATGATTTAAAACAAACTAGAAAAAGAAGCAATATCAGTGATTTCAGAGAGAGATATACATTAAACTAATAAATCTCCGAAATGAGTATGTCAGTCGAGAGCAGAATCGGAAAACATTATTTTTATTCGGGGTGGGGGTAATAAATGAGAAGTGACATTAAGACTCAAATCCACTTTTTAAAATGAGTGATGTCGGCGATGCTCGTTAGTGCTCGGAATGACTCGGACGCCTTCGTTTGATTTCCGAATTCCGAAATTTCGCAATAAGTAGTGGCCATTCCGAATTTTCCGAATACCATTTTTCGATTTTAAAATAGTATGCAGATGTTTCAAAAATATAATTGTTATATGTGTTTTAAATAACATAAATTAAAAAAAAAAGTTTTGGTTTATTTTTTATTAAACATTGCAATATTTATTTTTACTTTAGTTTGGGCATGCTGATGCTTATTATTTTGAAAATATAAAAATTAATTTACACTAAATATTTTAATTATCTATGAGATATATTTTTGGGAAATTATGCAATAAAACTACAGGTTCCCAGCAAAAAAGTCAGCATGAAACCTTCATCAAAATTGCCAAATTGAAGGTTTTTTGAAGGTTTTATAAAGGATATTAAAACAAAAAATAGCAGTTTTTTTTTAATTTTTTAATTTTCATGTATAAAACCTTCATTTTCCCTTCATGATTAGGAATTGAAGGTTTTTTGAAGGTTTTTATGAAAGTTTTTTGCAGTTTTTATGAAGGACATTGGAACAAAAACCTTTAATTTTATAGATCTTAAAAAAAACTGCAGTTTTCCAGCATAACACCTTCAATTTCAAAATTTTGATGAAGGTTTTATGCTGACTTTTTTTGCTGGGTTACTATAGTATTATTAGATAAAATAATACTTGTTATATTTCCTCTTTATCACTGTTTAATTATTTTGAAGTAATAAATATAATGTGAGCAAACACCACATTGACACAAAAGACAATATCATCTAAAATAAGCTTTTTGGGAAAATTCATTAAATGTACAATAAATGAAATCATAACTGATTTTTTATTACCATTAATTATCATTAATTACTTAACGACAATATCAGTTACGTCAAACAAAATGGAATTGACATCATTACTGTCACCAATTAAAGCACACGTATAGAGACAAAGCTATTTATTAAAAACTTTCAAATTCTTTAATAAATAACAATAATTTCGATCATTTTTATACAATTTCACATTTTTAATGGCTGCACAAAAAATTCAAAAACAAACATATATATTCTTTGAAATGAAAACAACATTTCATACAACGTATTTCAAAATAATGCAAGTTTCAAAAACATAACATTGTAAATTTGATTATCCATCTTAAAAACTTTAATCTTAAGGGAGACCCGAGCCCCAAATCCTAATTTGTTTATTAATGAATTCAGAAATACCAATTTTTTTATATTATTAGAACATCTTTTTCTGAACAATAATCAAAAACAAAAATATGTTTAAAAAAATTATTTTTGATATTTTTGGAATTTTTTAAGCTTAAAAAGACGTTTTTTAAAAACACTACTCCTTTTTCAATTTTTAATGTTTTTAAATTTTTTTAATTGATTAAATAACATCAAAGTACACACTACAATCGTATGTATAGACTTTTGCAGATTTGTGTTTTAATTGTTTTTAAAAACTTATTTTAAGTTCAAAACCCAAAATATATTCAAACTTTAAAGTTTAATAATTTGTAAAAAAATAATTTATAACTTAATTTAAAAAAGCTATACATACGTTTATAAAACAAATATTAGAGCTTCAAAAACTATTAACAGTTTAGTTTTAAGTTAATTATTTACAAAGCCTTAGCATTTTAAACGTGACCAGAATTAAAAAAAAATATTTTGAGTAAATGACGATTCTTGAAGACGAACAGTATGTAGAAAGATTATAAATGGCATATAAACATCTAAAAAAACATATGTTCTGTTTCTTTTACTGTTTTGAAATTTTGTATACACCTTCTCAAGTTTGTTTAGCATCGTTTTATGAAGAAAAAAAATTTAGCAATTTTTCCGGATTTTGGGGCTCGGGTCCCCCTTAAATATATAAGGCCATCGTGGCCGCGAGCGATTAAAGGCGTCAGCTGGGAATTCGAAGATTCCTGGTTCGATCCAAGACGATGGACTTAACAAAGAAAAATAAAAAGTAGTGATCTTGTGATCGGAGGGTTTCCAGCTTCGTTCCAAAATACTAGAAAAGTCGTCCAGAACATCAGCAAAAAATTAACGGCGTGTATACGGGACTGGCGCATGATAAAAATATCTGATCGGTGCCCAAACTCCCGACGTCTATTGAAGGCGTTGGGTGCCAGTTCAGGTGTTTCCTAATATTGGCTAATTTATTTGGCCATGGTTCTAAAATAACGAGGTGCATGAATGAATATGTGTGTGAATATGTATGTGTTCTTTGAGATGGACCTCGAACCGACGCCAATAGCCCACTGTGCAGCTCTAGTGCGACGTTAATTAACCAAACCAAATTTATATATATATATATATATATATATATATATATATATATATATATATATATATATATATATATATATATATATATATAGTTTGCATAGGTATATTTAGATAAACTATATCTGACATTTTAATGTTAAGCAATCAATAGTTTTCAAGTATAAAAATAATACTTTATCAACATACATCTTCCAAACTAACACAACTCATACCGGCCAGATATCAAACAGCAAATTATTCAAATACATATAAGCTTCGAAATTGCCTCTACGCAACTTCATTTGGAAGCGCCCCATCGCGCAGAAAACTCCCTCCCCATCTTTTGATCGCTGACAGATTCCATCGAAGATACTCCTCTCCCCAAAAATACTCGCTAAGTTGTCAAGTACTCGGATGAACTCTCCCAAAAGAGATAAATTTGACGAAAGTAATTGCCATCCCTGAATGGCGTCGGCAGACGCATCAATTCGAAATAGGAAGAAAACTTTTACTTGACATGATGAACATGGGGGGATTAGCATCTCCTTGGGGTGACGCATCTCTCATTGGCTTATGACAAAGGGGGAGATGTTAAAGAGATAGGATGAGGAGCATTCGGAGACAGGAAATGTGATATAAGTAAATATCGCTGGGATAAGGCTCTGAAATGATCTTTTCTGATCTTCTTGAGAGATGGTTCACTGCTGTAGTTTGTTCAAAATGTTTCTTTCGATATGTTTGATAAACTGGGGATGAGTGTGATATCTTAGGAGTGTATCAAATATGATACCTACATAGATAAAGAATATGTGTATGTGATAGTTGTGATATTTACAGATTTATATATTAAAAGTAATAGATGTATGATAATGTTCTATAGTGTAAATAAGATTGTTTTATATCAATAATTAATAGTTGCATGTAATAGAGTTGCTGTATTTATAGAAAATATATAATATATTTATAGTGTTTATATAAACGGTGTCTATAAAATTTAAATAGTGTTTACAAATGAAAAATTAATATTATTTGAAATTGTTTTATTACCCACGCTTTGAAATATAAAATTGTCCACATTCTTACATTTTAGTGTAATGACTAAATATAATATCTTATATACTTTAATATCGATGATTCTTAGTTCTTAAACACCGTTTTTTATAGTATGGCAATATAATTTTTAATCAGGCATGTTTCTTTGAATTTTTAATAAAGAAAATATATGATTGGTCGAAATGACTATTTTAAAGATGGTATATCTATAAATAAAGAATACTTTATGTTAATATACTTTTGTTGTGTGTCTTCTTCATTACAATCCATATTTGTATATCGACAAGTATCAGCAATTTTAAAAGTATTGGTGTAATATTATAGTGGTTTTACATCTATATTTTTTCTAGCTTCAGATTTTAATGATTTATTAAAAATATATTAACTAAAAATCATTCTCACAAAATTTTCGGACCACTATGAGCAAATCTTCGAAACTTTAATAGGTGCATAAATGGAACTTGAAAGAAATACGCAATATAAAACGCGTGTAACCATTTTAACTATCTAATTTATCCATTCATTATCTACGATTTTAATAATATTAAAAACACATATTTATATCATAGTAGAAAAATAATCTGTATATATGTCTACACATTCAAATATCCTAGGTTCATTAATTAAAGCTTTTAATTTCTAGTACTTTTTAACATTTATATGAGAAATCAGTCTTGTTTAAAATCCAGTTAAATCATTAACACAATTTTCAAGAGAAACAATATGCTAATTAATTGCATCATTTATTTAACAATTATATTTTTTTACCAATAAGTATTAGGTAGATATAGGCCTTAACCATATTTTAGCTCTGTATAAATAATACTTTGAATGGTAAAACAAATATATATTGGACTTATCTGGTTTTGCTTGAAAGCTATGGGAAATAGCTCGACTACTGCGCTGCAATCGGTGCGAGGCAACCTATGCGTATTTTGATTTCCTATTTTCGAAACTAATTTCGTTATTTATCTGGTTTTACAACCAACCGTCACTACTTTCACACCCCAAAATGAACAGGATCTAGCTGATGTCGAATTGGTTTTGACTTCGTCTAATGTTAGATATTTAGGAAAACTAAAATAAATAGCGTAATCAGAAAATTGAACTAATGGATATTTTTTTCAATATAAATAGTAATAAAAACGTCGATTTTAAAAATGAATTTCGATAGCTGTAAAAAGAACAGTCTCATAATAATCAAATATACTGAGTATTTAAGACTGATATAAGTAAAGAATATAAGTAAATATCGCTGGGATAAGGCTCTGAAATGATCTTTTCTGATCTTCTTGAGAGATGGTTCACTGCTGTAGTTTGTTATAAATGTTTCTTTCGATATGTTTGATAAACTGGGGATGAGTGTGATATCTCATGATTGTATCAAATATGATACCTACATAAATAAAAATATTTGTATGTGATAGTTGTTGTTATGTATTCCAATATATTCAAGTAACTAATTTGACTAAAACAATTGTATTATATATTAAATTTTCAAATTTCGAGTAACCCCATTTTCCCTCAGCTTACCCTGCATTTAATAAAGTTGAATATATCTTCTGATTATATATATGTAGGTATATATTGCTGACATTTTTTCATATCTCACAAAAGATTGTTATTTTCATAAACTATAATTATGTCACTGATCTTCTTAGTTTAAATGAATTTGGTTTTTCATGAGAAATACATATCTAAGCAATATATAATTATATTTCTAAATATACTGTATTATTATAAATTTTATCTAAATGTTAATAAAATAGTTTATTCAAATGTTTAAACGTATTATTATAGTTTTTATTTTAATTTTCACAAGTACTTGCACTCCTCAGATAAATGAATTTAAAACTCAAATCACTTTAAGTGCCTCTTCTGCACTATGTAATTCTAAACAATGACAAGTTATTTTCTTAATTCTTTGAGAGTACTTCCAGTTTATCTGCATGAAAGGCCACTTCAAACAAGTACAGAATTTTATGTTAAAAGAACATTGTGTTTTCAGCTTTTTCAAACACGTACTTATCTTGAAAGGGAACAACCGGATTAGTGTCACTCAACTGCTAGAATTCCTTTTATTTCTACATCCTAAGGTGTTTCAATTTAATAAGACACTCGCGTTTTTTTTAGTTTGCTTAGGGTAGATATGAATTTTACGGGACTTGATGAGATAAACACAATAACTTATTTTAAGTCCCACGCATTTCTAAAGGATCCTTCAAATTGTTCTTAATAAAAACAATTGTTTCAAATGTTTGTGTTAATAACACATCTAAGAGACAAATAAATTATGTGTTGTTAATTTTATTCAGTAAACATAAACCTGTAAAATATTTAGCAATAATGGCATTTAAATATAAAATATCAAGTTTTAAAATATGTTTTTTTTTAAATTGAAGTTTTAATTATTAGTAATTAGATCTAACTAGTAGGCTCCATATCGTTTTACATATATATTGATATGTTGTAAATAGTGAAATTTGAAAAACAAATACTTCAATTGAATTGTTTAAAAATACAAGATGATAACTTCGGTTAAATTAAAAGGTTGGTTTGGGTTGGTTAATTAACGTCGCACTAGAGCTGCATAGTGGGCTATTGGCGACGGTTCGGGGTCTGTCTCGAAGGAAAGACCCGTACCACATACACATTCACACACACATTTATACATGCACCTCGTTATTTTAGAACCATGGTCAGATGACGAGGAAACAACTGAACTGGCATCCAACGCCTTCAATAAACGTCGGGACTTTGGACCCCGATCAGATGTTAAATTAAAAAGCGTGTTAGTTACTATATTTGTTAGTTTTTTAAAATTATCTTTTAAATATGTGTGTTGGTGTTCCTTTATGTTGTATGGTTGTTGTTATTAATACGTTTGACTATTAAGCCAAATTTATTTTTTTACAAAATATAAAAGTATTGATCATATTATAAAACATTTATTTTTAATACAATTGTAGTTATGCTTACACCATACAAATGGTAGTTGGAATGCATAGCAGCTGAATTCAACGAATATTTGTACGGAAATTATATCCTTGACATATATGTGTCTACACACTCGGCTATATCCTTGACATATATGTGTCTACACACTCGGCAACATGTCACAAACACTCGGCTGAATTAAAACATGTACTCATTTTATTGCAACTTAAAAACACTGTAATACATATATCACAAATAACAAAATATGATACAATTGTCAAAAGGCATGAATAAACTATAGAATCATTTTCAAATAACTGTTCCAGAGCCCAGCATAAAATATGACGTTCGTAAATAACACTCAGCGAACCCTTCGTGATTACTTCTTCCACAATTCCCCGAGATACCATAACGGGCCCCTACTCATCGTAAATAACATTAAGTTTAAGACTGTAACACGTTTCTCTTTTAACGGTCCAAACGCGAGCGAAAGTAATGTCTATTTCGGTAACTAAGAGGTGATAATTTTGCGAAAATCGCTTTGTCGAAAAATGAACATTGACCGTTAATTTGTAAGACTGTTACGAGTCAATAAAGATAGAGTAATTCCTGTTTTAAAGGGCAAATTTTGCTGTTTGGAGTCGAGATCGTGGCGATTTTATATTTGAAGTCGATTGAAGTGAATTCCGTAAGTCATAAAAGAATTTTTATGTTTGGTGTTAGTTAAGTCCTTTTATAAATTTATCCTTTTAGTTAATGGAATTATCATAAAAATGTTCCAATCAACAAAAAGAAAATTGCACAATCTTTACATTTCAATTAATATTAAATCGTGTCTGATAAATATGTTGTATAGTAATATAAAAATAATTTGCTTTTCAGAAAATTCCGTAGTTAATGATTTTAATTTTGTTTTATTCGAAAACAGTACATAAAAAATTAGTTTATGTTAATGCAGGGAAATATAATTTGATTAGTAGTTTAATTTTGTTCACTTACATTTAACATATTGTATTTGTATAAACTTTATACTAGAATATTTTGAAAAGATTGTTGTATAAATAAAAGGAATTTTTGAGCAAAACCATTGTATAATATATTGATTGAAAAACTTTAAATTGCTTAAAGTTAAGTTATTTAAGTTATTTGCCAAAGAAAAACTTTTGGCATTTTACAGTTCCCTACCATTAAAAAACGACTTAAAATTACAGTATGTAATATTCTTTGAAATCAACATTTTTTACGTTCGCCTCACATTGTTTACTTGTAGCATATATATATATACATACACACATTGGAATCAGGTAGCATGGAATGAATACAAGTCATTTAAATTAATTACATTAATTTTATATTCAATGCTCATATTAAAAAAAACTCAAATAACAAACCATTTTAGTTAAGCTCTCACTTCCTATACTATATTATTTTAAACGTAATTTATTATTTTAATAGTATTTGTAATCTATATAATACATATGGAACACTGTACACTAACGGTTGAAATGTCTAATTTCGGGTAGTTAGTGAACTATAAATTGAAAGAGGAATGTAGATTAGCACACGCAACTATGAGTCCTAGTAGATGGAATATTGTTTAGAATCTCTGAAAGCCGCAATTGTCAAGTGGGATTTGTATGCACCCATTGAATGGGTATGCAAATTGATCTCAAAGTTAAAACATGCGTGACTCTCGATAAATGGTAAAGACTGGTATGATATTGTAGGATAATTGTAGTATATGGTACAGTATTATATTTACAGAAAATAGTTGTTTGTGTTATTGTTTTATTATATATTAGGTATTATACAATATATTATATTATTCCATAATGTTTATGCTCCCAACACAGTAAAACCAATGTTGATATTACTTTTATGAATAAAGCCATAATGCCGTCCATCCATTTTGTCAATTTTATTAACCTAATAAGTAGTAAAACAATGCAGAATTAATTTATATTTTAAAAATAATTAAATAATCAACGAAGTAAAAAATTTCGCTACATCAATTAACCATTTTTTATTGTGCGATTTAGTTAGAATTAATGTATTAAAAGGGTTATTTTTAACTACGAAAGTGTACTCATTTTAAATTTTAAATTTTCAGAAATAGAAAGGTTATTTAAAAAAACTTTAATTGTGCACTTAAAAGTATCGGTGTATATTAAAATAAACATTACTTAATGGAATAATTGTTGGTATAAACAACGTCGCACAGGAATAAAATCTTAATAAATAGATTGCAGAATCATCTAAACTGAAGTAACCACGGCATGAAAAGTGTAAGATATGTTTCAAGTTCCTTAAACATGTTCTATTTTTAAATCATCTGACGAGAAATGTATTATAAGTTCTTGTTTGAGTTTCAAAGACATAACTACTAGATTTGCACACACAGTTCTTTTAAATATGTGACTTAAAAGCTACTTAAAGAAAAATTAAATTAAATTTAAACAGTAGTTATTACATTACAAAATTATTACAAATAAAAACACAATCATCCGCTTTTCCCCAATATTTTAAATGTAACTATTTGTTGGGAATACTATTGTTGTTGGGAATATAAAGTAAGTTATAGTGTTCACTATGTTTAATATTTTATTTTAATGATTTTTAAGGATAAAACTTTTCAATTGTACCTTACACCTTTAAAAAAGTTTTACCTTCCCCGTTTAAATACATTTAACATTTAACTTATTGTTATTGAAATATTAATAATTAATAATACTTAAAATATAGTTTATTAAGAAATAAGTCAAAATATAGAGCATTGCTTGAAAAAATGATTGTTAATGATTGTTCATAACCATCAATATTATGCTGTGTTAATTGAATGTGATTTATGTATTGGAAATCGGGGCCTATAAAATTCGAATATAGAAATGAATGTATTAGTTAAGGGGTTCTGGTTGAAATACCCTTCTATTAATTTACTTAAAAACATGATTTTGTTTGTTTTATTTAAGGAAAAGACTACAGTCAGTGAGTTATGTAGAGCAGTTTTATATTGTTTGCCGTCGGGAAGTGCTTGAAACTAAGTATACCATGATGTATTATTTCAGAAACACTAAAACGAGGTCGACTTATTCAGGGTATATTCCAATCTTGATATATTTTCATCATCAGGGCCTATAAGAATCGTAAGCTTAATAATAAAAGAAATATAGTTCTAGGATAAGATAATAAGACTGTTACCAAACGGCAATATGCAGTTATTGTCCGTATATGTTAATAATAGAGAGTTAGCAAAATGCTTTTAAAACAATGTAGCAAATCTTTTAATGTTTTGTATAAAAAAATAACTAAATCTGCAGGATTAATATGACAATTGAATTTTCAAATAATTAATGTTTATTTTTAATACTTTATAAAATCATGAAAAGCGAAAAGCTCAGCTAATCCTTATTCTTTTTCTCGATTGAAAATTCGAAACATTTTGCTAGTATTTTTAAGCCGCATTCAAAGCCATACATTTTATTTAAAAACATTACTGTTAATATTACCTCATGTTTCTCGGTATTTTTAAAACAATGCATTACTTTTTTTCGTTTTCGAACTAGAAATATTTTGACTTTAATTAAATTAATTAAATTAATTAAATTAATTAAATTAATTAAATTAATTAAATTAATTAAATTAATTAAATTAATTAAATTAATTAAATTAATTAAATTAATTAAATTAATTAAATTAATTAAATTAATTCTGGATTATTAACTTTCTAACGCTCATGAACGTGATATCACGTCCATGAGCTGGAAATCCCTGGGGGTCCAAAACCTGAAATCCCTGGGGGTCCAAAACTGGAGATCCTTAGACGTGGTATTGGGTCCAGGGATCTCCATTTTTTCCATCAATGCACTACATTTTTAAATTCATGAAAATATTTCATTTTTCAACGTTTTTGAGGTATACTTTGAAAGTTATCTAATATAAAATTAATTAAAAGTTTAGTAAACAAATTCAAGTGCACACCTAAGAACAATTATTTAAATTACCAATCAATGAAAACAACTTTGCAATTGCCAAAATCGAGTGAAAGTCAATGGGTTAATAATGCAGCTTTACTAGAAAGAACAAAATAAAACATATATGTTAAATTATCCTTAAAATTTAATATGGAAACTCCATGACTTCATATAAATATGGTATCAAATATTAAATGCATATAACATGTAATTTTAAAGATGTAAATTAACATTCAACAAATTAACATAGAATTATAAGATATACTAAGTCATATTATATCCAATTAAAATATGCTGAACATTGAAAAATACATTGTATCTATTTTTATACCACATCAAACATTCTTACCCTAACTCAAAACCAAGAAAGAGCACGTTATCCCATTCGCAATCTACTCGTATCACCAACCCATGTTATTAGACAGCAGCCTGTCACAGGATAACGTATTTCCGCAACCGATAAGCCAAAACGATTGTCAAGAATGAGAAATAACAAGGAGGGAGATGCGAATCTCTTCCAGGGAAGTAAACCGAGTGTAGCGACGCTAACAACGCCAGTTACAGCGATTTTGTTTTCTCAGGTTACGTGGAATCGAATGCTTTTGCCGCAGATGTTGACGCCGGATTGGCACGGGGGGGAAGTGCATAATCAGCCGCCGTTAATAACCCCCCGCGTATTGCTACGTAGGGCGATTTGTGGAACTGTGGGGTTGCTTGGAGTTGGTTACATTGCGAATTGTAGCTGAAGAGAAAGATTGGAGTTTGGTTTGTGAGTTGTGTTTTTAGAAATTTGAGTTGCACATAATGAGTGAGTCTCACAAGTGGAAGACATTATATTTTATTCTTATATTTGAGTTACACTTCGGAATATTTTTATCTATTTTTTAATTAGAATCAAAAGACACACCATTAAAATTTCAAATACATAATATGGCATACACACCCAGCAAAAAAAGTCAGCATAAAACCTTCATCAAAATTTTGAAATTGAAGGTTTTATGCAGGAAAACTGCAGTTTTTTTGAAGATCTATAAAATTAAAGGTTTTTGTTTCAATGTCCTTCATAAAAACCTGCAAAAAACCTTCAATTTTTAATCATGAAGGGAAAATGGAGATATTTTAAAAGTTTTATGCAGGAAAATTAAAAACTTCAAAAAAACTGCAGTTTTTTGTTTCAATATCTTTTATAAAACCTTCAAAAAACCTTAAATGTGAACAATTTTGATAAAGGTTTCATGCTGACTTTTTTTGCTGGGCATGGCCCAATTAAGACATTGCAGCAACGGAAGCTCAACTTTAAATGGGGGCCCCATTGAACATTGAATCCAACTTTTGCATGCTCTAATGTATTTACACCTTATTGACATTAAAATAGTATTTTAATAAGTAATGTTTATTCCTAATGCCCACGTATGTTTTGATTTTTTTCCAATATTTGAACAAATTTAACAATACAAGTGACCAATTTTGTTTACTGAAGTTTGTAATGCATTTTGTTAAAGGTAAATTTAGTAACAAACTATGTTTGGGGTGTTAAATATTTATATAATATGTGTGATTTGAGGGCCCCTCAAAAATGTAAAGTGTAAGCTTGGGCTTCACGGGCCTATTCGGTAATCAGGCCCTGGGCATACATTTTATAATGTTTCGTATGTGGACTACATTTGTAATTAGATATTAAAATACATGAAATATAATTTTAATATACGTTATTGCTGTATTAAGAAATAATGCATTTAATAATAAATTGACATTTTAAATTAATATCAGCTATCTATCATGTTAGTTTTGTAAGAAAAGTAATTTGACAATTTGATCTGTCTTGAAAAAAACTAGTGTTTGTTGGGATAACATATTTTTTTTGTTTGTAAAACAATTTCTGTATTTGCAGAAATGTTTGACATATGTTCAACAACATATTTTAGTATAGCCGCGCACTGGCAACTACCGAACATGCAACTGAAGTATTTACTTGTATGTAATTGAAAAATTGAAATTCTATCCTCTCACTCATTTATCGGACAAAATATCCTTTCGCTCAATATCATACTAACAATTTTGGCAAAAAATCGGCAATTTGGCCATTTTATATACATTATAGTTAGTCTGGTGATATTTTATCTTTCTTTGGCTATTTCAAAATATTAAATGTCACAGTCCATATATAGAATCAATTAAAATAATCACCGGTTGGTTGCTGAGCGATTTTTTATTCACTTATTTTATTATCTCTGAGCGATAGTTGCAGTGCGATCATCACTCGTGAAGCAGCTATACTTAATTAGACTGTTTTATTAATTAAAATATAAGTAATTTTTAACTTGAAGAAACGATTAAATTAAGATATACTGTAATTTTAAATAATCATATTAGTAAGTAACTTTAAATTTATAAAAATTGCCCACTGACGAAAAATTTATTTTCCATATTCATATTAGCTCAATAGTTCAAAAAAAATCTAAAATACAATAAGGAATTATTATATAACTTTTAATTAATTTTTTATTGTTTTTTCATGGTAAAAATTCCTACAGTTATGAATTGGTTTAATGTAATCTTATTCACCCGTACCGCCGATTAGGACGTACATAAAATGAATGCACATATGAAATTTTATTTGACGACTCAATGGCACCGCAATATGGATCGATGTATTGCGTCACTTATTTGTTGAATTTATAATAATTAAAAAAAATATTAATAATATATTTTTATAATAGTTATAAACAAGAGGTCGCAAATTTAAGGGCTTAATGTGTAATATAAACGCTGTTGATTATAACGTTTTACTTATAGTGTATCTTTTAATACGTTATACTCAAAACCTTACATCATTGATATATCCTTCTCATGTGCTTTTACTTTTTTGCAGTGTAAAAAATAGGTTTATATGATATTGGCTAAATTTTATTAGTGATATATTTAACTTTTTATAAATTGTTTTGCTTTTGTTGCAGAAGGAAATCTTTAAACAGATTGTCACGTGCTGAGTGCAGCATATCTAGTACACTAGCTACTAAGCAAGCAACATGCTAACAGAAATATATGTGTGTATCTGTATTTATTTTTAAAGACTTATAGTTCAATTAAATAAATTTATAATTTTATTTGGACACACACATTTTATTGACCTTCAATAAGAACATAAAATATACAACACGGATATAGTTATGGAAATTGGAACACAAACCTCGAGCAATGTATGCTCTACACTTTATACGATTATTGATATTCCTGTTGCATTCCTCTCGTCTACCCATTATCCCCTCAACCCCTTGCATTATAAATTCACAATGCAAAATCAGTATTTCACGGTTGAGGAGACTCTCAATGGAGCGCCGAGCCATTTCAATAACATCTTTCCTTCATCCCAGTCGTTTACAATGCCGGAAAACATTTCCCCGGGACCCTTATGATTCGGAGAATCAATTGAATTCCCTCAAAAGGTTTAACTTTTCGCAAAGTATTATCGAGTCCAATCCTCCCTGGCGAATAGCGAAGAGCGAAAAATCGATCTCCAGAGCTGTTGGAATCTTCTCAGGAGATTCCGTGATTAGCAGTCCCCATTCCAGCCCCTTGGAATATTCCGTTAGAATTTTTAACAAAAGCGGGCGCATTATAAAATGACGCGACTTGGGTCCATTGATTCACCGCATTTGCAATGATTTACGACCGTAAACATGCAAATCCTATTTGACGCGAAATATTACGTTCGGGGGCTGGAAATCTCACCGGGATATTTAATTCTTGACTGGGAGTCATGTGCGCCAGGCAAATGGGCCAAACTCCATTGACCATGGGGCTTTTGCTTGGTGTTGGAATTCCTCGAGTGATTTCGTTGGCGCGCTCCGGTTGGCTTGCTTGGCAGTCGATTTGGGAATTTAGCGCAAATTAGTTTCAAGTTTTCGATAACCTAGTTATGGGATTTGTGTTTCAAAAATTGGAATCGGAGAATTGTTTCCGTTAGCTTGGAGTTTCTGGAATCCGGGTTGAGTCAATGATTAAATATGGTTGTATTCTACCGGTTTTGGTGATATTTCAACAAGCACCGAAGGGAACGTGTTTTGACTTGTTCATTCATTAATGAATTAAACTTATTTCTGAATGGTGCTTGAAACCCCTGGAAGTTTAACAAGTGTTGAATAACTACTCATATTTTTTTCCATCACATGCATACACATTATTTACAAGTAAGTTCAAAATAAATAATAATAATGAAAAACTTGAAATTATTTTGGTTTTTATTAAAAACATTTATTTATTTTGGTTTTTATTAAAAACGTTAATTTATTTTGGTTTTTATTGAAAACTAAATATGTTTTTAACATTTTGTGAAATTCGAATTTTTAATATTTTTAATTACTTCTAAAAATATAAATTAAGTAATGTTTAATATATTTTTCTAAATTAAAATACTTTTCTTTATTTAAAACATATTGCACATACACACTAGTTAAATTTGAATACCTGCAATTTGTCATACAACTGGAATTGTTTATGTTTTAATATTCTGACGACTAAAATAATCCACACAATTATACATATGAAAATAGATTTTTTTTTTAAGTGTGAATTATTTAGGAAACAATTACTACATTTAAGAGGACTCGGTACCCTTGGAATAATTTTTTTTATTAAATAATTTACATAGATATTTTACACATATTATTGAAGGTTATTATTATATAACATGATTTTAGCAACAACAACAAAAAATTTATGAGTACATTTTTCAAAATTTAATTTTTTTCTTAAAAATGTAACTATTTTAAAAATGGTTTTTCTTTTTCAGTTTTTAATATTTTGTACAGATTTTTTTTCTTACATTCACTATACTATACTTTATAACTTTAAAGATCAAATTTGAAATTACTGTTTTAGTTCTTGAGAAAAAAAATAAAATGTCGATGTATATGCAAAATAATGGGAAAAAACATGATTTAGTCTTCTTTTTAATTTTTAATTTTTTTTATTTTCATTATTTTGCAAAACCCATCCTTGATTGTTTTAAATAGGCTATACAGGAATTTCAAAAAAAAATCAAGTCATTTGAATAATATTTGAGAAAGTATTCTTATTTTAAATACCGTGGCATATGCAAAAAACACAAACTGAGATAAATCAGTTTAAACATTTCAAATCCAAATAACTCGATGAATACATTTGAGATTTTCTTCACACATAATTAATTTTATAACTACTTGCATACATAAAAAATTCCGGTTTCTATTATTTAATTGGAGTACATTAAATCACTATTATGTACTCAGTTTTAAAATAATAACGAAACTAAATTTTTGAGGAAAATCTGTTAAAATCAAAATAATAATGTTTAAAATATTGTTTTACACTAATTTTGTGTTATAAACCATACTAATACGACTGAATTCATTGAACATACATATTCCATACTATAAAACACTTTAGAATGGGCTTCGACAATAGCAAAAACAAGTATTACATTTGTTAAATACGTCGCCTTTGGCAAATACGTCTCCTTGTACCTTCAAATTTAAAATTATATCAAACCACGGTAAGAAAAAGTAAACAAACACGTGATGTGGTAGATACAGTCACAGATAAACACGTTCAATTTGTTCTTAGCTGATTTTCTTTAAATAAATGACCAAAAGCTGTTGTGTCAAAAATTTAAACATCGAAATGGACGTAGCATTTTAAGTGCTGTGAAAGTAATGAAACGCATTTTCATTACACTTATAATTATCAGATCGTTTCAAAACTTTGTAATAATGAACTTTAGGTATAAGAGCATATTTTAAGCAAAAAAAAGAAAAATTGATATTTTCATCGATTTTCTTTAATCAAAGGGTACCAAGTCCCCTTAAGTTTATTATTAAAAATAAGAGCAATGACAGTTTTCTATGATGTAATATAATGAAGACAGACCGCACACACAGTTATAAATGTCGAGTTACAGCTTAAAGTGGTACGATTATTTCGGCAGTCTACTATATTGTGCGCTCTTAATTCACGTTTAAATGCAAAATATGAACGCGGAAAAATATCTTAACATATAGAAACAAAATACGTTTTCTCTCATGTAAAAAGTTTTGCCTTAAGATCCTTAATTGCAAAAGTAAACATTTTAGTAATTCCTGTAATAGCCAACACACTCTGTACAACTCTATTTAGGTGCAGCTTAAAAATAAAAAAAGTAGAAATTTATTAGTTTGGTTCACATATTTCATGGCACAATGGTATTGCTTGTAATTAAAGTTTTATTACTTCAAAAATATTATTTGAAATTAAATCAAAGTCCGCATTAGAAGTATTGCAGAGAAAATAAAACACATTCACCGCTGTATATTCTTTATGTAGTTTAATGACAGTTGGACAATTTCTGAGAGTGTTTGATTCGCAATGTCCAATTAGAAATTGCTCGGTTGGATCTTTGCCAAACATACGGTTTTTGCTATTTTTTTCGTTACTCTGAGATACTTAAAAAACGCTCCGTCTTCCCTACGTGATGTTTCACTTCTTGTAATTTGAGTACCCATGGAAGTTGTAATTATTTTTAACAATGTATACTTGTGAAGATTGACAAAAAAAAATTGAGGTGTCTGAAGTATTTTGATGATTAATTTCTCCAAACATGCAACACAGCTGAATGCTTTGCGGCCATCCATTGTTTGTTTTTTACCAAACTTTATTGACATTTTTGCCTTTATATTTCTTATTAAATTTATTTTATTTTTACTTAAAAATATACTACAGATTAGATTGGTTTACATAAATCTAAGATGAAAAATTATATTAAAAATTACTAGTTTGGATCCGTGTTGATATAAAACCCTTTAAAGCATACACGTTTAAATATAGTTTAATGTGTCCCCGTCGATACTCAAACCCGTTATGAAATTGTGATCACTGCCGTCTAAGCTACAAAGGCACATTTTAGTTGATTGTTAGAAATATCTTTTAAAAATGTGATACTTTTGTAATATTTTTAATAATAATAAATGCTTTTGCAATATTTTTTAAATTGTTAAAATAATTTTTAAAAAAATCCTAAATAGAATTTTACAAATCAGAGAATCACGTGCCTATCTTGAAAATTTTGATCATTAATTACATATAAATACTCATCTTTTTATAATCAGAGGAAGCAGGTTTTTGCGATACATACACATACAACTTTATTTTATTATTATAGACTAACTGTTTAGCCCCGCTTTGCTGGGTAACCCGTTAAGATATTAAAATAAAATAAATTCGAATGGTCTCTGTAGTGTATTCCGAAATTCTTATTATAATGAGAAGATTCTTATTAGAAGGAGAATATTCTTATTAGAATGAGAAGATTCTTATTAGAATGAGAACAAGATTCTTATTAGAATGAGAACAAGATTCTTATTAGAATGAGAAGAAGATTCTTAGTGTAATGAAAATATTCTTATTATAATGAGAAGATTGTTAGTGTAATGATAAGATGCTTATTAGAGTCAGAAGAATTCTTATTCTAATGAGAAAATTCTTATTTGAATAAGCATATTCTTAATAAAATAAGAAGATTCTTATTAGAATTGGAAGATTATTATTATAAGGAGAAAGTTCTTATTAGAATGAGAAGATTATTATTAGAATTAAAAGATTCTTATTATAATCAAAAGATTATTATTATAATTAGAAGAGTCTTATTAGAATTAGAATAGTCTTATTAGAATTATAATATTCTTATTAGAATGTGAAGATATAACAAGAAGATATAATTAGAACATTCTTATTACAATGGAAAGATAGAATGCGAAGATAAAATGACATATTCTTATTAGTACTAGAATATTCTTATTAGAACTAAAATATTATTATTAGAATGAGAAGATTTTTATTAGAAGGAGAAGATTCTTATTACAATGGAAATATAGAATGCGAAGATATAATTACATATTCTTATTAGTACTAGAATATTCTTATTAGAACTAGAATATTCTTATTAGTACTATAATATTCTTATTAGAACTAGAATATTCTTATTAGAATGAGAATATTCTTATTAGAATGAGAAGATTCTTATTAGAATGAGAAGATTCTTATTAGAATGAGACTATTCTAAACTATAATTTTAGCAAATAAAAATATCGTGAATTTTCAATTTTTTGGATACTGTGTCGTCTTAATTTTAAAACATATAGGGAGTCCATTTCGATCACGTATTATCCACAATTATGATAATCAGAGAAACATATATTTTATTACACCAATACAAGTATGCAATTTGTGATAAAACAATGTATTTCAAGCATATAGTATTTCTGGCACTGTAATATTAATAAGTATTCATCTGATTATTTAACAACACCTAATTAAAAATTTGTTACATTATTATGAATACTTTCAAAAACAATGTGAGTATTAAAATATACATAAAAGTTATTTTATCTCTAACAACTATCTCGGATAATACAGAATCGGACAATGAAAAATTACAATTTAATCATTGATATATTAATATCCGTAAAATATTTTAAAACCTATTTATCACAAGCAGTGTGTATTTACTACGTATTCTTCCCTCAATACTTTTCCAGAAACGCATATAAATTAGTCATCTATCATTGGTTACAAAAAAAGCCGTAATCCGTATTGACATATCAAGTTGTCTATCATATTTAACCAATCAATAGACGGCCACAATTTGAAACAAAAGGTGGGACTACATTATCGTCCATTATCGGAACCAAAAAATCGATTTCAAGAAACCCGAAGCCCCTGAGAACTTAATCGAATAATTTCCTTTAGCACGGAAAAGTGCACGACACGATATCGTTTCATAACTTTCTTTTCCGAGATATTAGTGGGAATTTTTTTTTAATGTTAACTGAAGACTTAGCTGCCGAGAATTGAGTTACAAATTGAGGAAATGGAAAAGGAAAATCGACCAAAAACAGTTCCTTGTGTTGAAGAGTGAGAGGTGAGATTAGATAGCAACAGGGACGATTTATTTCTTTAGATACACTTAAAACAATGTTTCATTGTTGATAAATATATACATGTCGAAATTTATTTTCAATTTCAACCTTTATTTGTTTATGTATCCAAGTACTATTTACGTATCGATTTTTAAAGTGTTTATGTATATTTCTTGTATAAACAAAATAATTAAAGTTCATGAAAGAAATATTTAAGTTAATCATTGACGTTTTGAAATAAATTAAATATGAGCGCGTTATTTTTAAAATAAAATAAATTTAATATGACGTTTTTAAAAATTAATATACAAATGAACGGATAGTGTTTCGCTGATGTAATTTATACAATAATATACTTATTATATAGTTGTATATTATATACGTATACTTATATTATAACTTTAATGGGACTCGGTACACCAAAAAATATTTTCTGTAATTTGAGATAAAAATAAATATTTCTGTAATGGTTAGATGTAAATTATTCAGGAAAGAACATTTTAAAGAAAAAATTGTGAAATGCCTTCAAACTTTTTCATACAATATTTTTTTTTTTTTTTTTTGGCATTTTTCAAAACCCTTCTTCTTTTTCAGTTTTTTCATTGAATTTCTTTTGTCAGCATTATTGATTTATGCTTTAATAAATTTAGTGGTTGGAATTTTATAAGTGTTTTAGTTTGGAAAAAAATAATAAGTGAAAACCCAGCCATATTTATCTAATTATTGAACAAATTTATTTTTTACAACGAATTTTCAAATAATATTTTTCAAATAACATCCCTATTTCTATTCCATATACTTTTATAGCTATGTAGAATATTTACCCATATTCTTAAATATTTGTTTTAGTCTTAGAATGTTAAGTAGGTTATATGTTCATAAAACTGCAAGCTGGGATAAAAATATTTAAATTGTTCAGTATTAAATGTGGCACATTTGATAAGGAGTAAAACTAGTTTATAACATGACAAATATTTATTTTATCGTTTTAAAACTTTGAGAAATAAGTTAGGAAGTTTAAACATTATTTTAAACCAATATTTTGTTTTGTTCACACATATTTTAGGGTAAACGCTTTTTGGGGTACCGCGCGCTCGAGTCCCTTTAAATATACATAGTAATCATTACAGTGAAAACAATTTTTTTGTATAGATAGTTTGCACAATGTCTAATCGGAATCATATGACAATGTGGGTTCAGAAAAATATAGGTGTGTGCTAGTGTAGAGTAAGGACGGAAAATAGAATATCAAGGAAAGTAGTTTTTTATTTCTAAAAGTTTATTTGCAAAATAAATTTTAGATTGTCGATAATAAAACCAAGTTTTCAGTTATTAACATAATATATTGAAGTATAATTAAACTTACACGTATGCTTCCAATTTGAAGTGATTATTATGTACTACAATATACATTAACTATAAGTTTTGCTTCCAAAATCATTTAATTATATAATAATTCATAATGTATATAAAATATTACTTATTTCCTTAGATTCCTTCATTTAAAATGTATTCGAAAATATATTCAGATGGCTGAACTTTTTTCTATTAAAGTATCATACAATAAACATCATGTATCTATATTAAAATCCTTCATGCGATTCAAAATATTTAAATATATTCATATTAGTTAGCTTGTATTGTTTAATCAGAAGCAAACATATGCATGTTAATGAGAAATTACGCTTCTACACCCCCTTACTAATTATAGTTCTTCTACTGATCCTCTCACAACAAGGACACAACCTTTTGTCAAAAATTTCTACAGACCTGAATACATCCAGTCACCTTACATTGCGAACACCGATCCCTAGTTGCAACAATGGCGAAAGCATATGCATTTTGAATACATCCTTCCTTGCATATCAAATACAAACTTCGATTCTTCCTTGTCATCGCCTAACGAAACATTTCATTTTGAATCAATTCAGGTGCTGTACGCTCATTTTGAATTCTCCCCTTATCATATCTGGAATTCCAGGAACACGAAGGGGGGGGGGGGGGGGGGGGGAGGTCCCCTTGACTTCGAACTGTTTCGAAGGAAATTATGATAAAGGGACCGCTCAGCGCATTTACACTTAATATGCCAACGAATCTAAATTTATATAAATGCATTATTAATAAAGGGAAGGTGTGAATTCAGCGTGTGTCGGGAGCATCCCTAAGCAATTATTCATGCTGAATGCAGTTGCCGCTGCTGAATGCACATGGGGAGGAAGCGCCTATAATGATTTTAAATGTTTCCTTAGCGAAAGGTGTGACGCGGGGGTTACATATTATTACCAGTTGTCTTGTAACAGGTGGAAGGTAAAATGTATATAGTTGAAAAACGGCCCGCATATATGCATAGATCAGCATTTCCATATAAAAGAAATAAACATTTGTATAACTTTAAGCATTTGGATACTATTATATATGTACAATATATATTAACTCAATGCAGATTTAGTGCATGTATGTAATTGCGAATATTAGGTTTAGATAATTGAATGAAATACAAATGTTATGATGCAGAACGTAAATTATATCAATTTCATAGTGTTTAGTATTATCAAAGCCATGTTTTTACATGTAAACTAAGGGCCTTTAGCCGCGTTTCTCAAATGAATTACAAGATAATTTGAAAGAGGTTTTATATTTTATAATACAAGTTAACCTAAAACTGAGTCTATTTAAATGTAAATTTTCCGAATGGAAGCTAGCTTTTTATTATAGGATGGGTCCTTTTATTTTTTTTATTTCTCATTTTAATGGGAAAGAGTAATTTTTCAAAATAAATGTTGTGATATGTTATTACGTTGTGAGAAGTCTAACTGCTTAAGAATTTACATCAAATTTCGTTTTTTTAAACTTTATAAATACTTTTTTCTAGACAAGTCCCAGTTATTGTTCCAACCAATGGACGTTATTTTCTTATAAATGAGCAAGCGTCATGATTGCAGGTGTGAGGAATGGGGAAATTGCCGAGGAGTCGACGATCATTCGGGGCGTTCTTGAAGAGCAGAAGAACATGATAATGGAATCAGAGTAGATAATCTTGGACTTTCTATTGGCGCCATATTTTGGCGCATATTAATGCATTGGACTATAATCACCAATTTCTTCCTGTAATCATGGAATATTTGATGGAAGTTGGGTAAGGTAATGTAGCTAATGTGAAATTAGTTACATCACCATACGTATTATATCTCCTTGGTAAATACGGAGATGTAATAAGTGTGCTTGAAAAGAGAGATACGATCAACAGTTACAGTGGGATTACCTGCCTACTACTGCATACGAACGAATTACCCTCCAGCACTTGTTTCTACAAACCAGCGATATTTTTAGAAACAATCATTAAATATTTTGAAATTTGTGAAAAAAATATTGTCACAATGAAACGAAACAAAAATGTATGTTGGTGGATGATTGCGAGAAAGAGTTTCTAAAACTTGAATGTGAATAACAACTGTACCAGTCATTTGAGTTCACCAGCCATGGCATTCCCTCAGCCTGATTAACCATGTATATTGTATGCAGATGCTATGGAATATATTACAGCATAGGGACAACTTGACTTCAGCAAAAGTATATCCAAATCAGAATGAAATTAGTTTGTTACCAGGAAAGAAATGTTGACTATTGTGAAAACAGTCGAACATTTCCAACAGTATCTCTATGGATGAGGGTTTCTTTTGCGCACCAATCGTACATGCTTGAGAAAGTTGCACCATTTCCATTGCTTACAAGAGTATAACTTTGAGGTGAAGCATAAAAAAGGGTCTCATGCACGGAAATACCGCAAATGTCCTTTCTCGAAGTACACTGACATAGAAGTTTTCAGCATTGTGCAAAGTCCGAAGATAGGTTTGGAATCGATACTAATATGAAGAACTTGATATCGGGCCTATACTTGAATCAAAGTAGAAAGCTAATGGAAGACACAACATACAACATTTGCCACCACATATTCCAGCTACTAAAGATTACTGGACACTTTGTAAGCCTTTGTATCTGCGTGATAGAGTACTCTATCGGAAGTGGAATATTGAAAACAGGAATACTTGCAGATGGTCACTTATAATACCCCGTTCTTGAGTTCTTGAAATATTGAGGGAGTTACATGGCAGTCTAACGGGTAGACATTTTGAAATATAAAACCCTTGCCCAAAAATCAAAAAAGTTCCCGCTGAATTAAGGGCCTTTCTGTCTAAAAAAAATGACAAAAACCTTAATAATCATCAGCTACTCGTGATGAACTCAAAACGTGAACTCGTTTTAAATTACAGCGTTATAATGTTGAATCAACATTTAAAGGAATCACTCTTGACATTATGTGTAATTTTTCAGCAACTGACTAAGTAAACAAATACATTCTTGTAGTAATGGATTACTTTAGAAAATTACCAAAAGCGTTCTAATTGCTGGACCAAAAAGCCTCCACTGTGAGGTTCTAGTAGGAAACTGGATGTCACATATTGGAGTTTCTTTACTAAATCACTCTGAAACAGAATATCAACTTTCACTCCAACATGTTTAAATAAGTCTGCGAACTACTTGGGTTATATAAAACCAATACCATACCTTTGCATCCCTAGCCAGACGGTATGATTAAAATAAATTAACCAACCAACTTTTTATATTTGTATAAGGTAATAAGCGAGACTAAGACAGCGAGATTCCGCTGATCCTCTTAGCCTCTCATGAAACCTCTTCTTGGCGCTCATGAAACAACAAGGTGTACCCAACCCATAATTTTTTTAGAAAAGATTTTCGTGCACAACATGCAATATTATTTTTGGCCACCTCAAAGATGATCCTTCATCTCCTATCGATTTTCTTCAGAGTGTACATTCACATCTATAGAAGGTTGATGGTTTTGTCAGATAGTGCAATATTCCACTGTAAAAAAATGAAAGTTCGTTTGGATGGAACTTCTCATTGTCATGATCCCGAGAAGGAGACTGAATGGTGTGAATATCAGAATACATGAGACTCCATCTTCCAAATTTAAATGTATTACGTTGTTCAGAAGTATAATTCTTTTGAAAGAGGAGACAAATAAAAATAAATAACAAGTCGGTAGTTAAGGGGTAGTTAAGACGATGATCATAGTTTACATGCATCGCATTTAACAGTATTGGAATAAAAAACTTTAGTTTTGCCCAACCGCTTTGCTTATAATTCAAACAAGTCAGTTATATTTAGTAGCGATACATAAAATAGTTAATTTGTAGTAAATATAATGTTTTATTATGCGTAGCTAATCAACCGAATAGTGACAATCGTTCAACAATTTATGAACACCATGTATATAACGTTATCTAACTCAATAGTCAAAAATTTAAAAAAAATGTATTTTAAAAATGTTATGTTATTGACCAAGTTATTGCGATGTTTTTGGAAACTCAATACTTTGTACAAATAAATTTAAATTCAGTACGTGAAATAAGTCCTGTACGCTTTTTTTATAATATTTTTTGTTTGTATATCATTCAGTTAATTAATAAAAATACCAATATATTTAAAAATATATTTTATTTTATTTATATAAACTTGCACATAAATCTATATAAAAAAAATATAAATATCACATTTACTATGCCATGTTAGACACTGTCAGAAAATGTCAATCGAATGCATGCATATTTATTTACGCAACATTATGTGTGTTTTTGTATTGTTTTCAGATAAATAAATTGAAGATTGACAAATTAGGCACAATTTACACGGACGCGATAAACGCGCGCGATTTTTGCAGATGGCTCTTTGATTGGTGTATACAAACCGCACGGTTTGTATGCTCCTATCGCAGAACCATTTGCAAAATCTGGCGCATTTATCTCGTCCGTGTAGAATTTGCCTTAGGCAATTTGAAAACAACAGCATGACTAATTCAAGTCTTAAATGTATGTTGACTCCAAATTCAAAATTGCTTCTATCCAAGATCTTTGGAGGATCAGGCCACCCAATATCGCCTATGACTTTCCATAATCCGAATGTAATCTCGACCCGAGGAATCCTCTGGCGTGTCGCTCATTAGCGCTCAAGGAGTCTGGGTCCAACATTAGCGGTTGACAAAAGGGATCAGCAAACACGAAGTTTCATTTCCGAGGCTTTAATGCGAAGTTTCCTAAATTCCCGAAGCATACGAGACGTGTTTCAGTTCTGCAATCCGAATATTGTTTGCATTGTACAGTCTCGAATGCATTTTAATCAATGTGGTAAAGGATTTATAATATTTTAACTTGATAACAACATATCAATTTTAAAATCAAATGTTATGCATTAACGTAACACATAAAAGTACAGTTATTTTAGTTTGTATTGTATTCCACTATTTTTTAAAAAATATTTCCTTATTTATAAGCCATTCAGTTTTTTCCCAGATGCAAGGACATTTCTTTCGTTTAGTGCAACATTTTTGTAATATAACATGTATATATTTGTCGGGCGACTGTGTTTTTTGGTTCGTTGTTTGATAATGAGTTTAACGGAATATGTAGATCATGATCAAGATACGCAATTTTAAACTACAGACATTTATTACGCACAAGACAGACAATCACATCTAACCAAAACACAAATTTAAACTAACAATAATAAAGAAAAATAAGAAAATAACTACCCAAGCTCTTAAGACGCGTGGCAACGCACAACCATCCACCTCAGATATTCCTCCCGAACTCCCCAAACTTACTTCTCTACGCAGATACCCCTGCGCAGCTCGGGGAATGAATATAAACACTTCATTCTATACTCGTGAATATTTCAAACACTACAATATTAAAAAAAAAATTAAGAAATCATTTGAAATATTGTTTGCTAAATACAAGTTTAAAACTTTCACATTCTCAATTTAAAACCATTTCCAACAAGAGCGTTTCCTTAACAAATAAATAATTTAATGCTACAAATTATGGCAATATATTGCGCATTGTATTTTATTTGAGTCTATAATAAAAACGTTTATGTAAAAAATGCATTGGGTTCTGAAGTCATTTTCTTCACTTTATTTTATTTTTTATTGTCATAAATAAAAGATGCGTACAGAATAATTATAGTTTAATGAACTGAATTCAACAACAACAAAAATAAATATGAAATGTACGCAATATGTACATGCATTTGAAGCACTAATTTAAAATCTTATATAATATATTCAAATGAGGCGACAAGTTATTTACATGGGTCAGTAAAATATTGGTTAATACAAGGTAAATGCATTTGTATTCAATATCAATAGAACTCGTATATAAACTCAATCATACACGCAATTTATTCACGGACACGTTACTATTGTATATTTGTGTACATTACATATGTGATAGTCATGGTTGGCGCTCCATGAATAAATTGTAGCTCATTAATAACAGTCAAACTATTGTCATTATTGTTAAAATAACCACTAAATCTTTCACCGTACCTTTGTTGTATTGTATTTGTGACAGTGTGCTGTCACACGTTGCAATTTTTACATAGGGATCTGACCTATTTTGTACTTTGTGCAATTTGGTCAGATGGCTAGACTGACGGTCGCCGTTTTTTATTACTGTGTTACATTGTGGGAGAGTTTCGTCACTGAGCCATTTTTTACAACCACGCCAGGATTGGCCAGGAGGGGTGACCAGGAGGGGCGGAGCGAATTCCAAGTGGTGGGTTTAATAATTTATGTGGGATTGCAACCCCCCACCCCAAGACACCACCGTGGGAAATTCAAGGTTTCCCACATGACTTACAACTCTGCCTTTGCCCAAGAGATACGGGTAAATTTTTGCTCCATCGTTTCCCGTCCTCATGTCCATCTCCGGAAAAGTCCCGAATTCCATGAGACCAGACGGCAGCTCTCCCATTTCGTACCAACGCCACTGAGCTACGGAACCAGACGAGCCCCTGGAGAAGGAAAGGTCCTGATGCCAGGACGCCAGACGTCAGCATCCACATTTCATGGTAACGCCCCTGGTAGCCGGGCATCTACACCCCAAACAACCAGCTAATCGCCTCAGACGGAACTCTCCCCAACCGGTACACGTGAGTCAGTATCACATTATTGCACATAACCCCCCAACCATAAGTTTTCTCCTATATAATTTAATGTGTCAATAAAGCACCGTTTTAAAAGTAAATTATTGGTATGTATGTATTTTTTCCAAGACGGCATTATTCATAAAGATACAAAAAAATAACACAACGCAATCCAAAAAATGTACTGGCCAATTTACCCCACGACAGTATTATACATGCATTTATTAGTTATTCAATTTATATGTGGCCTGGGACAAGAAGAACCGATGTCCTATGTTAAGTCAATGAGACATTTGTTCTTCGTATTACAAAATAACTATATATGTTATTAATTGTTTTAGTCAAAAGTGAATATTTTACTATTATTTTATATTTCAAACTTTCATTAATAATGTAATGAGAGCGGAAAAGGTTAATACACTGAAAAAAACTTCTATAAAATATCTATTTAGCAGGTTAGTACATAATGAATTGCTTGGAAACCAGGATCTACAAATGTGAGTAGTGACTTCCGTACGTTATAAAGGCTCGTTCTACCTAGATCTTAAAATATGTGCTTAAGATGTTTCTTTATGCAAAAATTAATAACTTTGTAACGTTTAGCAAAACGTTGAAATTTATGACATGAACGAACGATTTGTCAGTACTCCAAGGCGTTATCTTTTTTTTTATTCTTCACTTGTTAAAATTCGCTTCGTGTTAAATGTTTAAAAGGGATCTATAACAAAAAAAATATATACTAGCCTCCCCATTAGATAATTCTTGCATAAACAATCCCTTTCCTTAAAATAACATGCCTTTCTGAAGGTAACTTTGCGTGTTACGTGGCGTAAGCGTCTATTACGAAAATTTCTCCTGTGAAAATAAGATTATGTTTAATAACATGTATTTTCTCCTTCAATGGCAAAATATCTAGCGCATTTTCTTTCGAATCGCAATAGTTTACCGACATAAAACAGATAATTTTGAACTATCTTTCAAATTGAGTGCTTACTGAATACCAATTAAGTTACCTTAAGTTGACTTTAGTTCTTTAAGTCATAAATTCCTCTATATGAATCGCTTGATTCAAAAACAGGATTTCAACATAAGAACACCATAACAAAAATCCCCTTTAAAAACGAAACGATTAACATTTGCTGTTTCTTTGGCGTACTTTTAAAGTGTGACTCTTTATTTTTGAATGAGACTTCTGCAACCATTTTCATGCAAAATGTTTACTAAATATGTCCTGAAACATATCTAAATGTTTTCGAAATATTGAATTAAATAACGTTTCATTATAAAGTTAATGCCAAATAACATTACGCATAATTTTTAGGTAATGGTTAATATAACGCATATTCAGTCAATAACGCTTATAAATTTCAAATACATAAAGCAGTTTTCAAGAAAATGGTAATTTTCTAAAGATTGAAGGTGTTACCAAATACTGAATTTTACCTCTAAACCTCTACTAAAACTATTTTTTGTAATGTTCTGATGTTACAGCGTTCTAAAAATACCATTCACCACTTATCCGTGAAATACTCTTTCTTTTGAGAACTCACTTGTTAGCATTCGTTGCGTATAAAAGCTGTAAAAAGAATACATACTGCGGAAATAATTTATATAATGATGGTTATATGAATAAAATGAAAAAAGTAAAAATTTTTTTTTTTAATTTTCAATAATTTTTTTCATTTTATATTAATTTAATTAAACAAAATATATTGATTCTGAAAGATTATAATTATTTTTTAAATACCGATATTGAACTAAAATACATTAAAATAACTTTTAAGACATTTTACCATATAAAACTATTTTTGCATATGCGACATTAGTAAGTACCAACCATATAATATACGTAATTTAAACACAAAATTTGTTTCAAAATAAAACCCTGCTTTTATTAATAATGATCTACTTTAATCAATTTTTCATTATGCTAACAATTATTCATTAAACTTTCACCGAATATTAATACAAACAACTAGTTAACATTTAGTTAACCATAATTCCGCTAATGAATTGCCCTTCAGTAGCAAAATAGAGCACTGTTGTTAACACGACTCATCGGAGAAATTGTCCCTCCTGAGCTATCGTGACACAAATCGTATTATACTCAGCAGGGTGTTGCCGTGATCACACACAAGATTACACTGGAGTTTAGTAGTCCATGAATTATAAACGCTGAACAGGCGACACTGTTACTTAAACTGAAAGGAACGCAAGGCGAAATCCCCATGCTCAAGATATTGTAAAGCTAGGATCGAAATTTCATTTAACAATGCTGACAGTGTCTTGAGATTAGATTATCTGCTTTTGAAATTTTGATAAAAAGTAAATTGCTAAATGTTTAAACTGCCAGTGAAATCAATGTTTGCTTGGTTTTAATATTTTGACTTCATTGTATTTAACGTAAATCTTCAATTTTAGAAGGTTCATGTCAAATTTTCTGTATTAATTTGAAGTTAACTCTCTGAAGGATAATCACAATATCGAATCTGTAGATTTGTTTTCACTGCGCGATTACTGAAATTATATTTATAATATATTACTCTAATTGAAAAAATATATCAGTGGAGAAGATTTTCAAAAGTCTTCTCTTCGCTTGGATTTCGAAAAATATTTTAAAGTTTAGATTCATTATGTACTTTTATATTATGTGTATAACTCGGAAAATTGAAATACACGAAACGATATACACGTCAGAAAAGAATAGGCGGCAGAATTTAAAAATACTATTAAGGGGTATATCAGGGCCACATTTTCTTCATTTTGAGTTAATCTTTAAATAATTTCCATAGATAATTACATAGTTATTAGTTCAAATCCATTGGCTACACATATGTAAGCAAATGTTATATAACAATGACATACTCATACTTTCTAATAATGTACAATCTGGAATTAAACTTGGCCATCACGTCCCCTAGCGAAATATTATAAGAAGCTAAACAAAAGTACATTGTAACTTTTCACACTAAGAAATTTACCACATTAAAACTTGCGCTTGAAATGTATTAAAACAAAGTAAAAAAATTAAAGACTTGCTTTAAAATCATAACCAGCCATGTGAATAACTTACAGACAGCAAATTAACGGGGTCTTTATCCGCGTCTACACTTGGCTCTTATACGTCTTCCATTCCGTTATTTTTCTTGCAACTTCTCTATTATCTGCCTCGTTCTTCTTCTGGGGAATACAACTCGGCTAGGTGAGTCAAACAACAAATGAATAAAACGGAGTAAGTGACCATCTCCTGCTGGGACCGCATTCAACTGATAATTGGCCATGACATGGACGCTCTTTTATTTCCCGGAGATTCTTTAAGGGCTCTTTCGATTTTTCTTATGGCGTTACGTGGGATTGTCTAATTGAAAGCTTTGTTCGCCGTTAACAAGTTAGGGGACGGAAAGTGTTGCATGCATTGTTTGGCATTGTTGTAACGAGGTATTTACAATTGCATAGCATACAAGTAACATTGCAATTAATATATAAATGAGAAATTCAGTTAATATTAAAAATTTCCCATCAGATAATTTTAAAGTGTCTGATTACGTCCGGGATTTTTGTATTTATAAAAAAAAATAAAGTCATCTAAAATAATAAAAAAAAAGCCTGAATGTGTGTCTATGTGAATTGTCAAACAATATTTTTCACTGTTTGGATATGCTTGAAAATTTATATAGATAATATTCAACCTCTAACTGTGCATCTGTTTAGGCTATTTTATATGCATTATATTTCATCAGGTAAACTAACGAAAAGCTAACGTTCGTATATGTACCCGTTTATGTCTGAACAATAGGTCACTTAGTTTGTCTACGGGAAAATAAAAAAAAGACAGAAACGGGGTAATAACCAATGATGTAACATTTAACGTATGTGAAACAGCGGGTAACAGCTATTATTAAATATTAGTATTGGTATTTATGTTACAGATTCGTGTTATAAGGCATAATTAATATATATATATAAATATTAAAATATATATTTTTAAATATATTTTTTTAAAGAAATTAACATTTCTCAAAATTCTCTAAAGATGATAAATTAAATTTATTTTGATTTCATATGCACTTACTTCTAACAATTATTTGTGCTTTTAAAAAAAATATAAGTAAACTATTTGCTTACTTGGAAATTACAGTATTTAAAATATAGTAATAAAGAATTTTCCTCAATTGTTTTTAAATTTTACGATAAAAATGACCATAACACAAACTTAAATAGTCCAATTTAGTTTTGTATTGTAATGCATTTATACAGGTGAGATATACATGTGTCAATCATTGCATTAATTAAATACAATTTTGAGTTGCCATGTTTCCGCGTTGAACACTTTTCTCTAAAAATATTCTTCTTCGGGAAACACAATTAAAATTAAAGTAACACATTTCATAACATATAACTGTCTGCATATTTGACAAATTACTAAATATACATGCTGTGTCTTCCTTTTTGTAGATTGCACACGTTTTCTACATTGTATTGCTTGATTTTGTTTCTGCGATATTTTTTAAATGAGTGTATAAAACTTGACTGTGTATATTTTTAACTTAAAATTTAAAATTTGTTTACATAAGTATAAATTTAAATGTAAAGTTTTATGTTACATTACTGTCAACATTTTTAAAAGTAATGTTGGTAAATAAGTGATCATTAATTTCACAAAGAAATATAAATTATTTTGTAAATGAATATATTTTTATAACAATTTAGTAACCTCTTTTACTAATAAATGAGGTATAAATGCCATACACAATCGTCATGAACTACAAAGAAATATAACACATTCTGAAATACTAAAGTTCAAGGCTATGGATATTAAAATTTTCTCAATTTTGAATTGATAGAATTTAAGGAAGGTTGAACTTATTTGATCTGGACATGATTATTGCGTAGAAACATATTATCGTTTAATAACAACAACAACATTTTATCGTTAAATATTATGACTGCATTTATATGTACTGACGCAAAAATATAGAGAAAGTTACTCTGCTTTATTTGATATAGCTTTATGCAAATGATACTGTGTTTTTCATAATAAATTAACTAAATAAAATTAAATTAGTTTTGTGTACTGATTAAGTATTTACTGTTATCTTCATATTCTGGAAACGTAATACATCGTACTTTTAGTAAATTAAAACATTCATTTCATTTGAAAAAACCAAATATTTATAAAAATAAGTGTAATAAGTTATATTTGATTATATTTTGTACATATAAATGATGTTCATTTATGTAGGTATATATATTTTTTGAATTTATATCATCTAAAATTGGTCGACTAGTTCTATTCTATAAAAAACCCTTGTCCGTATATATTTGAAAAAACTTTGTGTGATATTTTATTTACATTTTTATTAAGGTATTTTTTAAAGGCCTCAAGCGGATTTTTGAAAGTATAAAAACATTGAAACTTAATTAAGCATTCTTATTTCGTTTTTTGTGTCTGATAATTTTAATTTTCGAAACTTCAAATTTAATAACTGACATCGTAATTAGCATTAAAAAAAAGAAGAAACAAGAGAAATAAAAACTACATCCGATTCCTTTTTAAACCGATTTCTTTTCGAAAACAAAATCACTTCCTAATCTTAACGATTAGAATAAAAGAAAAGGATTTTTAAGCCACTGAATTTATCAGATTTTATCAAAAGATATTCTCCAAAAGGGTGTTGCTCCACAGACATAAAAAAAATTATAAAAAAAAGAATAAAACAAGGAGGTTTCACGCAAAACGCTGCCTAATTTGAAAGTAAACGCGCAAATTTGGATGGGGAAAAGCAAAAAGGGCTACCGTAATCATCCTTTAAGTCGACACATTTTACTTACAAATGACCTTCCCTGATAATTAAGCTAATGAGAAAAGGAACCACTTTTTATAAGTAGCCAAAGTAAGGAGATTGCTGATTCGGTTTTGAAGTCTCTAGGCTCTGAAAGTACAAAAGTACAAAAAAAGAGTTTTGTGTGAATAGGAACTGGCATGACTCGGAGAGGGGGATCTTATATCCTTTTTAGAAGAAATTAGGCGATAACTTATTGATGCCTCATTAGAAAATGAATATGCTAAGGTGGGTCTGTCTGGGATGGAAGTTAATGGGACAATACTTTTATTTCTTTTTCGATGTGTTAGATATTCATGGATTCTAATGAATACCCTGTGCCTTAAATTCTTCGGGAGGTAATTAGTTTTGCAGTTCTTAAAACAAAGCTGGTTTAAGTTCGGTATAAATATTGGATCTTTATTTTTGTGCCGAAGAGAGAGCTGTGGGAGGAGATTAGAAAATACCATATCTTAACGTTTTCAGAAAAACAGATTAGAGTATGCAGGTTTTTTTTTGCTTCCCTTAAGTAGTATTGCGAATAATCTCATTTGAAAAAAGGTAAATGCCACAAAATATAAAAATAAATGTAACTGAAGTTGATCTTATTGATGTTTTGTTTATTGCATTATCTTGCGCAATAACACATTATTTTTTTTTCGGTTGTTTATGTTTTTATTTAAGATGATACACAAGTTTTTCTTAAAACTTTTATAATATGCGGGAAATAAGTTAATTTTCTAGTTCTTCATTAGGCATATTTTTTTAAACGGACCATATAGTGCATAATAAATGTCATTTGAAAAAAGTAATAATATTACAAAAGAAGTGGATTATCCTGCACAACAACACACATATTTTTTTCCCACTATGAAACTATAAAAATAGAAAATATTTATAAAGTATAATTTTATACAGAATAATTTGCTACACAAATTATAAATACCGACTATTGAAAATACAACTTTTTTATATATATAAATATAATTCATATATTCTTGGCATGTAACTAATTACTATAAAACGGTTATTACGTACCTTTCACATATAATATTATGATACTAAAAGGATTTTGTGCAAGTTTGCGTTCATGTCTTTTGAACAGAAAGAGGACGTTACAAAAGTAACGCCAAAAATAATATTTTGAAAACTCTTTCTTGTGGATGTAGTACATTTAAAACATTCATAAACAAAATTAAATACATAATATCTATAATGTAGTAAAATTTAAATGTGTATTATTTTCTTAAATAAATTATTTTTTTAAAAATAAGTTGTAATTTTTTTTTTAATGTTAAGTTGTAATACAAATTTATAGATTTAAAAAGTGTTAGTAATATTTGTTTGCACCGGTAAACTTATTAAAGTTTTTTAAATGTTTGATACATTCACAGTCAATAGTAAACTGATCAAATTAAACACAAATACAATGTAAAGTACTTTTTATTTTTAGAGTGAAAATCGAGAAATATATAAATACATTAAGCAAACATCAGCATTGTTTTTGTCAAAAGTTAAAAATATCTTGAGTATAGAATTAAAATGCTGTAGTTTACACAATTATTCAGTAATATACACAATAGTAAATTTTTTACGTTGGAGTATATGTAAAAAAAAATATTTGAATTTAAGTTTTATTCTTTATGAATGCTTTACGACGAAGCACAAGTAGTAACAATATTTTATAACAATTTTACACGGCTTTTTTTGTAATTTTTAAAAATAAATTAATTTTTTTATATAATGTTTTTATACATGCTTTAAAACATTATATACATTTCAACAACACCTACCAAGGCCAGTTCATTTCAAAAATTTAGCGTCACACACCAACCATCCCATACTATCTATTCATCTATCCACCATATACTTCCACCAAGCCAGCTAAATTAACACCCCAGATACTTTACATAGTTACAGTTAAGTAAAGCAGCAGCAACCTCTTAATACCAACCCTCCCGGGAAAGGCTGCATTCCAGGAGGTCATTAGATCATCACTCACCAACTCGAGAATCTGTACCTGAAGTCCTTTATGGCCGAACACCGAGGGTGGTCTTAAGAGGGGCAGTCCAAGTATTGGAGTGCCCCACAATGCCTATGGTGAAATGGGGGTGGCGGGTAGTTCTCAACAACTTCACGCTGGGGAATCCCAACGCAATGAGAGAGAAGGGGAGGTGTGAGTTATGACTGGGGTTGTGGGGATCCCCGTGTAGTTTCCTGTGAATGAATAATTGGATCGTTGTTTTTATTCCGCGCACGAATGATCGTGAGGAATGTGCACCGTAGAACGGGTTTTGACGTGGTCGATTGAGATAGTAGAGGTTGTTGAAGTAACAATGGAGAAAGTAATGGGTTTGAGCCAGAGGGGGAAAGAGAAGGTATTTCATATTTTTGTGTCAAAGTCGCTTGGTTAGATTGTGAAACTGGAATGATACAATGGTCAAATTGTAACAGTTCTGTACATTTGAGTTGTCCAATTTCAAAACTCATTAAACTCCATTCATATTTTTAATAGGACGTAAAAACATTTTACAGAGTTTAATTTTGGAGCTTAACTGCTAGAAATTTGGCATTTTAACGCAAAAGTTCGTTCTGAATCCTATTTCAAAGGTACATTTCGTAAATTTAGTGTAGTGTTTCCGTTATTTAATATGTTTTTATTTACAGAGTTTTGATACAGTATGAAGTGTTTATTAAATTTGTGCATCAATATTTAGCAATATTCCCCTCTTGTGAAACTAAGTTGTCATTCTTTTACACAAATGAATATACCGAAAAACACAAGGGGAGACAAGAGATGATTTAACGGTTTTTTCAGCCAAACCAATTGCTCCAAGTATTTACAGGTGAGGAGTTAACGAGTTTCGGCTTAGGTTGAATTGAATAGATTGAACGGGTATACGCAGTAGTCGGATTTAAAGAGTTTTGTAGCAGTATCGGGTTTTTGAAGTTTTGAAAATGTTTTACAACTGTTTGAGCTGCGGAACGCATAAAGGTTGGTTCACCGAAAAAATGGCGCGAAAATCTCGATTTTCGATTTTTCAGATTTACTTCGTTTTGAAATTAGGCGCCTCAGTTTTAAAAGAAACAATTGGAATAGTGACTAATAGTTTTAAATCATTGTTCAATTGTGATGAATAACTACAACCATTCTTGAAAAATTCAGGAATATGATCAATGTGAGGACATTTGAGCCATGACATATTTAGCGTTTAAAAACTATCTCTACATGGTTTTTATAACGAGTTTTCAGTTTCAACACAAATTCTCAATTTTTGTAAAATATCAATTATTTAATAATTTATGAATTTCACTGTTTTTAATTTTGTTTTATCTATAATATGACAATATGAAAGTCGACTGACTTAAACGTAAACTGAGCTATATTACTGAAATATAATTATTTGTTAAATCAATTAAATATGTTACATTACTGTTAAATGAATTAATAAACTGTACACTTTTAGATTTACAGTACCTTACTCTATATAGTTGCTTTATAAACTATTGAAATAAATTAATATACGTAATTACATATACTGCAACCAATAATGCATAAATTGTTTTTGACTCTTAAAATGTAAGAAAAAGTATCAACTAATTATAAAGTATAATATAATACTTGGATTTTATTCTGTATCATTCTTTTAAAAACAACTATGAGAATTAGACAGGTTAATACCACTTTCAAATATATAGATTTTTGTGAATATAATTAATCCAATACCATGTTTTATTGATAAAGCAGCAGTGTATTTTTTACATCAAAAGCCATACAAAAAAAAATAAACATTATCTACAACCAAGAAGTTGATATAGTATTTACAAAATTATTTTGGACTATGTTAATGAATTGCTGAGCTAATATTAACTGAGAGTTAGATAGACTTGATGAAGTGACTCTCAAGAAGAAGGAAAAAACGCATTTAGATAGTGAGTGTGAAAGATCAATTTTTCGATAAAATACTTTATTTTTAATGTATAAACATTCATTTATCACTGCGAACAAGTTTTTTATCACATCTTTGGAAGCCTGCCAATTTCTACTTGTCTAGTTTAAGTTGTTTCTTACATAGTGTATTTAATTTTAAGTATGCAGAATACTATGCATAATATATTCATCTGACAAGGATTTAAATGAGTTTTAGGATTATATGTTTCTATTGTTTTAATTTTTGTAATACTATTAAAGTTTATCATCGCCGAATAATAATATTTTGTTATTAGGTTTATTGTTGAACATTGCTTTTTCGAAACATGTCGTCTTGTTTTATTCTTTGCCTTATATATATATATATATATGCATCACTTTCAAACATACACGGCTTTTTTACTGCGACAATCTAGAAGAAAAGGGCAGATATCGGTTGACCATCGACTATTTATCAGCAAAGCAAAAAATTAAGATGCTTTACGCTATTCATCGACCGTGAGCGTGATTAGCGGTGTTAGTTTAACCAAATTGACGCGTTTTCGCACGTTTGCCAAGTAGGTTTGATTAATGAAACCGAACCATTAAAAGTGAAACTTTTAAGTTTTACTGGTCTGTATATGTCTAAATAAATATAGCAGATTAATGCGTTTTGTGAGAAAATGCATAGGTACTTAAAGCTTTAACCTACATGGATATTATATTTTTTCAAAACTTATAGTTATCCCCTTATTCCATTTGCCCCTTTTAATATAGACGTTTGTCAAGTACGATATGTGAAACATTTTCTAATTTGTTACGTGGTTTCATAAGATGTTTTTCCATTTGAAATGTTGTCTTATTTCTCTGTTACCTAGTTAAACTAACATTTTTCTGTTGTAAACAGTTCAATTATCCCCAAACACACACAATAATGTTTTTGGATTCGTTTGAAATATAAACAAATATTCCCAATGAGACTTGTAAAACCGTAAATTTTTCCCCAAAACCAAATCTCAATAATCCCATGTAAATCCCCATTTCTTTTCAACGCAACACACAAACAAGTAAACAAAGGGGAAAAAATATCTCAATTGTTGTTAATTTATTACATAGAGTATTTTATCGGCTCAGTTACATACTTTCAACTCCGCCTAAATGAAATATAGAAAGACCCGAGACTCAAGACTCTTTGAGGGGGAAGTGAAGTGAAGTCTCCCTAAGCGTTAAATCATTGTGAGGAAGGAAGTACTAGATAACTTAGGTAATTGGCCTCTGCTACGAAAGCAAAGGAATTCCTTATTTAATGAACATTCTTTGCATTTCAAAAGGCTCGTTATTCTATACCTTGGCTTGTGAGTTTAACAAAATCCGCCACTTCATTTCATCTCACAATTTGTAATGCAGGAAGTGTTACGGTTGTTCAAAAGAGAAATGCTTTAATTTAGAGGGATGAATAAAATAAAGATAGCTCATGTATTAGGATTAGCTCTAGGAAAAATTAGATACATGCTTGTAAGGGTTGGTAATTTGGGTAAAACAAATTATACAATACTGGAAAAATATAAATTTATGCATTTGCACATTTAAAGTTTTAGAAACAATATTTTGTTAAAACGTAAAAAGTTGTTTTACTATTATGGTAGATTATGGGTAGACTTTTTAAAAAATTAGTTTAATATTTACATGTACATTTAAAGGTAAAGTTTGAGGGTCATGATAGTTAATTAAAAAAGTAACCTTTATATTATACTGCGTCTATATCTCAATTATAAAAATTTGAACCTTTTAATTAAAACGATAAACTGCGTTTTACATATTAATCCTTTGCACTCCGATGTTGCCTCTCAGGCAACAAAATAACGGCCCGTTCTTTTAATTACCTGTTCTTTAAAATAAACAAGAACGGCATGACCTTGTGTTTAAATTAACATATATATTTTTTCAACTTCTTCTCTGGCAGATCCAAAACATATTATGATTTTCTCCCGTCTATTAGCATAAAAATATTGTGGGTAAAATAACAGAAAGAGGAATAACAGTTCCGTAAAAAGAACACAAATGTCAAAGATGTACGCGGAGTGCAAAGGGTTAAACTACAATTACTACAATTAATAGAATAATACGAAACACTTGGCATTCCTTGTTCCAAAATAAAAATACATTAACTTCATACCTCCATTACTCATACCAAGCGCCATGTGATTTAAGTACACTGTTTACAGTAAATACAAATAAACTAAGCTATTTATGTAACAATTGTAGCAAAATTGACTAGAAATCAATACTTATATATAAGAATGGAGTGTCTGTCAGTGGAATTGAACAAAACCCCTCATTTTGAGTTTTCTCCACGAATTAGGATACACTGATTCCGAAAATCATATTTAAAATTTTTTTGTCTGTGTGTCTGTCTGTCTGTTTGTCCGGATTTAACTCAAAAACTACTGCACGGATTTTTATGAAACTTGCACCATGTGAACAAACTTTTCTTAGTTTAAAATCTGCACTTTGTTTCATGTGGATATCTGCAACCATTCAAAAGTTATAGAACTTTTTCCATTTTCTCTAACATTACGTCTATGGGAAATTTACATCTCGATCTTCCCCTCATAACATTATTTTTAAAAATCATCTTGGCGACCAAAAATATTTTTCGATAAAAATGGGACAAACTATTTATTTTGATTGGCTGATGAGTAAACGTCGCCAAATGAATTAAAAATGTCGCCAAACGAATTAAAAATGTCGCCAAACGAATTAAAAATGTCGCCAAACGAATTAAAAATGTCGCCAAACGAATTAAAAATGTCGCCAAATTTTGCCAACTGAAATAAAAATGTCACCAAATGTTTCCAAATGAATTTAAAAATGTCGCCAAATATTGCCAAATGAATTAAAACTGTCGTCAATTGAATTAAAAATTTCTCCAAACCAATAAAAATGTTGCCAAATGAGCTAAAATAGAGATCCTATATTTAAAAATATCATCACAATGGCGAAATTAGTGTCCAAATAACAAAATTAACGTCGTTAACAAAAACCTCGCCAACCGAAGGAGGAAGATAAACCAACATTTTTGACTGACGCCATGTGTATTCATGTTCTGAACAACTTAACTTTTATGACAATAGTGCTTTTTGTTACGGAGTGGAATATTTCTATGGTGTTGAAATGGGCCACCCTAAAAGTTTAATTTAAGGTTTTCTATATTTATACCTCCATGTAGCTTATTTTTAAATTTGTACCTCAAAAACATATTATTGGAATTCAAAAATGAATATTTGATAATTAATTTTTATAAGAAATATTGTCCGTAAATATTGACCCTTATGCAATTAGGTTGAAAGACTGATATATAGACTCCGGTCACCAATTGGCACAAAAAAAAACACCAAATACGATACATTATTTCGATTTGGAACAATGCAATATTTGTTCTTTGATATATTATTGCGTCGCCAATATTAAAACTAATGAATGTGAAATTTTTCTACAAAGGTTTATTGTTACTAAATGGTTAATTTTTATACAAAAAATATGCAATTTAAAAAAATTATAGGAATTTTTATTTAAAAAAAATAAACATATTACAAAAACATCAGTTTAAACAGTAGTCGCAATAGCATGTAAAGTCATGAACATAAAAATAGATTTAGGTATCTCAAATACTCAAAGTAATTCTGGGTAATATTCAAAGTAAATCAGGATTTTGATAAAGTTTATTTTTTACAGTGCACAGAAAGTGATATGCGATGGCTACGCTGACAAGACAAAATCGCGCAGATCTTACTGTGCAAAGTGATCACGAGCAACGCCGGGCCATATTGCTAGTGAAAAATATTATTGATTTGAACAATTATGTATTATGAGATAAATTGGATAAATAACTAAGTGATATATTCTTTGAGCTCTGCAAGTTAATTTTTCAAGTAAATTCCATAGATTTACCGGGTAATTATTTTAATAATAAAATTTACAATACAATTTAATTACTTATTAATTTTCTACCACGTAATTAAACTTACAATTATTCTTCATATGTCTCATAAGAAATCGAATTCAGTACAAAAGAACTTATGTTAACTTAAAAGAAATTCTGACCTGATACATGCCCCTAACATAAGCACAAAGCAACCTCTACTAAAGAAGAAACTTCAATTCTTATGTCTCAATAGATTTCGTATGATATATCGCAAATACGTTTATTCATGTTGCGGTGTTTTAACTTCGTGTCCATACCTGGGGAGCAGGGTTGTGAGCCGGAGACCGCAGAGACTGGGACTCTTCTTCATAATGGATGGTTCCCTAGGCGGCCATTGTGCGGGGGCGGCAGTTTACTAGGTGTGGTGTTTGTCATTGTGGGAGAGAGGGAATGCCCTATATTTGTCTTCTTTCTTTCGGAATAAAAACAGAGAAGAAAACATGAATTTTCAAGATCCCTTGGGTAGTGCTATCTCTTTTTGTTGTGAGGCAGAACTTCGAGAAAGTTGGGCCGAGTTTGTGTATATCTTTTATCTTTGTTTTGTAGTTTGAAGGTTTTTCCTCTTGATAGTCAGAGATGAATAGAGTGCGTTTTAGAATTTTTTTTGTTTGTTTTGAATTTAGAATGGGTTTCGAATACATTTTGCTCTTTATTTTTAGAATTTTTATAAATTTATGCTGATAGTATTGTAATTAGGGAATTTGTATATTGGAAATAAAACCACTTATCACGATGATTAAAAGGGGCATGTATATATTTCCTTTACGTAAAACTTTTTAAATAAAATATTAATTTCATTATATCTACAAACCTGTTTAAAATTATTATATTTATTTGTTTATCTTTATTTACATGATTCTTATAAACTAAGTTTTAATAAAAACGTTACAGGTAATGTAAATTGAGTTATTTTCAAACGATTATTTTTTTGCACTTGTATTAAATCGAACAAAAATATTAAAACGCAAAATTTATATTTACAATTAAGGTATCACAAAATTTTTCCCAAAAATATTCAACACATAGTTCTTTTTTAAATAGATAGCACTATCAGTATGTTTAAATAAATAATTATACCATGCGTTTATGTCTTAAACACTTTTAAAAATACAAATTTGTCAAAATGTTTAACAGCTTCAAATTATTAATTTATGTTTAATGAACATTTTTATTTTCTGTTGAAATATTTTCAATTTTGCAGATGAAAAATATTTTTTAATATATCTTTAAAAACTACTACTAAACACTATTTCAACGTTGTATTTAAATAATTCAGGTTCATAGAGTATAAACACTTATTATAACATAGGGCATATTACTAAACCATATGCAACATAGGCTGAATTAAAAAATTCGAAAATTTAGATTTTAGTATTATAAGCTATTTCCTTTAACTTTTATAATATCCAGAAATATCGATGTTAAGGTGTGTCGTTTTTTCTTGATTTTCTCATAACAGTTAAAAACTCAGGATTTATAAAGTTTTGTTTGTTGACACTTATAAAGAAAACTGAGGGAATTGTTTATTACAGTGAGTCTGCATATTCTTAAAGTGAAATATGATTTTTTTAATTGTAATATTGATATATTTTTTTGACTAATCCTAAATTACAGTGTTATAAAAAAATTTAGACTTTACATAAACGTTTACACGTAGATGTAAATGTATTTTATTTTTACATTTGTGATACACATTCCCAGGTAGCACACGTACATGGGATTCGCATGGGCCGACGTGGGACCCACATGGGATAGCTGGGCTCGTGTGGGCCCATCTGCCCACCAACAACCCATGTTGAACCCAGATGATCAATTTCGTTGAATATAACGCTTAGAGTTACTTAATGGAAGTGATTTTAGTGTTACAATACTATTTTAATAAGTTTTCACTCAAGATAAAACAGTTTAATATTATAATCTCTTATTTATTGGTTATTTCAAAGTGAAAAGGAAATTCACATAGATAGACATGGTTCTATCTGGTCCCCCCCTTATGGAAATTCCTGCGCTTCCCATTAGATATCCTCGAAGAAGATTACAATTTCAACGCGCATGCGTACTACGTCAAAGAGACTATTTTTCGTGCTGGTTCCAGAGTATCATCAAAACAACAACACGTTTTTCCGTGGATTTTTTAAACCATAAATTTTTTTATCAACGAAATAGGTACGTACTACTTTTTTAAATTATGTGTATACATTTTATACAACTTATTTCAGATAGATGCCCCGTTTTTTCTTTGTTGGTACTATTTTGAGATAATATTCAAATACCCGCAATGCAAATGCAATGCTAGTTGAAATGTAGGGTTACGATACAGGTGGCTCAAAGCGGTTTCGAGGATAAAATATGGCATTTAGCATTTGATAATTTTTTTCTAGAATCTTTTTATGAAAACAATCATTATTTGGATGAAAATATGTATGGCGACCGCGAGACTCGTTTCGGTGCCAATGCGTACATGGTACAAGAGTCTATTGTGGATTAATGTTGTTGTAACCACACAAATTTAATCTAAGTTATGAATTTGCTATTTTTTTACATTGTTATCAAACAAGATTATTTCAGGAACATTTTGTCTTAATCTCTGGCATTGAAGCCTATAAAATTATGTTATTCGGATTCCTGTACTCTTTCAGAATAACATTAAATCATCTACAGTTGTGTAACAGTAGTGTTAATTAATACAACTAACTGCTATTTCGACCCTATTTCTATTAACTTGGAAAGAATATTGCATGGGAATGATTAAAAATACACTTATATTGTTAAATTGTGTTGAATGGTAACCCTGTTTTCCCGCCAATTCTGTTGTTCTTTTTGGCAGACCTGCAGGAAGCAATTCTTTGATCAGCAAAACCAATATTTGTTGTCAAGTATGGTTAGCGTAGAATAAATTTTAGAAAAGTGGCCTTGGATTGCTGTTCACCGTAATTTAACTGAATAAAATATATTACCAGAAGTTCCTGTTTATAATTTTTTCCTTTACATTTCAGGTTAGTCTTGGCTCCAAGGAGGGGGACCTCCCAGTGTAGACATGACCTTGAATGCAGCTGAATACACCCCTTTTTCCACTCTACTTGGCCAAGTTTCTCTCCGTCATGGCTCCCACACATGTAAGGTAATATATGCCCTAATTTTAACAACAAAAGACTAGGCCATTTTGGTACTAATAATCCTTTATTGACAGACGCTGAGTGATGTTCCTCACCCGAATTTGTTTTTATTTCTCCAAGATGTCAGTTTAATAAACCATATTTTAATCTGTATGGTTTCGTAACTAAACTTTGGTTTGGCGCAGCTTAGCCATAACTGGTTCTTGTGCCATTAAACACCAACCAACCCACACATGTAAGGTAATACTTTTTTTGTCGACAAAAACATTGCCAAATGTTTAACCAACTGACGGATAGCTAATTTCCATCCAACTCTCTCTAAACTGCCTTAATCTTTTAACACACTCCATTGCGAGAGTGCTGGCATGTTTTCGACTAGGTTCTTAGAAAACGTCGCGGGATTTTTCATCCCCCCAAAGTAATTTACAGGTGGTCTGTCCGTAAGGGAGGCGAACGCTTTTATCTAAGATACCGCGAATGCCCCTACGGTCGTGTACCGATGCGCTGACAGCTGAGTGAAAGGCAGTGGCTATTCAATCATTGTCTTCGTATACGCCCTTTTCTGCCACATGCGAATTCTCGTTGACACTAAGTGACCTTATGCATGGTACTGTGTTGACACTGTTAAATGATCTAAAAAGGAAGGCAATGCCTTTGCATGCACTTCAAGTGGAACTTTTTTAGAACCCATTTGCATTCTCCGTTTATAATCATATCACAGTAAAACGTATTGTATATATTTGTAAAAAAAACTCTATAGTAATTAACTAAAACTTGTTTTGCTAGTTCCCAGCAAAAGCATAAATAAATAATCATAAAATCTTCATAAAAATTATAAAGATGAAGATTTCATAAAGGTACTTGAACAATATAAATTTTTCATAAATGTTTAATGCAGAAAAATGCAGCATTGAAATTCTTCAAGTAATTTGAACAATATAAAGGTTTTGATAAAGGTTTTATCTGACTTTTTTTGTTCGGTTTCAGGGAACATTTAATTTTGAGCCAAATTTAACTTCATATAAATAAGCTGAGTAAAGATATTTTGCTAATGAAAAGAAACAGTATGAATTTCAAAATTGCGGGACACTAAGAAATAAGTTAAAAAAAGTATTTGAGTTTTATATAACTTTTTATGAACACGCGTATGGTTTTCCAAACACAGTTAATTTTTATATGTCACGGCAAACGGCTAATTTCTCTTTTTATTTTCCTAAAAGCTTTTTACAAATAAATAATTATTTCTCATTAATATAACTCATATTTCTGCCACTTTCTCGTCATTATTATTAAAAATTTCACTCGATTGCTTTTTATTAGAATGTTTTTAATTTTTGCTATTATACACAGTTAATATGAATTGGAAATACATAGAAAGTTAAAATAAATAATATCCAAGCGACGCGAATGTATATATTTTTGTTAAGCGTTTAAATTAATTGTTTGAAAAACTTTGCTTGGAAGATTTCAATCGAAATCTGTTGAAAAACACTTCATATTTAATTTATTTATACTAGTAATTCCCAACCCATAGTCCGAGTATTACTGGTGGTCCGCGAAATTCTAAGTAGTCCGTGGAGACATTTTTCAAGAACACGGATGTTTTCATTTGACCATTTTTAAAAAAGGATAAGGCGTCTGAGATGTTTTCCTATTAAAACTAAAAGCAACTAAATTGAAAATTAAAACTTATGTGCTATAATAGAAGTAAACTTTTACCCGCACTCCTAAGTGCTTGTTTGAGTATTTATAATTAAACAGAAATGAACACGATTTGCAATTTTTGTTGGAGATGGTATTTTTCCCCCCAATTTTTTCCAACAAATCATCGGACGATAAAGACCTCATGACAACCTTCATTTTGCTTCAAAGCTGTACTTCGTTAATCAATACTTTTAGGTTTTAATTATTCTTCAAGCGCTAAAGCTAAAATATTAAAGCGGTTAATCTCTTTTAAACGAAATTACAAAATATATTCATTGGAAATAATGAATACTACCGATACAGATTTTTTAAGTAAATAGCATAAAATCAGCATTACCTAGAAGTATTTGACCCTAAAACTGGCATGAAGTCTATATTTTAACAGTTTAATATTTTTTAACATTAAAGATGTTTTTTTTTTTCATTTTCAATCGTATTTCTACGCGACAACAATACTCTTTACATGAAAACAATCGCAATTGGTATATTTTTGTATAGATAGAAATATTTTTAATTGTTATATACCATTCTGTCAAAAGTATATGTTCTACACACAGCAAAATATAAAATAACGACAAATGAGAGAAAAAATATAATTCATTTTCTATTCTTTCAGGGATAATTTTATATACTAGTATGGAATTTCACCTTAAAAAGGTCTCACTAAGGTTTAAAATTTAACATAATATATTTATTTCAAATAAATTAGAATATTCCTTTAATATATGATTACGCAAAAAAAGTATGCCCAAAATTGCAACAAGAGTAAGCCTGCACATAACTTATACAAATACCCTTTAGTAATCAATATTTTAGATGTCTTGAAGTAAAAGGCAAATTTTACCAAAATAATTACATAAGAAACGTCTTTGAAAGACTTACAACAAATCAGTTTTATTAAAATGTTTGATTTAAAGCCATTTTGAAACTCTTGAATATCTAAGTAAGTTATTTAAAATGAAAAATAAATGGATATCGGATCCATTTCAGTTTTAAAATACAATATTTTCCTAAAATAATAATACAAAGTCCGAAAATGTACACATGATAATCTTCCTTTACTATTCCACATAACGTGAAATAATCTTAAATACAAATAACAACGTTACAAAAATTATTATACTCGTACAGTTATTCTAGAATAATTATGCCAGTAAACAAAACAAATTCGTACGGAAATCAAAATATACACCATGCAGTTAAATTTTTATGTGCGACTTATATTCTTAAATTATCACAAAATATTTTCTGCCTTTGGAAATCTAATAATAAAATGTAGGAGAAATCATAAAAGTGAAAAAAAAATAAGTTGCTGATTTAAATATAAAACGTTCCTTATCTTTCACGTTGCCTAAAAATTATAAACGGAAAAAAGATAAAAAATAATTATGTTTGATTGGTCTTAACTTTCTTCTGAATGTAGACTAATTACGTGTTACTAATTACAATATTTTTAAAAGTCTAAACATATATAAGTAAGTAAAACAATATAGTTTAAACTTTTTTATATATTCACCGTAATTTATTTTTAGCTCGCGAAGAAAACTGTCGAGTGGGTGTTCCCATTCGCTGAATATTTACACATGTATATGGTGACAGTTTGACACTATCCGATAGAGTTTGTTTACAAGAGAATGAGTAGAATAAAAAAAGCCTTCTTGACCGAGATAGTTAAATCGCTTTGCTCCCTCCTAGTTTCGCACACTATATGGACAAAAGGTATTGTAGTTCTTTCAAGGTAGTGTAGTTTTCAAACACAGCACAAATCGAACAAAGAGAAATGGTGCGGGCACTGATGAAAAGGCTTTTTAGCTTCTGGCTCAACCCCATCTGAGGGCAACATTGTTTAGAAATGTACAAGAAAAACAGGTGCTAAGATATTTATTTTACTCTACAGATTCAACAATAAAGATGGAGGCTCGTTACATTAAAACAACTTAAACGGCCTGTTATATATTTGGAAACTTAAAAGTACCTTAAAAAACGTATATTATTTAATTTCTAAAAATAATAATTCTATTCTCGAACCGCTCTTAGGCTCAATCAATCTGACAGGCTTACACGAAATTTCATGGAAATTTATTCGACTAGTTTTTATGTCACATACATGTTGTTTTTTGCAATTTAATAAATAGGCAGAATTTTATATATCATTTGTGTTATTTCAAATGAAATAATTAAAAGGAATGTTTTTTTTTTAATTTTTAAAAAATCATACTACAAATACGCACTACATATTTCCGTTTCACACGATTTTACCAAGCATCCCCTCACCCCTATTAACCGAACTGAAAGACATTTCACTTCATAAAGTATACTAACTAAAAAAACAAAACTTTCATGATTCAAAAGCTGCCCTTTGTTCATTAATATTTTAGTGTTTTTAACAAGTCAATGTTTCTTTTTTCCTTCAAGCGCTGACTTTCTTATAGTTATCTCTGTCGTAGAAGAATGGAGAATTTGCATTATATGTAGACATACTTTAATATATTTACATGTAAGCAATGTGAAACTTTGAACATTGACCGTCTTACAAAAGCGAAAGTTATAAAAAACCGTTTATTTCATCATTCGAAGCCATATGTGTGAAAACTAAGCAACTTTTTACATTTAAAAGAAGCTTCAAGTTTTAATTAATATTAATAAATTATTTTTTAAATAATTAATAATTAGTTTAAATTATTGATAACACTTAAATATTCCTGTAAAATTATTTAAATTGCCATTATAATACATTTGAATTGGAATAATAATTTTCATAACTAAGTTGTTATATTTTGAACATGTGATCTTCCTTTCAAATTCCAAATCTGTCCTTGTTTACATACATATATTTTTAATATCTTGAAAAATAATGGCCAAACTTCTTCAATGTTTTTTCTTATTATAAAGTAGATTAATTAACCTACAGTTCTTTGAATACATATAAATAGCTTCGCAAAAATTATAAATATCTTTGATTAAAACAAATAGTTTCTATAATTAAAATTGAAATATGAGTGCACCTCTTCATAACATTTAGAAATTAAAGTTCAATAAAATTAAAGAATATGACCTTTTTCGGTTTCTGCTCATGCTATCAGTTAGAGTTTTTTTTTATTTTTTTGTTTAGAAATTTTATTTTAATTGGATTTGTATTCATTATACATGTAAAACAAGGACAAAACTCATATGTGCTGAAGTCGCCAATAGCCCACTGTGCAGCTCTAGTGCTACGTTAATTAACAAAAACCAAAAAACCATATGTGCTGAAAGATCAATCGAAGATTCAATAGTAATGTTTTTTTTAATATTATTATTATTTCTTATTTATTAAAAGTATATACTTATTAATGACTAAAGAAATTACACCTAGTTTTATTCAAAGTGAGCAGCTAATATTTTTAAAATTAAACGTGAAAAAAATTACCTGAAATTCAAATAGTTCAAGGTTAACTTTTACTAAATTTTGTGTTTCAAAATCTAACTATTTACTTTTTCCAAACGACAACACAACCCACTTAAAAACAGGACAGGTGCACTCCTCCCCTCGGGTTTCTCACAATGACCCATTCATTATGTTACCCCCATCTGGGTTCAATGAGGCGCGAAGGCGCGTACATCTTGAAGGGGGAAAAGCAGTGGCCGGTTTAAAACGGCCCTATCCGTTTGGAGAAAGAAATCGGAATTGGAAATAACCGCTTGCATCCTTCTGGGAAGGTAAAATAAGAGATGGATATTCACGTCCTTATCCTTCTCGGACGGGTGTACCGAGGACGGATATTCACGTTTGTATCCGTCAGAGGGTTAAATATTGATAAAATGATTTTCATATAATTTTAACTCTATAAACATGATTTAATTAACACATGAATGTAAAGTAGGAAAGCACAGTTAAACTAATGAAGAACAAAAATCTAGTGGCATCCAGCTAAAAGTTTTAAGTGCCCACATAACATGCATTAATCTCCCAGACCTCGATGTATAGCCCCGATCAATTGTGTTCTCTGGCCTCCGATTACTTAGCGTTCTGGCTGGTACCCCTTTAGCAGTCGACTATGGTACTTGCATGCAAACCCTGGAGCAGTTGATTAAAGCACCTGATTATAATTGTACAAAACACAGTGATAACTAAAATCAAAATGAAGTTTAACAGCTATTAGTTTCACATTGGCTGGATAATTTTATCGTTAATTGTAATTTAAGCATCTTGCATATTTTTCGATTATCACATTTGAAGTAAATAACTTTTTAAAACATCGGTGCTGATGTGAAAATCACAAATAAAAAATATTTACAGTATACCGAAATGTGAAATATATCCAAAAATAAAAACTTGCCTTGAACATACAACATTCCATGGTTAATCTGTCTTTTATGGTTGCCTTAATTTTTTGCCAAATCTGGCAACCCACCTCCAAACTGAAATGGAGTTCTTTGATTTGGCAACCAAACCAGTTTTTGTCGATAAGCAACGTTTTAGTCTTGCGAATATAGGATTTTTAGAAAAGCTGCGAAGGCCAAAAGTCGTTAATTGAAAGTAAGAATTACAAAATTTTGCATTTAAGTTACGATTTAAAAAAAAGAAAGAATGCTTAATTTAAAATTCAAATCTTTTGAATGTATTTCAACTATAGACTTAATTTCTTCAGTATTTTGAAAAAGGAATTTGTAAAATGTTAATTTATAAAACTAAACTTTCTATTAAATGTTAAAACTTGCGATTTTTTTTACTGATAATGTATTTCCATCCCACACAATAAATTTTTAATCCATCCTTATAGTTTCATAATCAACTTAGCGAAATAATAGCGAATTTGAAAAGAAATACTTATCTCTTTCTGTTTGCAGTATCTATAACTATACTTATTCCCAGAAGGAGGAAATACTTATGAGAGAAATCGTAATTGGGTGCAACTTAAAAATGCATGTGTTCTATATATTCTGCCCCATAGTTATTATATTTTGGTTTCAATTACTAATTGTATTATCTCCAGTATCTACATTAAAACTATATTTCTTCGCTTAAGCCACTGTACTACGCAAGTCCTATCGCAGTAATATTAGACTTGCATGGTGACACGGCTTAAGTGACGATTTGGTGTTAGATCAGATTTAAGTAATTTTTAATAATCTTGTCACACTCTTGCTTCAAAACTGAAAGCTCAAAATCATTGTGTTTCCAGAAATGGAAAAAAACTTTTTTTAAAAACAATTGCTTGACGGCAATTAAAGCGACACAACTACAGTCCCATTTTCAAAGTTGAAATAACTCAAACATTATTTTTTGATTATGTCACTTTTCAAGCAAGAATGCAATGTGTTTTGATAATTTCCTTTTTAATGTTATTCAAAATATTTTTTTTTATTGTGATAATTTTTACTTTAAATTATTATATAAAAATGTTTACATTACAAATTTATACAAAAATAATTAAAATGCCAAATTATTCAGAACCTAACCGAATATCTGTTTGACTGTTAAATAGGTGGTACACTGAATATCAGAGCTTCCCTAGTTTAAATGTTCAGGAGGCCTCATTGCATTTTTGGAAAATATGAAACATTCAGATCCAGATGTCTAAAGTGTTTCATAGTTAAGTGTTAGCTGGTAGGGGGCATAATTCCAGTTTGTTTCAATAATTAGATTGCCCCAAATATATACTAAAAAGGTTTTTCCTGTTTGCAATACTAAATTTTGTAAATATATCTTCAATGAAAAGGTTATGGACTTTATTTTACAAGCCCAATCATGTATGTAAGAAGAAAAACTGCATGGCCGATAAAAACTTTTACAAATCATTGGCATGTCAAATTATAATTTTTTTAAATCCTACATAGAATAAATCTGCACTGCATGCCAAATTTGGAACAGATTGTTTATAAGACCCCATTAGGCAATCTTTTTTTGGGGGGTCGACAAAAGTAAACACAGTGATGATTGAATGCTATAGCTATATTAGGCTTAGCGTTAAGCATTTATCAGAGAACTATTTGCATTATTCTTTTTAAACGAGATACTTGGCGTAAGTACATGATATGTTTTCATACTGTGTCTCGTTGTTTAGAAATGGTTATCTTGACATACACAGTACCTAGAGCGCATATGGCATAGTTCCACAAATATCTCCGTCATGCTTGCCATGGTAGAAGGAATACTTTATTGTATTCGATAGGGATATTTGCCTCGTATAAAGGTCTGTAATGTGGCTAAGGATACACCTAAATCCAGTGACTTGGTGGCTAAACGCGATGCTTTTAGTAATCTCGTTTTAAGAATAATCAATTGTCAGTAAATACCTTCAACTTTAATTGGAAAGAAATCCTTAGTTAATTCTATTAAAGTACTAAAGTAATGTGGTTCCAACACCACTGGAGCACATTCGATTACACATTGCTTCTCGGAACGACCATTCATTAAGCCTTTGTCAAAAAACATGTCGTTTCCATCTCCTTTACTTATCTTTTACAAAATACATAAAAGTCGAATCAAGTTTCTATTATTTTACTATAGCATGTTATATTTGTGTGTCAAATCTTGTAATTAATTTTTAAAATCATGCTTTGTTTGACAAAAATCTGGTTGAATATCATCACATACATTAAATTAAGCTTTTTTATTTGGAAGAGATGTAGCATGTTTATATGAATTAGTTAGAGTATATTTATTTTAGTATATTAAAAAATCTCATCAATCTGTTCTAACATTTTGTGTTTGATTAGGTTCATTTAAGCTGGTGTACAAGTAGTTGTGAAATTTGAAGTAAAACAACAATATTTGTTTTGGTAGATGTCAAGTTCGATATCAGAAGGAACTGGCAAAGTAACATGATTTTTTGTAAAAGTCATAATTGTATTGTTTTAAAATAAACTGAGTTTAATAAATGTATTTGTCATTTTTAATTTGGTTGGCTGCCAAGTGGAGTAAGTCACAAAATAGAGTTATGAGATAAGAATGTTTAAAGTTCGCCCCTCGCTATGGATATAATGTTAAGTGGAATTATATTTAACTCGTTATTGATCAGCCTCTTGAAGGAGGGCCTACTACAATTTTTCTAAATGATAGTTTAGCTTACCTAGTAGTGGAAAATTTTTTAGTTCATTTTCAGGTTTTGTGACATAACCTCTTGGCAGACAGCAGGCCCATTTGTAGCATTAGATCTTTATTTGTATTTTATTTCAGTTATTGTGTAGAAAATATTAATCATATTACATTTTAATTATCTACATTACTGAGACTGATTGTAAAATAGTCTCAGTAATGTAGATTATTACATGCAATTTACTATGTTATTATGTATTTGAAACCAATACAATAAGAGAAGCTTATAAATCACATAAGCTTACCAGAATAAAATTTTCCTGATTTCAAAATAATAATTCAATATAGAAAAATTATTAAATACAACTGAAAGATATAGTGTTGTCATACTCGTCTCACAAAAAGTAAGAATATAACTATCTAAATTTTGGATTGGGTGTAAGCAGATATTTTGCCCCTTCATCTTAAGTAAAGACGATGTTCTTTTCTGTACCTAAAAGGTCAGGGAAACTGAACAATTTTTATTGAAATTATAAATTTGTAAAAATACTATTCTCATTACTTTGTACTTAATTTTTTTGTTGTTGCTGAAACTTTACTTTTACCATCTTTAATATTATTATTTGAAAACTCCGTTAGATCTTATGTATTTCTCAATCTAGAATTTTTCAATAACCTTCTATGAAAAGTGGGGGGATTTTGATCTTAATATTAAGTGGCAACCCTGATTACAATTTAGTTCCACTTTGTATAATTGTTGTTAAAATGCTTACTGTAAATCAAACTGCTGAATTTAAATAATTTATGTATTTTAAGTCAGTATTTTGATTTACAGCAAGTTAAAAGTACATATCCATACAAGCAAACTATACCAGTAAAGAAAAAAAGCAGATTTCTTTCCAGATCCATATGGGTTGCCCATCTGGGGTCACATGAATAACTTATCTGTGAGGTTTCACTACATGGATTCAAATGGGTCTCTTTACTCTGGCCTTTTTATTAGTTTACACTTTACATAAGGGCTAATGAGTTAGCCAACGTGGATCACTATTCTAATCTCCTATAATTTCTTTAAATTGTGTAACTAAAAAATCTATTTGGTGTATTTCAATATTACCAATTTTTCAATTGTCATATAAATAAGAATTTTATAGACATTTAACACTATAAATCGCCAATTTAAATCAAAAGACAGGTTAATTTGAATACATATGTTAATGCTACATTATCAAATTAACTTTTTTTCTTAAAATTGTCACTAAACAAAGTGTTAAAATATTGATGGAATTCTTATATATATTATGACAATAAAAAAAATTGGTAAAATATTAGAATACACGAAGTTCCTTTAGATTCACCATTTCAAGAAATTATAGCCATTTAAATAGTGTTCTAAGTTGACTAACTCATTGGCCTTGTATTGTGTCCTAATCTAGAAAGGCCAGTGTGGAAAAACCCATTTGAATCCATGTAGTAAACCCTCACAGGTCCATATAAATTATCCATATGGGCCTGGATGGACAGCCCATACGGATCCAGAAAGAAATGGCCCCTTTTGTTCTATACTGGCCCAGTTGGGTTGTCCCACATGAACCCATATGGAATTCCCCATACTGGGCAATATAGTTTATCCATATGGGCCCGGATGGACAGCCCATACGGATCCAGAAAGAAACGGCCCCTTTTGTTCCATACTGGCCCAGTTGGGTTTTCCCACGCGGGTCCAGATGGAATTCCCCATACTGGGCAATATAGTTTATCCATATGGGCCCTGATGGGCAGCCCACGTGGATCCAGAAAGAAACGGCCCCTTTTGTTCCATACTGGCCCAGTTGGGTTTTCCCACGCGGGCCCAGATGGGAAATCCCATCTCGGCCCAGTTGAGTAATCCCACATGGGCCCAAGTGGGAAAACCCCAACTGGGCCAGTATAGAACAAAAGGGGTCGTTTCTTTCTGGATCCACATGGGCTGCCCAGCAGGGCCCATATGGATATCCCATTACCAATCCAAGTGGGCCCATATGGTCGTGCTACCTGGGTTTATATTAATTATTTTTTACAGAAAATGTCATTTGTTTTTAAACACAAATACTTTCCCCACTGTATCCATATTTAAGTACCAAAGGAAAAATAGGGAAAACTATACCAAAATGTTGACTACATCAGGAGACAGAGTGTATCAATTCCCATTGCGCAGCACAGTGAAGAATGTTTTATTTCTGGGGGATAAGGGCAAGTTGTTTTGCTTATTTTTATGCATATAAGATTTTCTTGAATCCCAATTTTGATATTTCCACATGAGAATTCTGCAGTCCACTGAATGTAAAATATAGTTTTGTTTTCAAAATAGACTGGAATCCAATAGAAGAACTTCGTTTCCGTTATCTTTAAAAAATATTTTTTCCCAACAATGCCAACTTTTTTAATATATATTCAACAACTAATATTAAATAAAAATGATAATTCTGAATTTAAATTAATAATGTACTCATTCACTAAGTAGACATATTGTTAAAAAATTAAGAATTATTTTAAATCAAATTATTTAATCTAAGAGTAACAAACACCAAACACATTGGGAAATACATCAGTTTTGCGTAGTAGAAATTTAGAAAAAATTTACTTATTTAAATTTATATCTATACATAGTGTTTAAATTTATTTTGTTTTTAATATCATCATTAACATGGATCATAAGACTTCTTCTTGCATGTGTAAAACTACAAATGGAAATAACTATTTGGTATTATTTTATCTGTCTCAAATAAAACGTTAAGAAAACGTATAGCCAAAAATTAATGACAATTAAATGAAATCATTGCGTGTAATTTCCTCATTATCTACAGGAAATATGATACATCTCGAGTCATTGATAAGACATATGTCCTAATGTGTAATGGAAAAGTTCAGCTTAACAATTACACATTCTTTATAAAGCCACACTTAATTTGATGTCTATAATACGACTGAGTACCAACAGTTGAGAACACATCCTATGAAGTTAGCGAACATAGCAGACTGTTTAATATTTTATTGAAATTTAAATAGTCTATAAATATATCAATAATATGTGAGTCAGTCTTCCAAGCATACAACTTTAAATATAATGCTTACAGCCTCCTAACTACAACCACAATGTTTGTTTCACTGCATTCAAAGTGCTATGGAAATAAAACAGAATTTACAGAATTCATTTTAAATGTGTTATAGCGCGAGATCGCGTTAGATATCTACATGTATACCAACGATTTTTTTTTTCTTCAATTACCTGAATATATGTTATATTTCTAAATAACTATAACGTAGCAATGGAAAAAAAAAATCTTAAAAATAAAAGTAAATGCAAATTCAATGTATTGGTTCCATAAGTATACATTTCAGTATCAAGATACATTAATTGAACAAAACAGATCACAGGCATATCCTGTAAATACATTAAAATGGTGTTTATTTCAGCGACATAACCTTATTGTTGATAATAAATCATTGTTGAAATATTAACTGATAACTGGGGAAATTGTACTCTATCTGGTATTGATGACAGTTGTCTTAAATACGGGCAGTTATAGGTATGGTCTCAAATATAAAAAAATATTATGTATATTAAATATTAAAAAAAAATATTAGTTTATATAAAAATTTTATGTCACAAAATATACTCGACATTAAAAGAAAACATTAATATCAGTTAACCATAAATGATTACTGATTAGTGTGGCGTGTCGTATTAATAGTTTTCTACTGCTTCTCTAATGAGCTATATTAAATAATTTTAAACATTGTCCTTCAATAACTAATTTGCATGCATTTTTTCTATATAGTTTGTGTTTTAATTCTTGTTAATCCCTTTGTTTATTTTTGATTTTATAATATTAAACAGTTTCTTTTATATTAAAACCTGCATTATAACAACATGACTTACTAATTTTTTAAAAAACAAATATATATATATAATATATTGCTATGATTTAATTTTGTTATGTAATTGTATATAAAAAAACCTTAAATGGCATTATAATTAAAACTCACCTAATATACATACTTTTTTGTCATCCACGCCAAACGATATATAATATTATTATTCCTGAACTGAGTTTGGTCACGAATTGGAATTGTTTACCGATTTTCATTGTTCGTCTGAGCAATTACACTGAAAACAGACCTACTATTTTGTTATTATGTAATATTTTTTATGTTGCTACTAAAGCTAAGCAGCTTGTATAAAATATAAGTGAAATGCTTGGGCATAGACAAAGTGTTGCTATACCAATAAGTGGGATTTAACCAAACAGTGAATATCACCCAACCAATTTTTGACCTCCCTGTATTTTACTACATCCTATAAAACCCACAATATATATATATATATATATATATATATATATATATATATATATATATATAATATATATATATATAATATATATATATATAATATATATATATATAATATATATATATATAATATATATATATATAATATATATATATATAATATATATATATATATAATATATATATATATAATATATATATATATAATATATATATATATAATATATATATATATAATATATATATATATAATATATATATATATAATATATATATATATAATATATATATATATAATATATATATATATAATATATATATATAATAATCTCTTCCAATTGACACGGATGATACAGAGTGTTTCCTTGTTTACTCCCCACTCACCCAAAACGTCCCGTCCTCAAATAACTGCACGTCTCACGGTTCGGGGTCATCCCCGCCAAACGATACAGCGATCAATACAACCGCTTTGCTGCTGCTTCTCCGGAGAAGGGGGTGTAGCGTAACAACGGATACACAAATCCCGGAGGCCCCACAGCCTCCCCTAACGATGCATCCCCGGAGCCAACTCACCGAACGGGAAAAAAGAAGGGAATGAGTGAACATCAAGTGAGATGCTACAGGCAGGAATCGTTTGTTCGTGTGTTTGTTTGGAAGGATTTGGAACTGGCAACTCTTGAGGAACGGGAGGGAAGGTCGGGTCCGCTGAGTAGTTTGACTTTGGCTTTCTTTGTGTGTGATATAGAATGAAAGTAATGATTTCAAATTACTGTCAGGAGTTTGGATTTTCCTGATTGAAGCGGCCTTTGAATCGAAAACAGGTGGTTTGAAAAAAATATATTTATTAATGTGGATAAATAACTAACTCATAATCTGTGACAGTGTGCTGTCACACGTTGCAATTTTTATATAGGGATCTGACCTATTTTGTACTTTGTGCAATTCGGTCAGATGGCTAGACTGGCGGTCGCCGGTTTTATGACGGGGTAACAATGTGAGGAGAGTTTCGTCAATGAGCCATTTTTACAACCATGCCAGGATTGGCCAGGAGGGGTGACCAAGAAGGGCGGAGCGAATTCCAAGTGGTGGGTTTGGTAATTTATGTAGAATTGCAACCCCCACCCCAAGACACCACCGTGGGAAATTCAAGGTTTCCCACATCACCTTTTCGACTTTGCCATTGCCCAAGAAAGACGAGCAATTTTTACTCTAACAAGTACCGTCCTCATGCGCCGAGAGGGAAAAGTCCCGAATGCCATGACACCAGACGGCAGCGCTCCCACTTCATACTAACGCCACTGAGCTGCGGAACCAGACGAGCCCCTGGAGAAGGAAAGGTCCCGAATGCCATTAAAGCAGACGGCAGAATCCTCATTTTATGGTAACGCCCCTGGTAGCCGGTCATCTACACCCCAAACAACCAGCTAAATCGCCTCAGACGGAACTCTCCCCAACCGGTACACGTGAGTCAGTAACACATTATTGCACATAACCCCCCAACCATAAGTTTTCTCCTATTTAATTTAATGTGTCAATAAAGCACCGTTTTAAAAGTAACGTTATTTGTATGTATGTATTTTTGCCAAGACAACATTATTCATAAAGATACAAAAAATTAACACAACGCAGTCCAAAAAAATGTACTAACCACTACACCCCACGACATAATCTCTGCTACATTTGACTTATGTTCAGATAAACGTGTCATCAGCTCACGTGTTGTCATCGTCGTGTTGTCATTCTAACCGCGGTTCAACATTACGAGGCAGTGATCATGATTTTTTTTCAACTTGGAATAAATCCTGGTATGTTTGCATAGTTTCCGTGTAACCCGATCGGGACATTAATTAAATCATTCAACCTAAACATCAGCTTACTGTGTCAAAATCAATTTCAATACTAAAATTGATTTATTTTTTATTTTCAATGATTTATTATTCAATGAATCTCATAATGGACTCCAATGCTCGTTTGGAAAGCTCCAGTTAGTACGTTGTTAATTACCATCAAATCAGATAAAACTTTAAAATTAACAGTGTTAGAAGTCATGCCATTGGTACAGTACCTCTGTTGCATATTTGATGCAAACTTAAAATAAATCAAATACATGTAGTCGGCATATTACACTACATTTTTAGACTGCCATGAGTTCTTGTATTTATGTAATATACTATGACATAATACGTAATTGCTCGTTTTATTAAGGTAATCAATCTATCACATATTAAGTTATTTTGTTTTGATACCAGTTTCTCTTACATTTCAATCAAGTACTTAATATATACAGTTTAGATAAAAAAAAATAGAATAATCAAAAGTATTTGTTATTGTACACCGAAAAGAATATTTCTAATCATCCATATTTCTTTATACCCAATAGAATATATCTTAAATTAATGCGCATCTACAATCTTCTTTCCTCTAAAGATTTTTAAAACCACCGTACCCATCCTACTCTTAAAATAATTTCAATCTCAACCGATATATTAAATTCCATTTATCAATCTCACTTTCTTTAACATGATTACATTTTCTTTACTCTTGCTTCCGATCTATATCGTGGGAAGGAAAAAGGAAAATCATTCTTTGATGAAAGGAAATTCCATTTTTTTTCTTTCAGTTGTACCAGAAGATTCGATGAAAGGGATTTTATCGATGTGTACGCGGTCGATTCCGTTTGTGTTTCAGTCACGTCCAGCAAATGTAGACAAAACGCTGTGATCGAACAAGTTCTTAAAGCACGTACTTTGGAAATAATGTTATTTTATCCGAGGATAAGAGGTCTCTGTAGCTTTATGTGATTGAGTTTAAGTCTGTAAGCATTTTTGAAAGATTTTGATACAATATCGTGTATACGTTATTCAAAATTGGCAATGAGTATAAGTGGTGTGAACAAATATGTAACCATGGCTCTTTGAATTCAAGAACATGATTCACTGCTGTGTGTCTATCTGCATTTAAAATAATTCTTCATCACACATTTATTAAGCTGTCTTACATAAATAACCAACGAATGTTACATGAACAAATATGTTCAACAACATTATGTAAATTGATATGGTAAGGTAGGGAAACATTGGTTTTAAAATTCGAAACTTTTAATGTTAAATGTAAACTTTCTCTCATGAAAAAATTGCAAAATTTCAATTGTTTTGCAAATTTCTCTTATTGATTTGAAATATAATCATATGTTTTTAATTTATTCTGAGTTTCAAATATTATTTATGTACATCATATATATATATATATATATATATATATATATATATATATATATATATATATATATATATATATATATATATATATATATATATATATATATATATATATATATAAAAATGGGCGCATTTACAACTTATCTAAAAGAACAATACATATTTTATATGATATAAAACATATAGTAGGGTGAAGTATAGTATTTGTAGCCTCGGGGAGATTATTTTTGTTTAAAACATTGATTTCACAATAAAAACCTACTTGGTATACAATATCTGAATCTTCTCTTTTGACATTCACTAAAAAGTCGGTAAATTTCTATCTTGATTTTTTTTTTGAAAAAAATGCTTACATTTTAGCTGTCAATGGAAGTTTGGCTATGAAAGTTTGTCACTTTTAAATATAAAAACAATTTGTATTATTATCAAGCTTAATGTGTAGTTTTCAAACATGCACCTTATTTTAAAATTGAACTAATAATTTAGCATTGGTTACCATGGTTATACTTCCCCATCATATTTTGACGTGGGGAAACTGCAACCATGACTATAACAACTAGGGCTCAACTTTTACTTGGCCTAAAAACAAGGATGTCATTTCTGCTTTGCTGATTACATTATTATAGTAATCCCTCAAAGCCAGCTATTGGGAGGCGAGGAGATTTGACATTTACAGTCGATTTCTCCTTGTACAGCCTTCATTGCACCGTCTGACTCATGTAAATTCATCTATAAGTTTGCTTACCTATATTATAATTTTGTTAAGATTTAATTTAGAAGTGTGTTTAGATAAATAGCTTAATAAGATAAAAAAAGTTGTTTTTTAGGAATAAAATAATATTCCAATTTCTTGTAAAGTGCTTCCATAATCGAGAAATAAAAAAATTGTCCATATAAAACCTAAATGAAAAAAATTTGCAAAACGTGTGTAAAGCATATGCAAATCACATATAAGCACATTAATAATATAATGTAAACTAAAAATCAACCCGATTTTAGTCACAAATAAGCTCGTATGTCTAAACTCGCTTGTACGTATAAAAAAGGTTTGATATAAAAATAATTAACAAAAACTGACCGAATCAGTACAATTCAATAAATGACAAAGTTTAAAATAATTATTATTGTGTACAGCCTATGGTGATTTGAGGGGGGCGGGGGGAGTGATTACACTTTCCCCGTTTTCCCAGAGCAAATGTAACCATCGGACATTGGAAAATAAAAATAAATAGAAAATCAATGGTAAATGATATAACAAATTTAACTGCAATTTATGATAGATAAAAATTTCCCAATAGTGTATGCTGATTATTTCTTTTATATTCCGTATAATTATTCTGCAGTAACAAATTGAAAATGAAAAAAAAATACTCCGGTTGCACGTACACCACTCTACCTTAACTTAATATAATAAGGATATGTAACCCTAAAAATTAAACCAGGTTTAGTCGGTCACATTTATTCTCCTGCTATACAATATTTGAAATAAAATTATTGAACATTTTCAATGCAATACATTTCATTTTTTTCAGCACACAGTAAATACAATGTTTCTGAAAGGGAAATACAACACTCTACATAAAAATCTTTAAGGCAAGAATTTTATTTTCTGCTACAACCAGACCTCCTAATTTGAATAACGCACGAAAAGTAAATAACATGCATTTCCATAGATTCCAAAGAAATAAGATATAACGGAATAAAAAAACACCCTTTATCCAAAACATTTTGTGAGAATTTCGAACGGCTGTCAAGAAATACACTTCCCGCTATTACTTTTTGTGAGGGAAAAACCATTTTATCGTACTTCTGGTCCTTTAATATTTTATCGAAAGGTGAAAGACGATTGAACTGCTTAGTGGTTAGAGGGACATGTGGCACTTATACTCTGATGTATCTTAGCAATACCCCATCACTCGCTGTATTGAGTGGGAGATGGACGGAAAGCAATAAAGCCGGGCTTGTAAATTTGAATCTATTGCTTCGTTATTCCATCAGAAATAAATAATGAGGGTTAGATATCTATGTCAGGAATCTATAGACATTCTGTTTGAGGTACAGTGTGTTAAGTCCTTGAAATTTTCAAATAATTGTTATACTATATTTTACTCTTTCAATTTGTTACAGGCAAATTTAGAATATTTTATATGTAATATTTAAATGGTTATAAATATAATATGCTATTAAATTCTAAACTTATTAATGTTTTAACTATAAATCATTAAAATTAAATTATTTGCATGTGAGTTTACTTATATTTCCAGTAATGTTTCTATAATATGCGTTAACTGTCTAAGAAATACTGTAATGCAAATTCATTCGTGTATATCAAGTTTTTCTAGTCACATAATATAAAACAATAATTATAAAAAATATAAAATATATCCAGTAACATAATATAAAATTCGTAAAATCTCTGTGGTATGATTAACTTTTTTAAAGTGTAAAACATAAAGCACTGGAATGATTGACATCCTTCTTTTAATTGAGTTCTTTTTTAAGAACTTATATCTATTATTATTTGGAGTTTCTTGAATTTATTTTACTTTTCCTATTTGCCAAACGTTGTACTAAATAATTTATTTTTAAGCGCATAATGAATGTTAGAATAATTGTAATATATATTTTGGTATAGTGTTATAAAAATTGTGTTTATTGATTTTAAAAGAAACATGCACTTTACTTGAAACATACATACATATTAATTGACTCTTCAAAATTAGATGGTTTTATAAGTAGATACAATTATCCCATTGGTAATTGAATAATATATAAAATATTTAAAAACCTTAGATTCCATGCTTTACATTTATTATTTTTGCTGAGTAGCATGTAACATTTAAGATTTCGTCGGTAATTCAGCATTCCCAAAGTCCTAATAATTAAAATACAAAAACGTCTAAAGTCACATAAAACAAGTAGTTAATAATAGGAGCATATTAACCTATTATACAGGTTAAATACAATTACAGGTCCTTAACAGAAATAAAACCGTACATCCAGGTGCAATCGATCATATTAGAACCAAAGCACACATCACATCTAAGGTAAAAAGGCAACTTATCATAAGTATTACTAATCGAAGAGTTTTGTCATAAATCAACCTGCACCGGACCTGAGAGGGAGTCTTGGTACCCTTACATTGAGTAAATGGATGTATGACTTCAAGTAAAATATACTGGGAACAGAAAAGTGATTTATGGGTATGTATATGTCAAGCTATGCAATAATATTCTTGTTAGAAAGTCAATTTATTAAAACAATATATAAATACATAAATTTAGTTATTTCTAACAAAATATATTATATTTTATTGATGGATAACATTTATTATCTTAAACAAAAATTAAAATTTTTATATATGAATAGGTAAGTTACACAACAATTTGAGTTATTTAGTTTTACAGATAAAATTAACCACACATTAAGAATTCATTCTTTTAAATTTGTATTAATTATGTAAACTCCACAATATTTTTTTTATACTTGGCATAATATCAGTAAAAAAATAATCGCAGAGCTATTTGCAGATCCTTTATCCTAATAAAAATAGTTTTTGTTTGAAGTGAAATGGATATAAGTTTAAAATATATGAATATAATTTTATGAGGTATAAATAAATACATGTTTTTTTCTTTAATAATGCAGATTTTAAAATAAGTTTAAACACTATGTCTGTGTAACTTTTTTTGAAGAACTTGTCGACTCTTACATGAATAGTAAATGCATTATTTTATTTTATATTATGACTTAACATAAATATTTTTAGAACTTGTATATCATTTTCTTCTTATACTATAATAACTTTGTGAATACTATAAGAACTTTGTGCATATTATATTAACTTTATACTATGCGTCCAATGTGTTCAAGTGTTCAATGGTCGCGTTTAGTATGTTATAAGTTATTAAAGAAGATGTTATAAGTTATTAAAGAAGATGTTATAAGTTATTAAAGAAGATGTAATAAGTTATTAAAGAAGATGTTATAAGTTATTAAAGAAGATATTATAAGTTATTAAAGAAGATCTTCTTTATACATTATTTTCATTTAAAAATATATTCCTTCTAAATTAATTTATTCTCAGGGTTTAAAGAAAATCATGGTATTGGTAGCACAATAATAATAATCAAGATTTTATTTTATTTAATAAATTTAATTCAAACTATATCTCAATCAATAATAGATAAATTTTAATTAAAACATGTATTTCAAATATGAAAGTAGAAAACCGAATTTATTAATACAATATTGACCCGTGAACCATTTTGATTTGAGAATGTGTATTTTTTCCTGTTAAAATAAAATTAGCAAGCATTTACTTAAAATGGAAATCAAATAATACTTTCCAAGATACAGTTGTTTATATAGTTATGTAAAGAAATGTCTTTAAACATGAATCTTAAAATAAATAATCCTAAAATTAATGATCTTATGATTTTTTTTAAAAACCTAATACAGAAGTGAAGAGATATTTAGAAAATATACTTCATTAATGCCACTAGATAACCTAAAAAATACAATCCGTTCCAATTTCAAATATATATTTTATTTAACAAATCCAAAAATCCCTCCAGGGGAAAACAATGTCGATTGAACCACTTAACTTCAACCCATCAATAAAAACAACTCATCTAGAAAATTTCAGAGGGACCCTTTAATCGTTAAAGCATCCCTGCTACACATTCCGTAGGAAAGAACGATTCTAACCGTCAATCCTCCATTACGAACTTCATCACAGGGCGCGAATTGCAGGCAGAAGTGAACAGGGAATCCGATCTGAGGATTGAAAAGGGAAACGAGTCCGATTGATTTAGTTCTGTCTAGATTAATGTTCCCTAGTCGACTTCTGACAATGGCAAAAGGAGTTAACTGCCCAGAACAGTTCCCTTTTCTATTGTTTTTTTCCCTGGGAATCTTTCTTTTCTGTTAAACTCTCAATTAGAAAGGGGCTGGCCGAAGTTATCCTGAAAGAAGCTAAAATATTGTCTGGGTCGTATGTTGTGATGTAAGCCTATTGTTCTAGGTGGGTTTCGAGGGCTTCATATTTATTTTGACACAATCTTGGTTGGATTAGGGGAAGGGTTATTTATGATTTACAAGATTAGAAATCTTATTGACGTACTTTCGCGAGATGGTCTTTGTTTGATTAACTTTGATGCTGGAAACGTGTGGGTGACTAAATTATAAACCATATTATTACTAAACTGCGTCATTAGGATAATATATTTATCAATAACTCTATTTAAATAACTTCTAAACTATGTATTTAGAATTATAAGAACTAAACCACGTTATTTTTGAATTAAGTAAATTATCATATATTATGGTGTTATTAAATATTTTTTGTGACGAAATTTTAAGTTCATTCATTAAATTATTATTTAACTAGCACGTTAACAATAAAGCGCATCACATATTTAAATGCGATATTTATATAATAGCTCTGCAATTAAACTGAATTTTTGATAACTTTTTGTATGGTTACGCAGCGATGAATAAATAACTTTATATTTATAAAATTAAACATAATTTATAATGTTACTTTTTAAATTAATTTAACACTTTATCACACAGACAAAAATAATGAAAACTTTACATAGTATTGCAAATTCAAATATACTTAGAAGCATCAAATAAATATGAAATATATATAGAAAACTGGAACCAATTAATAAATGTCAAAACAAAATTGAGAAATATGTTTATAGTTAGAAATTAAAAATAAAATATAAAATATTTGTTTGATTATCCATGAGAAAATATTAAAACAATTTGTCGCAGAAGAATGCGGGCAATAATTAGATATCCGTCTTAAAAATGGTTTTTCCACTTTGCAGCAAATGAAAATACAAAAAAAAATTTTAATCTGACTACACTGTACTATTATAATCAATAAGATAAAATATACTAGTGGTCTAAATGTAAAACTATGTTAACATTTCCAGAAGAATTGTTCAATTCTCTTAGATTTTATTAAGGTAACTTGTTAAAAGAAACTAAAATTCGTATGTATTTAGATATTTTAACACAAAAACAAAATATGTTTACATTAATAAGCGGTATCTTTTAATATGCGGCCATATAGTTAAATATATATTTTTACAACTAAAATGTATAAAATTTCAAATTACTTTTTTATTTCAGAAATTGAATAAACATAAAATTTATATTTAAAATTAATCTTGTTTAAAAACAACAGCAAATCAATATTAAAATTTCGCATTTACTTATTTTATTAAACATCATGCATTATGCAGTTTAAAAATTATGTTTTTATACGGTGTATAAACTATTTAAAATTGAATAAACCTTTTCAAAATAATATTTGTTTTCAAATATAACTTTTCATACATACATATTTTTCCGTTATGCGTAAAATTATATCAAGGACGAACATTACTGACATTTTTAATAAAAGGAAAATATAACCTAATCAAAGTAGTAGAAATAGTTAAATTAAAAAAAACCTATGCATTTTTATTATTTATGTAAGAAGTTCACTTAAATAATTCCATATGTATAGTAAAAAATGTGCTTAGAAGGAATTTCAAAAAGAATCAATAAAATAGACATTTAACAAAAGTAATTTAAAACTTATTTTCTTCTTGGTTAGAAATGGGTTAAGAAGGAATGATGTAAGGAATTTCGATTCGCATTTTAATGTTTTATTCGCTTTTCAGCAAAATGCATTTGAAATGCATTGTAAGCAAAAACAAATCACGGACGTTTTATGAATCACTTAGATAATGCATGTTTTGGAAACTGAAATGGATATGCGGTCGCTAATGCTCTAAAAACAACAAAGAAATGGAAACTAAAAGTACTTACTAAGCATTTCGTAACCAACAAAAACATAATATATTACATTACTAAGTACTTAATATTTTTTTGAAAAAAAAGTTTTTTTAATGATACCGGAAAATTACATTAACATATATTTTATTTTATTTAATATTTCAGAGTTTGTACTTTTTTATTTAAGAATAACGGTTAACACACAATTGGATATTTCATTTGATTGATAGAATTAAAAAACCACACTAAACTGAGGTAGAAAATCGTTAGTGAATAGAAGTATATCCTTTTTTATATAAAAATGAAACAATTGTTTCAGGACTGTAAAGAAAAAATACCTGCATAAAATCATGGAGTACAAGATTATTTTTTATTCTACTATCAAATCACTTTAATCACTATTGTATACTACGGCATATTTATATGGTTCCATAATACAGTGTTCACTCTAGGCATTTTTTGAAGGGCGGTCCGCCCTGCCCGCCCTTTTTTCATTTCGATAGCGCCCTCATGCCCCTTTTTTTACAAAAATGCCGCCCTCTTTTGAAAAAATTCCGCCCCAGTTGCCCTTTTCAGTCAAGCCCAAGCGTCCTTGCTCCCCTAGTTGTCTTTAAAAAAGGCATCGATTAAAAAGATGTGTGTGTAAATTGGATTTAAGTGAATTATGACAATAGAAAAACAAACTCATTTTTAACTACGCGTGTTGTACAATCGCGATGATTCTGCTGCTATTTCGAGCACGGGGCATTCTACGAATCCTATTGCTTGCCTGTACCCGCATATGAAATGCTATGTTTTTTTTAATTGAAGATGGTTTGGTTACAATATTAGGCCTTTTATTACCAAATTTTAGATTTAAGTAGCTTTTCATCAGTTTTGTAAGGGGTCTGATTAGGGTTACTTACAGATTTGGTTTTTAGCGAAAACATTTATTTTTAAATGTCAAATTTTGGGTTTTAAGTAGTAACTTCATAAAAGGACATCAATTTTGTACGGGTCTTTCCTTCAAAATAAGGTATTAATCGTCACCAATAGCCCACTATTCAGTTCTAGCGCAATATCAATGAACAAATCGGAACTTTTTTTGTTTGGTCACGGGTCCGATATATCAACGGGTGGATACGCTCATCACAAACTTTTTTTTTTAAAAAGTGCCCTTTTAAAAACAAGAAGTGCCTTTTCAAAAACGGGGTGCTCTTTTACAGCCAACTGCGCCCTGCCCCTTTTTATTTCTAGAGTGAACACTGCATAATACTTATGATTGGAAATCGAATCAATTAGTAGCATCAAACCATGATTTTGTTTCAAAATTTAAATATCACAAATATACAAAACTGTAATAAATATTAGATCGAAATTAAAAATGGGAGGTAAACTTATATGTGAATGAACTTATGAAAGACACATACAATCTAATTAAAAAATCATAAACTAAGGAAAATTGATTATGCAAGCTTAAAATGATATTATTTGGAGAATGTACTCACAAATTTATTACATATCTTCACTGCGTGGAACAACGTAGGTGTTGCTTCCAATGTAAATGAAGCTTTATCTATACTAGTGTGCAAAATTAAAAGATACCATCAATCTTCACTTTCCATTATTTTTGAAAATTTTGTTTAAACTTTGGTTTTGGGGTACTAAATATTCTCCAGACAAAAATATGTGTGGTGTGTGCTTTGTTAAGAATGAAGAATGTTAGGCAATTACCTGTATTAAGGTAAAACGTCTATATATTTTTTTCAAAGTAGTACGATAACACCTCTCCATTCCATTACATAACAGCTTCAAAAACGTGTTTTTTCAAGCGCATTTATTGGATTTCTGCAACTACTGGGTTCGTTAAATTGCCGCGAATCCCAATTCGAACAACAATTGGATTCAGAAGTTCGTGAAACATGCAATGGTTATTTCGATTATCTATTGCATGTACCTGGAATCAGTTTGAATGCAGACATATAAAATTAGAAGTTACGGACACGCAAAGCATTGATTGTATAACATATATATCTTTATCATGCAACTTTCAATTTACAATATTCTATCCCGCGAGCGTTCTACTGGCTACTACAAAATCTAAACCAAATGTCTAGCAATTGCTTTACAGTTTTTATGTGCTACTAAGCCGATATGGAGGCCATCAAATGCTGGTTAAACTTTAATAATCTTTATATCATCTGAGTGAAATTTTATTGGTCACAAAATTGTTTCCAAAGTCGAAAAATGATATTTTATTAAATTATATGGTTTTGGGAAAATTACAACCTTACCTGATCTTCTTCTAATCTACCTGAGTTTCACTTTCAATTCTTTTAAATAACATCTTTGGGACATATTCGAAATAAAGAAGTTCTAAAAATGTCAGTTGATAGATTACTTTTTAAGCGCAAGAATAAAATGCATACGATTGCGCAGCTTCCAATAGGTTACTTAATTTGCATATTCCGCGCTATTTGCTATTCCCTTTCATAAGCTTCAACTCTCTCATATTTGGATTCACATAAACTACCATTTCCATAATATTTTACCTAATTACTACGTTTTAGTTTTGTTTCGTCAGTTTTTATTTTAATTTGTCACATAAGTATATTACAATTTATTGGGAATAAATAAATGCATTTAAGTGAATGCGATATTTAACAAAAAAAAACATTCAAAAATGGTAAAACTATAAATGTCTGGAATGGATATTGCATCGAAAGTATATAGATGATATAAGTTAAGAAAAATTACTTATTTTAAAAGAGGAGCGCGCAACAATATCATTCAGTATATCATTAAAAAAGACAATAATACTAATTGTTCATGTTTATAAGTCTTAAGTTTTCTGGTTTTTCTAAGAATATAAAAGCTATTAATTTTACATAATGGAAATTTAAGAATGGCGATAGTTTTTGATTTAATGTGAAGCTTTTTATTTATAGGAAATCATTAAATAAATTTTAACTTAATTAATAAATCACATTTCATACATCGAAGCAGCTAGCGCAGATATACATCTTTGCGTAAGATGTCAGCTTAGCGCAACAGCTAGTCAGGTGGCTTTAAATTCAGAATCCATACGAAGATTTTCCAAATCTAATTGATCGGGATCCTCAAAACTGTTTGAATGGTGATGATGAAATTTGCTGAAATTATACATTTCCAAAAACGTCATTCCTTGTAGAGTCGTACAAGTTCATAAAATTGCTATAACAAAATAAAGTTAAACTGAAACACACACGGAAATCAGAAATAGCAGAAAACAATTGTAGAGACCTATGATTTTTTTGGACGAGGAACAGACGTCTAACAGGAACCGACGTAACATTAATTTAATAAATGGGGTAGAAATATGAAAATATAAATAAATTAAACACTGGTCTATAATAACATTATATCAATAAACCGTTTTCATCTATACCTTGTGAAGTAATTGTACTCAATTAAACTATGTTGATTTAGTACAAATTCCAAAACAACAATGCTCCAATATGAACACTGAACCAGTAATACCCAAACAAGCCAATACAAACTTTCAGCCCAACCTTTCATGGAATAATATTTTTCACAATTGAACATCTAGAAATTATCAATACTAGGAATTTTGTATCAACATCGTCATTATCAAATTCATTTTGAAATGCTTATCTAAATTTAATTATGATAAAAGTCAGTGTGTGCAAAATAACAATAATGTAGCTTAGAAAAAGCGATCGTCTCCATTTTCAGTCATTACCATTCACAATTATGTACATTAATGCAATATAATACTAAAAATATAAGTTTTTATATTCATCACACGTAACTTTTTAAATACAGTACATCATTATTGCAGTACCCCTTAATTTATCTAATAATTATTTATAATGACCGACACTTAAATTCTCAGTCGGTTAATTAATTTCTAAATTAATAAATTATGTTATTCGTTACAACAACGATTGTTTATAATTAATACTTGTATTGTAGTCTTGTGATGGATTTTTGTTTTAAAGATCTACTGCACTTCATTTTAATTCTTGTATAATTTTAACGATTTACGGAGTTCCATTTTCACAGTATATTTGTGCAAAACAGAATAAAGCAAGGCAAATTACATGTCAGTAAAATATCTTCCATGCGATAGTAATCTATGCATTTCATATTGAATGCACGCTCCCAAAATTCATATCCAATATTTATAAATGAAGTAAGTCAATCAATCATACCTTATACAGCATTAAACCGTTCCAATTACTGCCAAAAGCAGTTGATGGCTGGAGTTACAGCGTTGATACGATCAATAAGCACATTCAGGAGCGGTTATTAAAGACTTGTTATAGAACATTATCGGGAATTTTAAAGCTGATTCTCTGCTTCTGAAATACGTGTATCGGCGTACATAGGAACATTTTTAACATTTAAAGTTATTAATGAAGGATGTAATATGAAATCTAAACTGTTTTACGTTGACATGGAAAACATTAATTAGGAATATAATACAATAATTTGCAAATTGCGTTTTGGATTGATGAGTTGTTACTTTATGCATTGATCTAGTACAAACAGATTGCATGGTATTGTGTAAGTCAGTGTTTCCCAAAACGTGATCCACTATCCTCTGGGGTCCACAGGTTTTTGTTATGGGGGTACGCGTGGCAGAAAAACAAAATAATTTAATATCTACTTAGCGACTGTTCCGAAAAAACCCAAAAGATTGTAAATAAAAAACAAATGTTCGAAAATCAATGCAGTAACTAACTTAACAATCAAATATCATTACAATAGTCAATAGAGTTACAATGCTTGTTTAGTGTTAAATGCTTGTTTAGTGTTAAATGCTTGTTTAGTGTTCAATTAGTGTTAAATATTCAATTAAAATAATAAAAGTTATTAAACTTCTGATTGTGGTGTTATCTTTCTTGTCTATTTGTTAAGTAAATTGGTGTCCATATTCTTAATAAAGGCTGTGTAAAAATTAAAATCCCTTAATTTCAGAATGCTTTCTTCTATTTATTTTTATGTGAAAACGAAATTGAACTATATAAATGCCCAGGAAACAAAGGGGGGACATATATGAAAGAAAAGGGTCGCATGTCCTATTTTAGTTTCAGCTAGAGGTCCGTGTCTTAATCTTGATAGAGAAACCATTGGTGTAAGTTGTTAAAATAATTATTGCTTCGCGAAAACTATGTATTTAATATATTGCTATTAGTGCTAAAGCAGCAATTAATTATACATTTAACGTTCGTTATAATATATCGGATATGTTACTTGGCTACTGCAGGGGTTACTAGAATCCAAACAAAAATATTTTGTAAATCGCTCTTAGGTCAGCTGTTATTAAAATAAACATCCTGTCCAACAATCACTTCTTTATTTTCATAACAACATGCCCATGTGTGATTTGAAACAATTTTGTTAGTTTTCGGTTCTAATAACCCCAAGTTACGGTACATGTTTAATCGTATTTGATACTAGCAAATTGTTAGTAAGTATTATATAATTTTCACTGAGAAAGTGTTAGCATATATTACTTTCAAAATTTTTGTAAATGCTTTATATAAAAATAAAGTTTAACATAGACTATTTTTGTAAATTTAATAATTATATATATTTATGGAAAAACTATTGATGCTCTGATTGCTGTTTACGTCATAATCTTTCAGAAAAAGCGAGATGTGATTCAGATATAGTGAATGTTTGGAAAGTTTTTATTTTATTCCTGCAATTAAAAAAAAAACTTAAAAATCACTAGCAACATATCCAACTACTAATTTGATTGAAAAAAAGTAGCTTTAACAATTATTTAAAAAACTATATTATCATAATTGTTAAGGAGTTAGAGAAAACCACGCAAAAAGTAAACTGGCAATTGCCTATGTAATTCCATCCCCTAGAGTACATCAAAATTGCTATTCAATCGGAATCTATTCACTTAAGTGAAACGAACATTGAAATGGAGTAACTTTTTTTTTACACAATTTAATCAAAGCAAGTGGATGAATTTAATTGTAAAGAAGTAAATGATTCTAAAAGTAAAAATAATAATATCTTCAGTTTAAATATGCATCTGACTACAAATACTTTAATTGCAGCACATTTGTCGCCCTCTTGGGGCTACTTTGAAAAGTGATAGTTTTAAAAGTTCAACATTTTTTTATACACTGCGACACAATCTTTTTTCCTGGACTTTCTATTGTCGATACAATGGCGTGTTTTTGAGGATTGTGGTTTTGAATGCTCAGTTTTGTTCTAAATTTAAATCGGATTGCTTGCCATTACTTTCTAGTTTCACATTATTTCAATACATTATCCGTTTAATTATTTCTCGTTTTTATTCTGAATAATATCATAGGGTATAAAATTCTTTTTTTATTAGTGATTTACATCAATTATCGCACTTTACATGTGAGATTAAATATTTGTTATTATAATAAAACCTACATTTAGTTTAAAAACTATATATAAGACTATATATATTAATATATATATAAAATATATCAGTTTTTTAGTTTGAAAACTATATATAACTAACCCATTAGGGTTATTTATATCCAACGATTTGCTGAAACATATATTTATAATTTATATAATTATCTGTTAACACTAAATTAAATTGAAATATTGATGATATGAAATATTAAATATATGGAATTGAAAATCCAAAAAGTAAATTTTTGATAAACAAGATTTATTTTTTTAGCTTGGGACTCAATATTACTTTGCAATGCTACACCTAGATGCAGGAAATAACTTATTTATATTTTATTGGAGAAATTTTATTGAAGTTCAAGTTTTAAAACCTTAATCTTTAAGTTTTTTCTTGGAGGCGGTACAATATTGGTCACTTGATAACTTACTATTTTCTGAGATAAAATGACCAATGAACTTGTATTATAAAATAATATTAAGGACACTTGGTACCCCAAAAATTATTTTCTATAATTTGATACAAAATTAAATATTTTTGTGATGACTACATGTAAACTATTCAGGAAGGAAGATTTAGAAGATATTTTTTTTTTAAATGTCTTCAAACTTTTTCAAAAATTAAATTTTTGTTAAATTTTTTGAAGATTTAAGGCATTTTTCAAAATGCTTCTTCTCCTTCAGATTTCATTTTTTTGCATCGAATTTTTTTTGTAAGCTGTATTGATTTATGATTAATAACTTTAGGGATCGGATTTGGCATAGGTGTTTTAGTTTAGGAGAAACAAAATAATTAGTGAAAAATCGGCTATTTTTTTCCAAAAAACTCTAATTCTTAAACATTTTATTTTTTTAAATAAATTGTTTTTAATATTTTTCTTATTCCATCCCTAATTCTATTCAATATACTCTTGTGTACAGGTTAAAAAAATTTCACAATAATTCATACATATTTGCTTGAGTTTTAGTATTTTAAGTAGGTGTATGTTCACGAAAACAGCAAGCTGAGATAAATGCATTTAAAGATTTCAATATTGAAAATAATTTATTATAAATGTCCCAATTAACTCAAATATTTTTCACATAAATAACGTATATATATCCTACAAATTATGCAAAATTAATGACAAATAATAATTATTTTGTTTCGCTCCAACTTTAAATAAAAATGTCATTTTCAGTATTCAATGCATGTAAAATTTCTAAAAACACAATAAAATCACTCACTGTCAAGCAAATTTTTATTCTTGTAATACATTTTTGGCAAACCACTGACTACTGAACATTATGAAACAAAAATTGACTGCAGATATTTATATAATTTGCTTTAATTTTGAGTGTAATGCAGAGAAAACTGAAAATTTTTTAGTGGTTTTATACATGACACTCACTGTAAAATTAAAGCACCCTACAGCATAAGTTACTCCTTATTTATTCTTAAATTACTTTTTCTCTTTATGCATTGCAATATTTACAAGTTTGAGTGCAAAAATTTCTAAAAACACAATAAAATCACTCACTGTCAAGCAAATTTTTATTCTTGTAATACATTTTTGGCAAACCACTGACTACTGAACATTATGAAACAAAAATTGACTGCAGATATTTATATAATTTGTTTTAATTTTGAGTGTAATGCAGAGAAAACTGAAAATTTTTTAGTGGTTTTATACATGACACTCACTGTAAAATTAAAGCACCCTACAGCATAAGAGTAGTGTAAAAAGGCCGCTATGGGGCCGAGGTGCTGTGCGGATCTTGAGGAATAATTGAGGATTTCTGCGGATCTTTGGTGGATCTTGGTGGTGCTGCTGGCGGATCAGGGCGGATCTCGTCTGTCAAGCCGAGGGGGCGTGGCCTAATGGAGATGACCTCAACCAATCAGGTGTCAGTAAGTGACGTCACATGCAGGGGACATGGGAACAGGTGTCGATGACTCATCGCAGCGCTGCCGATGGGCATGTCCCACCGTGTCTCAACGTGTATGTACGGGAACGGACCAATCAGGTTCTTGTGTGAGGATGACCTCATGAACAACCAATCAGGTGTCAGTAAGTGACGTCACACGCAGGTGGGGGAAGGTTTTACTAGTTCTGCTTGTAACCGCAAGACAACGCTGCATGTAGGGGAACGGACCAATCATATGCTTGTTTAAGAATGACATCATGAAGAACCAATCAGGTGTCAGTAAGTGATGTCTATGGAGTGTCATGTGACATGAAAGTTGCTTTTTTGTTATTTTGCGTTTTTATTTGGGTATTGGGGGAAATTTGCGACGCACAGCATCTACACATTTTTAATTATAAGCTGTGGGTTGTGACATCATAGGTATAATGTTAGGAATGGTTGGTTGTTGAAAAAACTGTGAGCTATGAAAGTAATGTGAAAAAACTGTGAAAGTAAATAAAATATGATAGAATTAAACTAATATTCTTATTTTAATATTTATTATATTTTAATATTTATTTATATTTTGATATTTATTTGTATTTTATTATTTATATTTTTACATTTATTTTTAATATTTATTTATATTTTGATATTTATTTGTATTTTATTATTTATATTTTTACATTTATTTTTAATATTTAATTATATTTTAACTTCTATATTTTATTATTCATTTATATTTTAACTTCTATATTTTATTATTCATTTATATTTTATATATATTTTAATATTTATATATATTTTATTATTCATATATTTCATACATATTTTAATATTTATTTATATTTTATTACTCATTTATATTTTACATATATTTTATTTACGTATACATCTGTGCCAAAAAAAATTAACTCAGTGAGAGCAATTACGTCCCACTAGAGCTGCACAATGAACTTATGTTAAAGGGAATGACAGTAGTGTATATATTTTAACTATGGTTAGTACAAAAGAAAAGAATTTTGCAAGAATGGTTTTAGAAAAATATATTTTATGTGACCAACTCCAGCATATAATTTCGCAATATAACTCTATGAGGAATCATCCTATGGGGGTAAATAACATACCATCGTGTACAGGAAGGTAGACCAGATTAATAAGTAAAGCTTTTTTTACCTTTTGACATGTGTACTAAGGGTATAAAAAATGACAGTCTGGGGTTCTATGAAAATAATGTTTATAACAATATACGTTTAAATTACAATTTATATAACGGAAATCAGTCTCAGTGGATGAAAAAAAAGTAATTAATATGAAAGCTGATACTTTGAAAAAGAACCTTGGGAACCAAAACCTTGTATTACGGTTAATTAAACTTTTTATAAAAGTAATGTGTTCTTTAAATGTTTTTCACATCATACGTAAAATTATTATTTTAAGAGGGAAAATATCATATCGTTATGACTAGAAGGAGGGATCTCACCTTGATCACAATTGGATGCATTAGAATTGCTTACTGTTTAGGAATATGATGTAAAAGTTACTCTATCGCACTGTTTGTTGTGCTGGGCTTGATAAGAGCAGATTTGGGGTTGGTATGTAAGATAATGGATCTATTACTTGTTCTAATACGTGTTGAATAAGGGAATTTGTCTTAGATGTTGCTGTTTTAGGGGTGTTTTATAATCGGTTGTTTGATTGAACGATACAGTGCAGCTATACAAAGGGGTTTATTTATACGCTTGGTACAAGTACACATTTTTTCTTATGTCATAAAATTACACTATAACAAAACGCATAGGTGGATGGTAGAAATGAAGTAGCACCATACAAGGGGAATTATTATGGCTGGCTGATTAAATTTTCAAAGACTAAGAGGCAACAAGTTCCCATATGAGTACAATTGAGGGTGAATGTGTAGAATTTGGCGACATCAAGTATCCACAAGGGGACAATTTGAGAGGTGTATTCGTAAAATTGGCGACATAAAGTACTCATAGGGAGACGTTTGTAGGCGTATACATAAAATTGGGGAGAAAGCGGGGTTTGTAGTTGTACATTAGACAAGAATAAATGAAAAAGTTTAAGTTTGAAATAAATTATAAAAAGAATAAATGTTAAAAAAAAAAGTTAAAATACAATTTAAAAAGCAAAATGTAAAAAAAAAAAAAAAGTTTAAAAAGAAAAATGTAAAAATAAAAAAAAGTTTAAGTGTGAATTAAAAACTAAAAGGTTAAGTAAGAAAAAAAAAAAATAACTAAAAGTGAAAAAAAAATTTAAAAAGTGAAAAAAAATATATATATATTTATATAAAAAATATTTGAAAAAAGTTTAAGTGTGAAATAAATTATAAAACTAATAAATGTAAAATAAAAAGTTTACGTGTGAAATAGATTATAAAAAGTATAAATGTAAAAAAATAAATAAAAAGTTTAAGTGAAAAATATAATGTAAAGATAAAAAAGTTAAAAAACAGTAACTGTAAAATAAAAAAAAAGTTTGTATAAAATGAACTTTTAAAAGAAAAATGAAAAAAAAAAGTAAAAACAATATATATAAAAAAAGTTTTAAGTGTAAAAATAAAATTAAAAAAAAAAAAAAAAAAAAAAAAAAAAAAAGACAAATGTAAAAAAGAAAAACGTAAAAAAAAATTTAAAATTTAAAAAAAATAATTTACAAACGAAAAATATGAAGAAAAAAAAAGAAACGTTAAAAGAAAATTGCTAAATGTAAAAAAGAAATGTGTTAAATGTAAAAGATTAACCATCATAAGTTTTTTACCCGAATCGACCCAAAGCCATATGGTGTTACGGAACGTACTAGCCCCATATAGGCACAGATGCCCGTGGTGAGTTCTGTGAATGGTCTACCCACTAATCAAACGACAAGTACCACAATTACATTAAATAATTAGCAACAAAAAAAAGCAGGAAATACTACTATAGATATAAAAAATATTAACAAAGTATCGAAAATAGAACCAAAGGTAACTAATAAATCTGTATAGAATGAGTGTCTATAAATGTATAAGAGAAACCAATGTATATATTTCTACTAAAATGTTGACACATATACTAAATTTTTAACAAATTAAGTCAAATATTTGCGAAATAGAGAAAATAATACATACTTTTTAAAATTGTATCAAATAGTCTATGAATGGATAAAAAAAAATATCATGACATGTATTAAAAAAAAAATTAAAATAATGGACTTACGTGTAACACATTAAGTTAAGAAATTTATACTTATCAAAGAAAGTAACGTAAGTCATATAAAAAAAAAAAACCTGTAGTTAAGTACAATTGTTAATTGAATATGCTACAAAATATTGTCAAATTACACCATTTTTAGTGATAGGACAAGCAAACTTGTTAAAATGTCATATAATTATCAAAAATATTATACAAAGTACGAATTTAAAAAAAAAAAGTAAATGCAAAAAGAAAAAAAAGTTTAAGTGTAAAATAAAATGTAAAAAAAATAAATGTAAAAAATAAAAAAAAGTTTAATAAAAAAAAAGTTAAAAAATAATAAAAAAAAAATTTAAGTGTAAAATACAATTTAAAAAAAAATGTAAAAAGAAAAAAGTTTAATAAAAATTATATGTAAAAAGAAAAAAGTAAAAAAAAAAATAAAAGAAAAAAAGTTAAAAAAGAAAAAAAAAAGGTAAAAAAGAAATAAAAAGTTAAAAAAGAAAAAAAGTTAAAAAAGAAAAAAAAAAGTTTAAAAAGAAAAAAAAAAGTTTAAAAAGAAAAAAAAAGTTTAAAAAGAAAAAAAAAATTAAAAAAGAAAAAAAAATTAAAAAAGAAAAAAAAATTAAAAAAGAAAAAAAAATTAAAAAAAAGAAAAAAAAATTAAAAAAAAAAAAAAAGTTAAAAAAGAAAAAAAAAAAAAAAGTTTAAAAAAAATAGTTAAAGTGTAAAATACAATTTAAAAAAAAAAAATGAAAACGTAAAAAATTTAAAAAAAAATGTAAGTGTAAAATTACATTTTAAAAGAAAATGTGAAAATAGAAAAAAAAGTAAAAAGAAAATTGCTAAAAGTAAAAAAAAATAAAGGTGTAAAATGTTAAATAAAAAGACCTTAAGTGTAAAAAATAGAAGAAAAAAGTTTAAGTGTAAAATATTACTCATCATAAGCTTTTTACTCGTATCCACCCAAAGTTATATGGCGTTACGGAGCGTACTAGCCCCATATAGGCGCAGATTCCTTGGTGAGTTCTGTGAATGGTCTACCCACTAATCAAACGATAAGTACAATAATTATATTAAAATATTAGCAAAAAAAAAAAAGCAGAAAATACTAATATAGATATAAAAAATATTATCAAAGTATAGAAAATAGATCCAAGAATAACTAATAAATCTGTATACAATGGGTGTCTATAAATGTATAAGAGAAACCAATGTTTATATCTCTACTAAAATGTTGACACATATACTAAATGTTTAACAAATTAAGTCAAATATTTGCGAAATAGAGAAAATAATACATACTTTTTAAAATTGTATCAAATAGTCTATGAATGGATAAAAAAAAAATTGTATATATAATTTTTAATTGTATCTATAAATGGATAAAAAAAATCATGACATGTATTAAAATAATGGACTTACGCGTGACAGTTTAAGTTAAAAAATTTATATTTACCAAAGAAATTAACATAAGTTATTATAAAAAAAAAAACTGTAATTAAGTATAATTGTTAATTGAATATGCTACAAAATATTGCCAAGTTATTCCATGGTAGCGATTTAACAACCAAACACTTTGTCTTTAAAGATTACGATAACGCAGTTTTAGAAACTAACATAGGGGCAAATGTGTATAATTATCATAAAATACTTCACATTACTGTTAAAATGTCATATAATTATCAAATATATTATACAAAGTAAGAAAAATATTACTTAATATGTTAAAATATTACCAATAGTACATGCCCAACAGATCAAAATGACCTTCAGCACCCTACGACACATGAAAACTTACGGAGATTAACAGCAATCTTGCCTCAAAAAATAAAACCAATAGTGTGCTGCTAAGGATAAAATGTCAAGTACACACCCAGTGTAGGAGATGTATACAAATAATATTGTTGAATTATTAACAAAGTGATTTCATTAATACTAAAATAAGGTCTTTGTTACAATAATATATATATATATGGAAATTAAGTTCTTATTAGTGAAATTTATGTAATATTTTTAGACTGCTTTGTTCAATTTATAATATGTAGGTAGAATTTTTACATAAAAAAAAACCCTTTGTGTTTATCAAAAATATTTCACAAATTAAGAAGAAGAATACCTAAGGAAGGTCTTTGCACATGATTATAGTACAAAACCATGTGGATTTACATCAATTTTACCAGGAACAAGGGGGTCAGTACGCTCCGTAACGCCATATAACTTTGGGTGGATACGAGTAAAAAGCTTATGATGAGTAATATTTTACACTTAAACTTTTTTCTTCTATTTTTTACACTTAAGGTCTTTTTATTTAACATTTTACACCTTTATTTTTTTTTACTTTTAGCAATTTTCTTTTTACTTTTTTTTCTATTTTCACATTTTCTTTTAAAATGTAATTTTACACTTACATTTTTTTTTAAATTTTTTATGTTTTCATTTTTTTTTTTTAAATTGTATTTTACACTTTAACTATTTTTTTTAAACTTTTTTTTTTTTTTTTTCTTTTTTAACTTTTTTTTTTTTTTAATTTTTTTTTCTTTTTTTTAATTTTTTTTTCTTTTTTAATTTTTTTTTCTTTTTTAATTTTTTTTTCTTTTTTAATTTTTTTTTTCTTTTTAAACTTTTTTTTTCTTTTTAAACTTTTTTTTTTCTTTTTAAACTTTTTTTTTTCTTTTTTAACTTTTTTTCTTTTTTAACTTTTTATTTCTTTTTTACCTTTTTTTTTTCTTTTTTAACTTTTTTTCTTTTATTTTTTTTTTTACTTTTTTCTTTTTACATATAATTTTTATTAAACTTTTTTCTTTTTACATTTTTTTTTAAATTGTATTTTACACTTAAATTTTTTTTTTATTATTTTTTAACTTTTTTTTTATTAAACTTTTTTTTATTTTTTACATTTATTTTTTTTACATTTTATTTTACACTTAAACTTTTTTTTCTTTTTGCATTTACTTTTTTTTTTTAAATTCGTACTTTGTATAATATTTTTGATAATTATATGACATTTTAACAAGTTTGCTTGTCCTATCACTAAAAATGGTGTAATTTGACAATATTTTGTAGCATATTCAATTAACAATTGTACTTAACTACAGGTTTTTTTTTTTTATATGACTTACGTTACTTTCTTTGATAAGTATAAATTTCTTAACTTAATGTGTTACACGTAAGTCCATTATTTTAATTTTTTTTTTAATACATGTCATGATATTTTTTTTTATCCATTCATAGACTATTTGATACAATTTTAAAAAGTATGTATTATTTTCTCTATTTCGCAAATATTTGACTTAATTTGTTAAACATTTAGTATATGTGTCAACATTTTAGTAGAGATATAAACATTGGTTTCTCTTATACATTTATAGACACCCATTGTATACAGTTTTATTAGTTACCTTTGGTTCTATTTTCGATACTTTGTTAATATTTTTTATATCTATAGTAGTATTTCCTGCTTTTTTTTGTTGCTAATTATTTAATGTAATTGTGGTACTTGTCGTTTGATTAGTGGGTAGACCATTCACAGAACTCACCAAGGAATCTGCGCCTATATGGGGCTAGTACGCTCCGTAACGCCATATAACTTTGGGTGGATACGAGTAAAAAGCTTATGATGAGTAATATTTTACACTTAAACTTTTTTCTTCTATTTTTTACACTTAAGGTCTTTTTATTTAACATTTTACACCTTTATTTTTTTTTACTTTTAGCAATTTTCTTTTTACTTTTTTTTCTATTTTCACATTTTCTTTTAAAATGTAATTTTACACTTACATTTTTTTTTAAATTTTTTATGTTTTCATTTTTTTTTTTTAAATTGTATTTTACACTTTAACTATTTTTTTTAAACTTTTTTTTTTTTTTTTTTTCTTTTTTAACTTTTTTTTTTTTTTAATTTTTTTTTCTTTTTTTTAATTTTTTTTTCTTTTTTAATTTTTTTTTCTTTTTTAATTTTTTTTTCTTTTTTAATTTTTTTTTTCTTTTTAAACTTTTTTTTTCTTTTTAAACTTTTTTTTTTCTTTTTAAACTTTTTTTTTTCTTTTTTAACTTTTTTTCTTTTTTAACTTTTTATTTCTTTTTTACCTTTTTTTTTCTTTTTTAACTTTTTTTCTTTTATTTTTTTTTTTACTTTTTTCTTTTTACATATAATTTTTATTAAACTTTTTTCTTTTTACATTTTTTTTTAAATTGTATTTTACACTTAAATTTTTTTTTTATTATTTTTTAACTTTTTTTTTATTAAACTTTTTTTTATTTTTTACATTTATTTTTTTTACATTTTATTTTACACTTAAACTTTTTTTTCTTTTTGCATTTACTTTTTTTTTTTAAATTCGTACTTTGTATAATATTTTTGATAATTATATGACATTTTAACAAGTTTGCTTGTCCTATCACTAAAAATGGTGTAATTTGACAATATTTTGTAGCATATTCAATTAACAATTGTACTTAACTACAGGTTTTTTTTTTTTATATGACTTACGTTACTTTCTTTGATAAGTATAAATTTCTTAACTTAATGTGTTACACGTAAGTCCATTATTTTAATTTTTTTTTTAATACATGTCATGATATTTTTTTTTATCCATTCATAGACTATTTGATACAATTTTAAAAAGTATGTATTATTTTCTCTATTTCGCAAATATTTGACTTAATTTGTTAAAAATTTAGTATATGTGTCAACATTTTAGTAGAAATATATACATTGGTTTCTCTTATACATTTATAGACACTCATTCTATACAGATTTATTAGTTACCTTTGGTTCTATTTTCGATACTTTGTTAATATTTTTTATATCTATAGTAGTATTTCCTGCTTTTTTTTGTTGCTAATTATTTAATGTAATTGTGGTACTTGTCGTTTGATTAGTGGGTAGACCATTCACAGAACTCACCACGGGCATCTGTGCCTATATGGGGCTAGTACGTTCCGTAACACCATATGGCTTTGGGTCGATTCGGGTAAAAAACTTATGATGGTTAATCTTTTACATTTAACACATTTCTTTTTTACATTTAGCAATTTTCTTTTAACGTTTCTTTTTTTTTCTTCATATTTTTCGTTTGTAAATTATTTTTTTTAAATTTTAAATTTTTTTTTACGTTTTTCTTTTTTACATTTGTCTTTTTTTTTTTTTTTTTTATTTTTTTTTTTTAATTTTATTTTTACACTTAAAACTTTTTTTATATATATTGTTTTTACTTTTTTTTTTCATTTTTCTTTTAAAAGTTCATTTTATACAAACTTTTTTTTTATTTTACAGTTACTGTTTTTTAACTTTTTTATCTTTACATTATATTTTTCACTTAAACTTTTTATTTATTTTTTTACATTTATACTTTTTATAATCTATTTCACACGTAAACTTTTTATTTTACATTTATTAGTTTTATAATTTATTTCACACTTAAACTTTTTTCAAATATTTTTTATATAAATATATATATATTTTTTTTCACTTTTTAAATTTTTTTTTCACTTTTAGTTATTTTTTTTTTTCTTACTTAACCTTTTAGTTTTTAATTCACACTTAAACTTTTTTTTATTTTTACATTTTTCTTTTTAAACTTTTTTTTTTTTTTTACATTTTGCTTTTTAAATTGTATTTTAACTTTTTTTTTTAACATTTATTCTTTTTATAATTTATTTCAAACTTAAACTTTTTCATTTATTCTTGTCTAATGTACAACTACAAACCCCGCTTTCTCCCCAATTTTATGTATACGCCTACAAACGTCTCCCTATGAGTACTTTATGTCGCCAATTTTACGAATACACCTCTCAAATTGTCCCCTTGTGGATACTTGATGTCGCCAAATTCTACACATTCACCCTCAATTGTACTCATATGGGAACTTGTTGCCTCTTAGTCTTTGAAAATTTAATCAGCCAGCCATAATAATTCCCCTTGTATGGTGCTACTTCATTTCTACCATCCACCTATGCGTTTTGTTATAGTGTAATTTTATGACATAAGAAAAAATGTGTACTTGTACCAAGCGTATAAATAAACCCCTTTGTATAGCTGCACTGTATCGTTCAATCAAACAACCGATTATAAAACACCCCTAAAACAGCAACATCTAAGACAAATTCCCTTATTCAACACGTATTAGAACAAGTTATAGATCCATTATCTTACATACCAACCCCAAATCTGCTCTTATCAAGCCCAGCACAACAAACAGTGCGATAGAGTAACTTTTACATCATATTCCTAAACAGTAAGCAATTCTAATGCATCCAATTGTGATCAAGGTGAGATCCCTCCTTCTAGTCATAACGATATGATATTTTCCCTCTTAAAATAATAATTTTACGTATGATGTGAAAAACATTTAAAGAACACATTACTTTTATAAAAAGTTTAATTAACCGTAATACAAGGTTTTGGTTCCCAAGGTTCTTTTTCAAAGTATCAGCTTTCATATTAATTACTTTTTTTTCATCCACTGAGACTGATTTCCGTTATATAAATTGTAATTTAAACGTATATTGTTATAAACATTATTTTCATAGAACCCCAGACTGTCATTTTTTATACCCTTAGTACACATGTCAAAAGGTAAAAAAAGCTTTACTTATTAATCTGGTCTACCTTCCTGTACACGATGGTATGTTATTTACCCCCATAGGATGATTCCTCATAGAGTTATATTGCGAAATTATATGCTGGAGTTGGTCACATAAAATATATTTTTCTAAAACCATTCTTGCAAAATTCTTTTCTTTTGTACTAACCATAGTTAAAATATATACACTACTGTCATTCCCTTTAACATAAGTTCATTGTGCAGCTCTAGTGGGACGTAATTGCTCTCACTGAGTTAATTTTTTTTGGCACAGATGTATACGTAAATAAAATATATGTAAAATATAAATGAGTAATAAAATATAAATAAATATTAAAATATGTATGAAATATATGAATAATAAAATATATATAAATATTAAAATATATATAAAATATAAATGAATAATAAAATATAGAAGTTAAAATATAAATGAATAATAAAATATAGAAGTTAAAATATAATTAAATATTAAAAATAAATGTAAAAATATAAATAATAAAATACAAATAAATATCAAAATATAAATAAATATTAAAATATAATAAATATTAAAATAAGAATATTAGTTTAATTCTATCATATTTTATTTACTTTCACAGTTTTTTCACATTACTTTCATAGCTCACAGTTTTTTCAACAACCAACCATTCCTAACATTATACCTATGATGTCACAACCCACAGCTTATAATTAAAAATGTGTAGATGCTGTGCGTCGCAATTTCCACCAATACCCAAATAAAAACGCAAAATAACAAAAAAGCAACTTTCATGTCACATGACACTCCATAGACATCACTTACTGACACCTGATTGGTTCTTCATGATGTCATTCTTAAACAAGCATATGATTGGTCCGTTCCCCTACATGCAGCGTTGTCTTGCGGTTACAAGCAGAACTAGTAAAACCTTCCCCCACCTGCGTGTGACGTCACTTACTGACACCTGATTGGTTGTTCATGAGGTCATCCTCACACAAGAACCTGATTGGTCCGTTCCCGTACATACACGTTGAGACACGGTGGGACATGCCCATCGGCAGCGCTGCGATGAGTCATCGACACATGTTCCCATGTCCCCTGCATGTGACGTCACTTACTGACACCTGATTGGTTGAGGTCATCTCCATTAGGCCACGCCCCCTCGGCTTGACAGACGAGATCCGCCCTGATCCGCCAGCAGCACCACCAAGATCCACCAAAGATCCGCAGAAATCCTCAATTATTCCTCAAGATCCGCACAGCACCTCGGCCCCATAGCGGCCTTTTTACACTACTCATAAGTTACTCCTTATTTATTATTAAATTACTTTTTCTCTTTATGCATTGCAATATTTACAAGTTTGAGTGCAAAATCCCTGATAAGGCGGCGTATTGCAAAATAAGAGATTTTACAGTACGCCGCATTTTCCTCTATTGTCTTTTGGGCAAATCAATTCACACACAGAGTTTCAGTAAATTAATTTCCCGTCTGACCCTAAAGATTTTGAAGACTTTTTCATAGTATGTATAATTCTTAGTTGTATTCACATACGAAATTTGACAAAAAAACACAGACTCTTTTTTTGTTTACAAATGTATCTTTGGGATACCTGAACTAGTTGATGATGTGTACAATTTTAATGGCATTTTGCGTTTGGCAGGTAACACATCTTTATAACAGTCCTGTAGAAGCAATCCTTTGATACATTGATATTATTTTGATTAAATGTACCCATTTTTACATTCGGTTTATGACTTTCTCTGTGTAACACATTGCATAAGGTGTGAGAAAAACGTCCATAATATGATTAATATTTATTCAATCGTTTTGAAACTTTGGGAAAACATGCTAGAAAGTTGAAGCGTTATTTTAAACCAATAAAAACTTTTTTGCCATTTTCATCGATTTTGGGGTACCGAGTCCTCTTAAATATTTTATTAAATCAAATTATCGGACGATTATGGTCGCAATAGTTCTAAAAGAATTTGAAAATACTGTAACAGGAAAATATTTACAAATGAGTATTAAAAATGAGCACATGGATGTACTTGTTTGTCTTTGAGTACAATTACATCGTAAATGAGCAGCGATAGCGCGCTCAAATGTAAGTAATCGTATTTTTGCAAAAATGAGCAGTGTGGTTTAAAATTGTTAATATCAGCTTATGTTCAAACCATCGTAATAAAGCGACATGACAAACTAAAAATTTGTGTTCAGAAGATTCCACATTTGGTTTTCCACATTTTTTTATGTCGATTGCTTAAATGATGGAAATTAAGTTAGTACGACCCAATTACCTTATTTCCTATTCTTTTGCCACGCCTTTTTTTACGATACTTATGTTTATAATTTTTTACATTCTCTCTGGTGTACAGCGGACTGAACTACGGTGCGGACGACGTCAGCTAGACTCATTGGGTTCAATTCTCTATAAATCATGGTTGTAATTGTTGAAATTTATTGAGATTGATGTATGAAAGACATCTATGTAGGCAATCAATTGCTCTTTTTATTCATTGTACTCAATTTTGAGCTCATGTAAAATTGAAACGTATGTATTCGTAGATATGATAAACATCTAATGTATTTAAAAACGAGTACATTTTACTTATTTGTAAGTACCTTTTTTAACAGTGTAATTTTGTTTGACTTTCCCAGCAATTTATTACAAATGTAGCAACAAACTTTTTTTTAAGATTTTTTATTTTCAACCAAAATTTTTATGAATGACCTTTATATACTAAAATTACAAATATTATTCAAATTTTAAAACAAAAAACCCTCCAAATGTCTACTTATATCTTAAAGATTCGATGTTATTTATTTTTGATTATCATCCTTAAAGGAAAACAAATTCTTTGTCGTTTTAACCAACTGACGGATAGCTAATTTCCATCCAACTCTCTCTAAAGTGCCTTAATCTTTCAACACATTTCATTGCGAGAGTGCTGGCATGTTTTCGACTAGGTTCTTAGAAAACGTCGCGGGATTTTTCATCCCCCCAAAGTAATTTACAGGTGGTCTGTCCGTAAGGGAGGCGAACGCTTTTATCTAAGATACCGCGAATGCCCCTACGGTCGTGTACCGATGCGCTGACAGCTGAGTGAAAGGCAGTGGCTATTCAATCATTGTCCTCGTATACGCCCTTTTCTGCCACGTGCGAATTCTCGTTGACACTAAGTGACCTTATGTATGGTACTGTGTTGACACTGTTAAATGATCTAAAAAGGAAGGCAATGCCTTTGCATGCACTTCAAGTGGAACTTTTTTAGAACCCATTTGCATTCTCCGTTTATAATCATATCACAGTAAAACGTATTGTATATATTTGTAAAAAAAACTCTATAGTAATTAACTAAAACTTGTTTTGCTAGTTCCCAGCAAAAGCATAAATAAATAATCATAAAATCTTCATAAAAATTATAAAGATGAAGATTTCATAAAGGTACTTGAACAATATACATTTTTCATAAATGTTTAATGCAGAAAAATGCAGCATTGAAATTCTTCAAGTAATTTGAACAATATAAAGGTTTTGACAAAGGTTTTATCTGACTTTTTTTGTTCGGTTTCAGGGAACATTTAATTTTGAGCCAAATTTAACTTCATATAAATAAGCTGAGTAAAGATATTTTGCTAATCAAAAGAAACAGTACGAATTACAAAATTGCGTTAAAAAAAGTATTTGAGTTTTATATAACTTTTTATGAACACGCGTATGGTTTTCCAAACACAGTTAATTTTTAATTTTTATATGTCACGGCAAACGGCTAATTTCTCTTTTTATTTTCCTAAAAGCTTTTTACAAATAAATAATTATTTCTCATTAATATAACTCATATTTCTGTCACTTTCTCGTCATTATTATTAAAAATTTCACTCGATTGCTTTTTATTAGAAAGTTTTTATTTTTTGCTATTATACACAGTTAATATGAATTGGAAATACATAGAAAGTTAAAATAAATAATATCCAAGCGACGCGAATAAGCGTTTAAATTAATTGTTTGAAAAACTTTGCTTGGAAGATTTCAATCGAAATCTGTTGAAAAACACTTCATATTTAATTTATTTATACTAGTAATTCCCAACCCATAGTCCGAGTATTACTGGTGGTCCGCGAAATTCTAAGTAGTCCGTGGAGACATTTTTCAAGAACACGGATGTTTTCATTTGACCATTTTTAAAAAAGGATAAGGCGTCTGAGATGTTTTCCTATTAAAACTAAAAGCAACTAAATTGAAAATTAAAACTTATGTGCTATAATAGAAGTAAACTTTTACCCGCACTCCTAAGAACTTGTTTGAGTATTTATAATTAAACAGAAATGAACACGATTTGCAATTTTTGTTGGAGATGGTATTTTTCCCCCAATAGTTTATTGTCAGTCTATTGTTGATATATTTGATGAATTAAGAATACTTTTTAAAATGGAATCCTGCAATTTTCAGTTCTGAATGAGTTACTTTAAATTATTATTAAACACTATTAAAAATACAGGTATATTATAAATTTACTTAAATAGATAAATTGTTGAACTAGAGGTGCGTTTAAAAATCTCATTGATTATTTAAATGTTGAAATGTTACCTTTATAAAACATATGTTAAAAACTGTAATGTTTTTCATTACTAAATTTATTTATAAAATAAATATTTATTAAGCGAGATATATTATGTATATAAATTATAATTAGTATACAAGTACTATTTTTTTTAAATAATATTACAAGGTGTTGGCCCAGGACTTGCTAAAATCCGTAGCCATCTAAAGGTTGGAACCAACTGTTTTATACAGTTTTGAATTGAAAATGAGTTGTAAGGAATAAAAACCTCAAAATGTAATATTTTACTCCATTTTCGCAATAATTTAAGGTCAGACAACCGTCACCGAAAGCTCATTGTTTAGCTCTAGTGCGATTTTTTTCCAACAAATCATCGGACGATAAAGACCTCATATGACAACCTTCATTTTGCTTCAAAACTGCACTTCCTTAATCAATACTTTTAGGTTTTAATTATTCTTCAAGCGCTAAAGCTAAAATATTAAAGCGGTTAATCTCTTTTAAACGAAATTACAAAATATATTCATTGGAAATAATGAATACTACCGATACAGATTTTAAGTAAGTAGCATAAAATCAGCATTACCTAGAAGTATTTGACCCTAAAACTGGCATGAAGTCTATATTTTAACAGTTTAATATTTTTTAACATTAAAGATGGGTTTTTTTTTCATTTTCAATCGCATTTCTACGCGACAACAATACTCTTTACATGAAAACAATCGCAATTGGTATATTTTTGTATAGATAGAAATATTTTTAATTGTTATATACCACTCTGTCAAAAGTATATGTTCTACACACAGCAAAATATAAAATAACGACAAATGAGAGAAAAAATATAATTCATTTTCTATTCTTTCAGAGATAATTTTATATACTAGTATGGAATTTCACCTTAAAAAGGTATCACTAAGGTTTAAAATTTAACATAATATATTTATTTCAAATAAATTAGAATATTCCTTACGCAAAAAAAGTATGCCCAAAATTGCAATAAGAGTAAGCCTGCACATAACTTATACAAATACCCTTTAGCAATCAATATTTTAGATGTCTTGAAGTAAAAGGCAAATTTTACCAAAATAATTACATAAGAAACGTCTTTGAAAGACTTACAACAAATCAGTTTTATTAAAATGTTTGATTTAAAGCCATTTTGAAACTCTTGAATATCTAAGTAAGTTATTTAAAATGAAAAATAAATGGATATCGGATCCATTTCAGTTTTAAAATACAATATGTTCCTAAAATAATAATACAAAGTCCGAAAATGTACACATGATAATCCTCCTTTACTATTCCACATAACGTGAAATAATCTTAAATACAAATAACAACGTTACAAAAATTATTATACTCGTACAGTTATTCTAGAATAATTATGCCAGTAAACAAAACAAATTCGCACGGAAATCAAAATATACACCATGCAGTTAAATTTTTATGTGCGACTTATATTCTTAAATTATCACAAAATATTTTCTGCCTTTGGAAATCTAATAATAGAATGTAGGAGAAATCATAAAAGTGAAAAAAAAAATAAGTTGCTGATTTAAATATAAAACGTTCTTTATCTTTCACGTTGCCTAAAAATTATAAACGGAAAAAAGATAAAAAATAATTATGTTTGATTGGTCTTAACTTTCTTCTGAATGTAGACTGCGTGTTACTAATTACAATATTTTTAAAAGTCTAAACATATATAAGTAAGTAAAACAATATAGTTTAAACTTTTTTATATATTCACTGTAATTTATTTTTAGCTTGCAAAGAAAACTGTCGAGTGGGTGTTCCCATTCGCTGAATATTTACACATGTATATGGTGACAGTTTGACACTATCCGATAGAGTTTGTTTACAAGAGAATGAGTAGAATAAAAAAAGCCTTCTTGACCGAGATAGTTAAATCGCTTTGCTCCCTCCTAGTTTCGCACACTATATGGACAAAAGGTATTGTAGTTCTTTCAAGGTAGTGTAGTTTTCAAACACAGCACAAATCGAACAAAGAGAAATGGTGCGGGCACTGATGAAAAGGCTTTTTAGCTTCTGGCTCAACCCCATCTAAGGGCAACATTGTTTAGAAATGTACAAGAAAAACAGGTGCTAAGATATTTATTTTACTCCACAGATTCAACAATAAAGATGGAGGCTCGTTACATTAAAACAACTTAAACGGTCTGTTATATATTTGGAAACTTAAAAGTACCTTAAAAAACGTATATTATTTAATTTCTAAAAATAATAATTCTATTCTCGAACCGCTCTTAGGCTCAATCGATCTGACAGGCTTACACGAAATTTCATGGAAATTTATTCGACTAGTTTTTATGTCACATACATGTTGTTTTTTGCAATTTAATAAATAGGCAGAATTTTATATATCATTTGTGTTATTTCAAATAAAATAATTAAAAGGAATGTTTTTTTTTTAATTTTTAAAAAATCATACTACAAATACGCACTACATATTTCCGTTTCACACGGTTTTACCAAGCATCCCTTCACCCCTACTAACCGAACTGAAAGACATTTCACTTCAAAAAGTCTACTAACTAAAAAAATAAAACTTTCATGATTCAAAAGCTGCTCTTTGTTCATTAATATTTTAGTGTTTTTAACAAGTCAATGTTTCTTTTTTCCTTCAAGCGCTGACTTTCTTATAGTTATCTCTATCGTAGAAGAATGGAGAATTTGCATTATATGTAGACATACTTTAATATATTTAGTTGTAAGCAATGTGAAACTTTGAACATTGACCGTTGTACAAAAGCGAAAGTTATAAAAAACCGTTTATTTCATCATTCGAAGCCATATGTGTGAAAACTAAGCAACTTTTTACATTTAAAAGAAGCTTCAAGTTTTAATTAATATTAATAAATTATTTTTTAAATAATTAATAATTAGTTTAAATTATTGATAACACTTAAATATTCCTGTAAAATTATTTAAATTGCCATTAGAAATACATTTAAATTGGAATATTAATTTTCATAACTAAGTTGTTATATTTTGAACATGTGATCTTCCTTTCAAATCCCAAATCTGTCCTTGTTTCCATACATATATTTTTAATATCTTGAAAAATAATGGCCAAACTTCTTCAATGTTTTTTTCTTATTATAAAGTAGATTAATTAACAAACAGTTCTTTGAATACATATAAATAGCTTCGCAAAAATTATAAATATCTTTGATTAAAACAAATAGTTTCTATAATTAAAATTGAAATATGTGTGCACCTCTTCATAACATTTAGAAATTAAAGTTTAATAAAATTAAAGAATATGACATTTTTCGGTTTCTGCTCATGCTATCAGTTAGAGTTTTTTTTATTTTTTATTTAGAAATTTTATTTTAATTGGATTTGTATTCATTATACATGTAAAACAAGGACAAAACTCATATGTGCTGAAGTCGCCAATAGCCCACTGTGCAGCTCTAGTGCTACGTTAATTAACAAAAACCAAAAAACCATATGTGCTGACAGATCGATCGAAGATTCAATAGTAATGTTTTTTTTTAATATTAATATTATTTCTTATTTATTAAAAGTATATACTTATTAATGACTAAAGAAATTACACCTAGTTTTATTCAAAGTGAGCAGCTAATTTTTTTAAAATTAAACGTGAAAAAAATTACCTGAAATTCAAATAGTTCAAGGTTAACTTTTACTAAATTTTGTGTTTCAAAATCTAACTATTTACTTTTTCCAAACGACAACACAACCCACTTAAAAACAGGACAGGTGCACTCCTCCCCTCGGGTTTCTCACAATGACCCATTCATTATGTTACCCCCATCTGGGTTCAATGAGGCGCGAAGGCGCGTACATCTTGAAGGGGGAAAAGCAGAGGCCGGTTTAAAACGGCCCTATCCGTTTGGAGAAAGAAATCGGAATTGGAAATAACCGCTTGCATCCTTCTGGGAAGGTAAAATAAGAGATGGATATTCACGTCCTTATCCTTCTCGGACGGGTGTACCGAGGACGGATATTCACGTTTGTATCCGTCAGAGGGTTAACAATTTGTCACAACATAATATTCCAGCAAAACATTAATTAATACATTAACTTATTTCCCAAAAATATTACTTTATTTACCCAATTAGGATAATTATAATAGTTACTAATTACTATAATTTACCAATTTTATTTTATAGTTTTAAACAATACATTGTTTTTTTTTTTAAATATTCATTGGTTCCCATTACTTTGGAGAAGTTAAATTTAAAAGAAACTTTGAACAAAATAATATTCCATGTTAAAATAACTTATTTTAAGAATTTGATTTCGATTGTTTATAAAAAAATTATATGAGAAACAATTGTGATTGAATTCTAACAAAAGGGTAAAAAAAACTGCATTTACTCTTACCCAAACTATAAACTTTCCAACTAGACTTTTGATCAAAACAGAAAATCACGAAATCAAAATTTTAGACTTATGTTTTCTAAGATATAAAATATGTTTTGCAACTTTGGAATTAATGATGCATTGGGAAGTAGATAAAAATAGTTTGAAAAGTAAGGAAATATTTGAAATAACATTGTATATATTTTAAAGGTTTTTTTGAGAATTATATTTTAAGTAAACTCGGTTTACTTTAAAACTTTATTTTTGTTCTATGGTTGTTTTATGTACACATCATTACGTTAAAACTTAAAGGTTTTTTTAACAATAAGGTTTTGATATATTTTAATATTGTATATAATATTTTTGTGTTATAAATATATTTAACTATTAATCTAAAACGCTTTTGCGACAGAGTGATGTCACACATCTTTAATTTGTATCTGGGGGTTGGGGTCAACTCTACAATTTGTAATATTTTGTAAGGCAGTCCAGACTGATTGGTGGTGGTTTTATATATATTTTTTTTATGTTGACATGCATGGGGGAGTCACGTCAGTTGTATATTTACAGCCCTCGCAGAATTGGTCAGGATGAATCGTTCGGGGGCCGGAGTTGGGCATAATTGGTAAAATTAGGTAATCCATGAAGTGTTTCATTCCCCAAAGGAAAATGCAAGATGATTTTGACACCAACCACTCCTGACACCCCAGAATGCATCGGGCCTCGAATTTCCGTCTCTGTCTCTGGCCGTCGGAAGTTGATGCAGCCAGTGTGTCGATGAAACTGACCCTTAGCTAAGCAAACACTCGGTGTCCAGAAGTACCAAACTTGAGCATAGATTACGACAAAACAATCCACCCTGCTGCTAACTATCCTCAAACAATCCACAAGTCAGTTTGGCTCCTAAACCCGATTCCACACATCCCATTTTTTTATTAATAATTCCACGTAGGCTTATTTAAAAATAATATATTATTTATATATTGCTTAATGAACCATCTTAACGAGATTTTATGGATACTAATTTATATCTATTATTTTCCAACGTCATCATTACATATATTAAAAAAATATGCGATATTTTAAAATTAAACAAAACTTATGACAACTTCATTGATAAATACTTTCTGCATAGCATAAAAAATATGTAATTTTTTAATAAAATATACAAAAACCTTAATAATATAATACACGAAATAAATATACGAAATAAAATATAAGAAAACCTTAATAATTTTATGGTTACTAATTTATATCTATTATTGCCCAACATCATCATAACAAATATAAAAAAAACGCAATATTTTAAAATCAACCAATCCTTATGATAACTTTATTGATAAATACTTTCTGCATAGTATAAAAAATATGTTATTTTTTTAATAAAATATACGAAAACCTTAATAATATAATATACGAAAACCTTAATAATATAATATACGAAAACCTTAATAATTTTATGGATACTAATTTATATCTATTATTTCCCAACATCATCATTACAAATATTAAAAAACGCACTATTTTAAAATCAACCAAACCTTATGACAACTTCATTGTTAAATACTTTCTGCATAGTATAAAAAATATGTTATTTTGTGTAATAAAATATACGAAAACCTTAATAATATAATATACGAAAACCTTAATAATATAATATACGAAATCCTTAATAATTTTATGGATACTAATTTATATCTATTATTTCCCAACATCATCATTACAAATATTAAAAAAACGTAATATTTTAAAATCAACTAAACCTTATGACAACTTCATTGATAACTACTTTCTGCATAGTATAAAAAATATGTTATTTTTTTAATAAAATATACGAACACCTTAATAATATAATTTTCTAACAAAGAAATGTTAAATAATTGAATATCCTAACAAACACTTTTAAAATAACTCCCTAATCACATACTCCAATATCACTAAAACCGGATGACTAACAAATACAACCTAAAAACAAAACTACCTTTCGCCACCCCATTCCTCTGTTTCCTTAGAACCCGAAGGATGCCCGGGACGCATAAAAAATTACGTTAACCCAGATTCTCTTTCCGAAAAACGCGGGGTTTATTCAGGTTGTAAATAACTATTCTTCCATCCTTCCTGAGCAGCAAGACTCATCCCTATCAAGATTCATACCACCTCTACTCCATCCCAGAACGAAGGAAAAAAAAAGGAACCTTGAAGAAATGTGGTCGGGTAGGAGACGAAAGAGAAAAAAAAAAGTTTATTGCATTTGTTTCAAAGCAATCCGCCCAAGTGAATTCGGTGGAGAAATGAAATCGCACCCTTTAGTAAAAAAAAAAATCCATTTTTACATTGGAGGTACTCCGCACGGAATCTTGCTGCAGTGTATTTGGAAACAAAATATCTAAATGCAAATGACATAGGAGAGGGAAGGGTGTAGAAGTAAGCACCTTTTTAAGTCATTGATCCCTTTGCGTGGAATCGCCTCCTTCGCATCGCCCCTTCTCCTCTTCCTGCGAGTGCAGTTTGTTTTTATTGTGTTCTGCTGCATGTGCTGGAGACTGGGGGGGGGGGAGTGGGGAGTATTTATTATCTTTATCGTTAGTTGGTAAACATGGAAGGGAAAAGATATCCCGGAGGTTCGCAACGACACTTGCTTTAAATTATTCGGGGGTATTTCTATTGATTGGGATTACATTTTATGAATATGGGTTTTGATTCGACCGGCTTGGAAGTATAGGGGAAAAATTAATTTCAAAAATACATTCAAGGGTTTATATTTTAACGTTAACGTTTTATTTCCTTATATTAAAAACAAAAATGTTGTACAGATTTAAGTATTTGAGATAACGAAAAACGTACCTTATTATTAAATGAGATATATTATTTAGTATTTTATAAATTAAGCTAACGATGAGAATTTTGTTTCCAATATTATTAGAAACTTACTTGTTCAGAGCGATTATCGGGATCTTTATTTGAAATAGTGTTGATTACGACACTATACTGTAAGTATTTTCTACATAATTTTTAATTTCCTTAGCATAATTAAATATGCTAAATAAAGTTATTTTATGAAAGTATTTCTTTCTTTTATTATGAAAGTATTTTTTTAGAAATGTTTACGGAAATGCAATCTTTTTTTTCAGAAACCTGCTAAGTACGTAAATTTATAATTTTCAAAAAAGAAAAATAATATATTGATATAAATATGGATTTTCTCTTAAAACGTTCAGATCTTGAATTAGGGGACTCTGCTCGCTGTTCCCCTGATACTCCGTCAACACTCGGAAGACTGGTACGCAATCCTCAAAGGTGTGCTTCGCTGGCTGTAAGGTCAGAAACAATAACAATGTATCATAATAACAAATCAATACTTTAAACTTTAAAACTAAAAATTTCAATTACATTTAATCAAGTAATTAATGCATTTTATTACGTTTGACATGCAAATCAATATAAATGTAACAACATTTGAAATGAATTTTTGAAAAAAAGTACCAGTTTTTTTTTAATTTGGTCGGTGAAGGTGTACTATTGTCCCACATCCACCCATGTTTTTGTTCAATTGCATATAAGAGAGAAATAGAAACTATATGATAAAGCAATCTACCAATGATACAGTACAACATTTTGATGACATCACAACATTGAGTTCATAAGATTCAGTGAAATCCACTAAGCTAAAAAATAACTTGAGTTAATTATCCTATAGCAGAAGGAGAAACGTTGAATTTTCCATAGAGTGCTTTTGTAAGTTAGGTGGAAAACGATCCTCCTTGAACATTGTGTTCAAATTTTCGCAATTGTATTACAATTATTGAATATAATAAAATATTTGCAAACATAAATTCCTTCAAATAAAACAAACCCTAACAAAAGCAAAACTAGCACAACGAAAAAAAGATCATGCCCTGTGTACAATCCGGTTATTATTTAGATGAGTGGTCAAACCTTCGTTTACGCCGTGCCAAGGACTTCATAAGTGAAGTGATTCGAAATGATGACCATAATTAAAGAGCAACCGTTTTACATTATGATACGCTTTGAACTTCTTTTATTTAAAATAATAACGCTTATCTTCCGAATTTCAGCTAAACTCATCAAAAGTGTATTCGTCAGTAATATGGAGCAGTTTTGAACTGTAGTTATGAGATTTAATCAGATAGTTTATGTGTATTCGTTAATGATTACATTTTTTAAAAAACTTTTCACATTGAACTTAGATTGTTTAAGTATTCCAATTAGATATATACATTTAAAATTATATGTAAATATTTTTTTGGATAAATTTTTGACATTTAACAAATAATGACAAATAACATTAATTTATTTGTTTAGATATTTTATTCTAATTTGTGTTTGAGATTAAATGCTAAGGCATTCTAACTAGTATAATAATTTTACTTTATTTAAATTAATATAATAATAAAACATGTTTCAAAGTATGACACAGGTCGACATCAATCGTTACAATGAAATGTACAAACAAGTATTAATTTTAACGTTCATTTCGTATATAAAGGCTACAATTAATTTGTCGAAGCAAAAATAATTATTAACGAAGATCATTTTTAATGATACATGAAATGTCTGAATCATTTTTTTTTGTAACATTTCCTTTTTTGGATTTTCTTATTTATAGTATTTTAGACAAAAAGTACATTAATATCTATATGATATACTTTAATTAGTCACATAGAAAAAATTTGAAATTACTCTTCAGGCAGGAAGAACACACTGAAACTGATCCTTAGATAAGAAACATTTCTAATCACAAGATAAATAACATTTCTAATTTAAAAGGATTTTAATTAGGTATATTCGCTAGATGTTTTGTCCTGTATCTTTACAAATGCTAAAAATTATGTATTCTATTATTTTTAATAAAATGTGAGGCAATGTTAAATGAAGCCGATACAAACTATTTTTAAATATTTCACCATTGCTAAAGATTTAAATATTTTTATTTTACCATTATTAGTAACTACAACTACATTTTTAACATTTTCATCTCATATCAGTTTTCGAAACATTATTTTATGCGAAAGATGATTTGAAAGCTCATTATAATTTTATAACCGTTTAGACAATTTATTATGTCTAGAATCATTAGATATTTATCACCAAATTGATAGTGTATGCAAAACTTGTAATTAAGCTTTCATATGCAATTTAGTTCTGCCGATAAAATTTTAAAAGCCTCATCATAATCCTCCTCCCGTGATTCTACTTTAAATAATGCACTGATTGTTTATTTATTTATTATAAACATATTTGTGTGGTAGAAATTGGAGTACTTTCAAGTAAATAAAGGCATGCGCGATTTTAAAAAGGAAATTGTATTTTAGTTTCGAAAAAGTTTCGCAATATACGAAAATATATATTTTCGATGACGATAAAATCCTTTAATTAAAAGTAGTGGATAACTTTAAAAATAAATGAGTACTATAGTATAGATAAATTTATAAACTGAGAAGCAAGTTTTTTGATTTTTGATTGTGAATAGAAACATTATTTTAATAATCTGAGCACCGTAAATTTCTATTGAACACAATTACACATTTTTATATTGATATTATTTTATGTTAAATTATAAAAAAAATGTGTTTTTATAAATAGTAAAACATAATTTGCTTAAATAAAAGTATAGCATATATCGTGTTATACAGTTATATTAATTTGTTTACATATATTTTTGTCACCGCATATCTAGTAGGTGAATAATGATGACAAAATAATACCAAACAATCTAATCCAGTATTTAAATAACTTGTATTAGTAAAATTACTTAATTTAATGCAAATAACACCCAAAATTGATGCCTTACATTTGAAACATAAACTAGGAGAAACTGCTTGTCATTAAAATTAAAATTAAATTTATTTTGACATGAAACTTCTCTCATTCTGATCAGTGATGGGTCGCTTCCTAAATCTGTTGAGTTTCAATGGTTATTTGAGTTCAATGGTTATTTGAGTTCAATGGTTATTTGAGTTCAATGGTTATTCCTACAGAATGATATTTCTAAACTAAGACTACTCCTACGCGGATAAACAAAAGTACTACCGAGCTACGCCTCTGTAAATTCCACACGCAGGGTTGCAGTTACTGATAATAGTTACTGATCAGTTAGAGTTGTAGTTAGTAGTAGTTACTGATAGTTGTAGTTACTGATAATGGTAAAATAAAAATATAACGAATTCATGTAACTTAACAATAATTTCTCTAATATCTTGGCAATCATACTTCCCACCGCCTTACTTTCACACCTGTCGGTTGAGTAGATGATGTCACTGTTGCTACACACATGACGCAATCATAGTTAAATGTAACCCTGCGTGTGGAATTTACAGAGGCGTAGCTCGGCAGTACTTTTGTTTATCCGCGTTGTAGTAGTCGTAGTTTAGAAATATCATTCTGTAGGAATAACCATTGAACTCAAACCGGTGTTCATCCGGTGATAGAACGCTTACAAATGAGTAATTCAAAAATAATTAAATTGTACTAATTTTTGAGTACATTCGATGCTCATAATGTCGAATAATATAATTGTGAAATATTATGTTTTGTATATACATTATATTATATTTTTATTGTAATGTATTAAGAAAAAAAATACCTGTCTATTATAAACAACTTTTTTTTCAGAGTGGTTTTTAATTTTTCCAGCGAGCAATTAAACAAAAGTTATATTGGAATTCTAGATTAAACTCTGTCATACTTTGCATAAGGTTCGACAGTTTATGTGCAGTTTCATATATTATGCCTTATATTCATCCTATATATTATAAATGCGACTAATAGAAGCATAAAATCTTCTATTTTTTATATTATATATTTATAAAATAAATGTGGCAAAGTATTTTTTTTGCAACTTTAAAAGCTTTTTTTCGTATTTATTTAATCTAAAAAGATATAGCTTAAATTTCAAAATAAGAGTAGAAATAATTTTTACCATGTATGGAAAATGTAGCTGTCTACCTAATTCTTTTACTTCAGCCATAGCATAGTTTTTTTCTAAAGACTTGTATCTTAATATTTATTTTAGCTGAATTATAAATATGTTCTGCATTCGTGCATAACTTTGTCGGCTTATACGTTTCAAAAAGTATATTTTTTTTTACTTTTGCATTAACGCCAGAAATATGTTTTTGTATTTCTTTTAAATGAACGTAGCAGACAGTACTATTTGCAATTTTTATTTATGTATATATTTGTATTTTTCATGTGTACTGACAATTTGGGATGTTATATATATATATATATATAATATTTATAAAACACATTTCTATTAATTTGTATGTTATTTATAAGAATATTATTTAGGGAATATTTAGAATATATGTTGATCCGAATATATGCATATGTTTAATATTTACACATAGTGTTTTGGATTTATAAAAAACACTCTTGCCATTTATAAATATAAAAAAATACATACAAAATACTAAAAGCAGTAGTTATATATAAACACAACAACAAATAATTTACTTGTATGCACAATTGTTTTAAAGAAGCTGTCAAGTTAGCTTTAAAAAAATACTAAAGGTGCAATATTTTTTTTCAATGAAGTTTGATTATATGAAGTTTATTTATATTATAATTGTGTGTTTAATTATATTTGAAAAAACATGTTGATTTAAATTAGCAAAATTTAAAAATTTACGCGCGTTTTATTAAATTAATGTCACAATACCCTAATAATAATAATAATACCCTGATATACAGTTTAATTATAAAAGTAAGCAGATTTAAAATAACGAGTAACTTGTAAAATTAAAAACATGAGTTTACCTTGATTTTTGATAAATTTGATCAATCGTGTAACAAAGTAATATTAACTAATTATAACAATAACGTTTAAACATTAAGATTTCTGGATATATAATCAATTTAAACTCCCATATATATTTAAATTAAATAAGGAAAACTTTTAATATTAGTTTGTAATTTAATACTGAATAAATTTACTTTAACTTTTCAATAATAGCTGTCATCACCATCATACGCATTCGATCTAACATTATTTCATTTTTAATTAAAACGCTTTAAGTATTTAAATTTTAATATAAACCACACAACCAAATAACATTTAAAAGGTTAAAAACAAACACACAGAAAATCTCACAAGTCTAAAACTGACTGCAATACCCAAGTGCTGTTACGCATATCAATATGTCAGGTTTCCTTATGGAAACACGGCATATTCCGAAAACTGATACAGAAATATGAGTAAAACTAATGTTCACGTAGGATGTGTTGTCTGGAATACTGATGTGCATTAAAATACCTTCTAGAAATTCAATATGACAAGGGGGGGGGCTCTTTTTAAAAGTAGAAAAAACACCCTGAGTGTTCTAAATAGGATAGAGGGAATGGAATACTGAGATGATCTCATTGGGAGCACCATTATCGTCTCAGTTGTACTGAAGAAACCCATCAAAGTTTTCTGTAAAAATGATTTGAATCGTGCTCTAGTTGTATAAAACATGTCTTTGGGATGGGGTTTGGAGCGACTGAACATACAAATAAGGAGACTTAAAGCTAAAAGTTGAGATATTTCTTAAAAGGAAAATAAATTATCTATCAAAGTAAAATAACGTTGGTGTATTTTTTACCGTATCGATACTAAGTTTAAATACAAATATGTATAATGTAAGAAATCAATTAAGTTATTTAAGAAACTGTTATTTAAACATACTATTTTGAATTATCCGTCTAGGTATTGAAATGTTTTATGCCTAAGTGATTATTTATAAACATATTTGTATGTTTGTATGTATACTGTAAATGTTTTTGTTATTACTGACTAAATGCTTTATTTATGAATCTATGTATTGGATCTTTTTACTTACTTATTTATTTTTCTATGTATTCTATATGTTCTTATGTATTCTTTATTTATGTTTTGACTCTTGCTCGCCGATGGTGATTGTTATTTACGTGAAAATATGATTAAACAAACATTTTAGCTACAACTAATAAGACAATATATAAATTTAAAAAAAAATATTTTTGCCATGGAAAACGATATGCTGATTATTTATTCGTATTTCGAATTTGAAAATTTGTTGAAACTGCAGTGACTAATACTTTAGAAAAACTTATTGCGTTAAATATTTGCCCATTTTCCTTTTAGAATAAAAAATATTAATTTATAAGGCGTTTTTTTATTATTACAAATCGAACCCAACTTATTATTATATATTTATAATTTTCCTAGATTTCAAGGTAAATAACGTGCATCGGGATTCAAGACAGTTATATGTGTTGTGGTCCAGTTATAATTATATTAAATCTAGAACATCTATCCAAATATACTTCAGCGACAAAACTGAAATAATCGTTGTTCCCAGCAAACATAAAATAGTTTTTCATTAAATGGCAATTCCACGGTATTTTTTTTTAGTTTCGCTTGTTCATCGTTTTGTTTTTATTTACTATATGTTAATTATTAATGTAGAATAAATCCAATTTTTTAAAAGCCTACTACATTGAAATACAACTAACCCACTAAACAAAATGATGTTACTATACGTTAATTAACATATAAAAAAACACTGTGGAGGGGGCACAAAATGAAGAAATACCGTGGAATGTCCATAAAATAATAAAATGATATGCATATTTAAAAATATTTATATCACAGAAACCATGCTTTTAGAAACGGCTCTACGTGCGTCTTTTTAAAAATATCGAATAACTTTAAAGTGATATACATGATGTTATATGTCGATGTTTCCTATTTAGTAATTATGTACCAAATATATTTATCTTATAATTTAAACAAGATAGCTTTTCTTGAAAAAATATTCATTTCAAATTGCTTCAAAAGTTTTTTTCCAATGAAGTAAATCCATGTTTTACTCCGTTAATGCCAGCATATTAATTTTATTTACTCTCTAAATAAGTAAATAAATACATACGTGTTTGTTTACTCATTGCTAAGTATATTCATTTAATATTTGATTAAATAATAATAAACATTTTAGTTGTATTATTATCATTTAAATAGAATCTAATCTATTTGTTCAATCTTATTTACTAAAAACTGAAACTATTTACTTCTTTTCAAAGAATAATAATAACTCATTTCAAATGTATCTTCTTTATGACCAATGTTACATTGCGTTTCAAATATCCATTGTAACATAAATTTCAATGTTTCTTTAAAATCAAACAAAATGAATCCATTTATAAAGTCTTGAATGCCGTTATATTTCCTTTTGGGATTCTATTTCTTTTTTTATGACAAAAAGATTATTCGAATAATTAAATCCGCGACATTACAATTCATATAGCTATCAAAGTTAATTACATTTCGCAAGAAACAGCCCAACACCTCCCAAACAATTATATCCGAACCCTTTCAAATTTAACGCTTAAACGCGCCCCTCCATTAGAATAACTAAAAGTGTTTTCGCGTCGCAACAAAAGCACTGCGGCAATCTCAGGGGGTCTTTTAAAACCACTTTTATCTCCAACTTACAATACCACCTCGTTAACGGTGAAAATGAGAAAGGCATAGCCTCAATGCCGAAAACAGGATGGCCATTCAAGACGCGGGTCCCCATTATGCCCAATTTACATGAACACAGGCGTCGACGACGAAGGCTTGTTCTGGGGTGACTTATTTACAATTTGTAACGGACAATACAGAAGAACGAATCCCTTAAATTACTGTAACGGAAACGTCCTAAAAATGTTAAGGGGTACAACAACGACAAAAAAAGGAAGGCTCGTTGTGAAGAAAACAACGGGAACAAATGACTTTTAGAGAAATAAAATATTCTGTTTCGGTTTTTTTCTCCCCCCTCTTCGCTTCTTGAAGCAACGAACGTAAAAGATAGAGGGAAGGATGGTAGGGAACACACAAAAAAAACGATGGCAGCTAAAAGGGAGACGATAACTGAAAGACAATGGAATCTGGTTCTAATGTTTCTTTTTTGTCTCCTACAAGAGGAACAAAAGAATGGGAAGAGAAACAAAAAAAAATGATGTTCGGGAGGAGGGAGAAAAAACAAGTATCAGCCTCAGAACACAGCTCTGGAGGAAATGAACACACATATAGGGAGAGGAGCAAAAAAAAAAAGAGAGCCAAATACGAATTTGGGAAAGGAGAATTTGGAGGGTATCCTTTTTATTTTGTGGTAAATAAATATATAAGAGGGGTATGGGGGATTTAAAAGCCAGGAAATGGGTTTGGGCGGTGTAATGTACACTAATGGCCTTCTAAATCAACGAAATTTTCTGCACCATTGTTTACCTTACAAATAACGCAATCAGGTTTGGGGTTGAATTGCTGGTGTTTGTTGCATATAAATAGGACTGTTCTCTGTCTTCCACTACCACTCAATTATTACTTTACAATTGTTCTAAAATAGTAACTAAATTGAAAATTTTTATTTGAGTGAAACTGCGATATTAGAATGTGTTTGTGGTTTTTAAAAATAAATATTCTTACAAAAGAATGCATTTCTTAAAGTTTTTGATGGTGTTATCTTTTATTATCTTCTCTCTAACTATTTTTTAATTGTTTATGTATTAAACTTAAAAAATAAATTTCAATAGATACAAATTATTTTCATTATCTTAAGGTTAATGTTAATAAGTTCTAGTAAATTCAATAAGCAATCCTTCATTCCTAATGTACCCATCATTTATCTAATTAATTAAGAGTACTCTTCTTTCATCAAGTGTAAAGTGAATACTTATCAGAGTATTAAATGTACTACTAAATTAATAATTAGGAAATAAAAGTTGTTATTATGACGATAAATAAATATGGAAAGGTGGGAAAAAATTAGTTTAAAAAATTGTAAAATTACAATTGTTTTATAAAAAATAACTTATTTATTGGAGACGTAATGGTTTATTTTTATTTAATTCTGAGTTTTTAAAATATTTAGTTAGGTCTTACATTGACTCATAGGAATAAAATGTATCACCAGTTAGAATCATGGAATTACTCACGTAAAAAGGCATTGTAAGAATCACAGTTTTAGTCAAATTAGTAACTTGAATAAAATAATATAAATAACAGCCATCAACTTATAAAAAATCAATGCATTTAGCTGTTAAGGGATTGTTTTTGTCACAGCTTTTTAATACCAAACTGTTATTCTCCATTTTGAAATATTGAATTATTTTATTTTTGAAAAAGAATACATTTTAATAAACTTGTGGCTTACTTTAATTCATGAATATATGTTGTATACAAGTTACTTCTTTACGTTTTTGTTACTTACGTTTTTTTATCAAAATGTATCGGAATTGCGGAAAGCTTATTTAAAACAAAACAGGTATGTAACTTCATTGTATTGACATATAGTATTTAAAATATTGTAATTAGTTTTTGTCGTTTATAAGCTTTGAAGTTCATATTACTGTAGAATGATTCCTTTTTTGCCGAATGTTGTTAGGTTTTTACGATCTTTCTATTATTTAGTATAAATAATTAGGAAACCCAATTTTTCACTTTGAAAAACATTTAAAAAAAAGTTAAATAAAATAGAAATGTTTCTTACGTTTTCATTGGAAAATGATGACATGTTTTCTTTTAATACAAAACCAGGATTTTTTTTTTAATTTTCAAGTAACTATCACAAGTGTTTTTTCTCCAACAAATTGACTCTTGGACTTGAGTTAAATCACCCAAAAGTATATATGCTAAAATGTATTCCATTAACTGAAGTAAATTATACAAAAAGAACGGTATAAAAACATATGTATTTGTTCAACAATGTGAACTTAAATATTTAATTTTAAAGAACCATTTTACCCCATGATTAATTTTACATACCGTAACCTACTACACTGATGAAAAATAAAATATAAAAATAAATGGTTCACTTAAAGTTTAAAATCTTATGATTCTCATTCACGTTCTTGAAATCTAATGATTTTTATTCCCCGCCCAGCAGTATAATGGCTTTGATTTTTTTCCATATATTTTAGTGTACTCTGTACTGAACTAATTATTATTTACCATAATTTGAGGTAAACATAAGCATGTTTTTTAATGGTTAGATGTAAATTATTCAGGAAAATATATTTAGAAAATTAAATTTGTGAAAAGCTTTACAATTTTTTTTTCATGAGTTTAATGGTTAATTCAAACTGGTTACTATTTTTAAGATTTTAATTTTTAAGTTATTTATTATAAGTAGTTATTTTATTATAAAACAAGTAGAAACACACACATATTTTAACAAATTTTTTTTTTTTTTAAATTTTCATGTGAAAAAAAAATTATTTTCAATATTATAATAATTACATCCATATTATTATTCGATATATGCTTATGTACATGTGCAATCAATTCATGCTGATTCTTATATATTTGATTGTGATTAGTATTTTAAGTAGGTGTATGTAGATGTTCACACAAACTGGAAATTAGGATATTTGAATATTTCAGATTTAAAAATTAAATATTAAACATATATTAATTAAAATATTTTTACATAAATAATCTCTAAAAAAAATCTTAATTTGTAAATTTAATGACAAACAATATTTATTTTATTTTTCCTTAATCTTAAATAACATAACTATATCGTCTCAGTATTTAATAAATTTTAGTTTTTAAAACACAAACTATAATGACACAATGTCTTGCCAATTTTCATTTTTGTAAAAAATATTTTATTAAAACTGTAACTACATAAACTGAATAAATAAATATATATTGACTTCAAACATGTACATATTTTGATAGAATGGTAGGTGTAATGTTTAGAAAAATGCAAAATCTCCAATGGTATTATTCATCATATTTAATCGGTTCAACAAAATATATCCTGCAGCATAGGTACCACTTGTGCTTTTTGAATTGCCTTCATATTTGTGAAATTACATTTATTACAAATTTGCGTACAATCCGAAAGTTCGCAGTACGTTATACTACTGGCAACTCTATAGCTGTTAAAGAATTTGTATGTGTATTTATAATTTCTTTGTTGTATTCACATACAGCATTTGACATAAAACACCTTCTTCGCTGTGTTTCAGCAAACGTCTCATTAGGAAAGCTGGACCAGATGATTAATGTGTAAGGTTTCGTTGGCTGTTTGTGCATGTAGCAGAATACATATTTCTATACGTTCTGTTGGAGCAATCGTTTGATAGTTTCAATCTATCTTTCTTAAATGATTCTCATTCAATCAATGATGTTTTTACAATCAGTTTATGACTTCCTAGTAGTGACACATTTAATGGTAAGCCAAAAAATTTGTCATGTGATTAATAATTTTCAAATCATTTCACAATTTTGAGAAAACATGCCAAAAGATTCAAACGTTATGTAAATCAATCAACACATAAATTTTTAATCGAGATTTTAATGTACTGAATACCCTTAAATTCTTGCGGAATATGTAATTATAATCATTAAAAAAAGTCAGTCATTTATTCTTTCAGAATTTACATAAATTATTCCGTAATTCACATAATGAATACAATATATGTTTACTTTATAATAAATTACTATTTATTATGCAACACAAAATTGAAATTTCTGAAGAAACGTATTTTTAAAAAAAAACTTTCTACTTCATCCGTAAAATAATAACAAAAAATATTTAATCAGAATCATTGTAGTCTCAACAATGCCGTCTTTATTTGCACTTAATAACATCCCTTGTTCAGCTCCCAATCTTCAAACTCACATATTTTTTCCGCCATCACCAATAAGCCCACACGCTCTCCTCTCCAAGCAATAATCCTCAAGTATCGGATTCCAAATTCGGAAAGTCGTCCAACTGAAAACGTAAACATATGCAAATACGTCACCTGCATCCACCATACATATCGGCCCAATACACTCCCCGAGAAGTGGAAAGACGAAACCGCCATTTTAGAAGGAAATTATTTTGCTGTTTGACTTTTCTTTCTTTTCCCCTGCGCTGAAGAGAGTTCTGATTTCCCCTCGGCTTTAACTTTCGCTGGATTCCAAGGGAGAGGGAAATATTTTTTCCTCACAAGTGGAATTCCGAGGTTTCCTTTTGGTATCGGGAAAAGTTTAGGCAGGGCCCCGGTTGAGAATCGATTGCGAATTTCCATGTCAACGGCACCTTGCACGGATCAGGAAGGTGGGAGATACTCTTTTTCGCGGGGAAAGATAAATAAATTCCCGTGAAATTACAAAAATGCGGGTTCGGAGAGGCGGCATAATCGGAACGGAGATTTTTTTGTGCGCTTTAAGTTTGTGTTTTTTTTAATTTTTTAAACTTTTGTTAACAAGCAAATTCTTCCGTAGCAATATATTGTTAATTTATTACACTAATGATTACCCTAAATGTTAAAGTTTCAGTTTTCTAAATCGTGTGTTCAATTTTATGCGCCTAGATATATATTTGTTACTAATTATATTTGAGTAGCTTTTCAATTCTGCAAACCTCATTTCTGAATGTTTTCTTGTTAAATCACACAGTTAAAAAATATTACAACCTTGCACCAAAATGAAGTATCCATTTAGCTACAACCAACATTTGCTGCTTAGTTTCACCATTTTACGGGCGCTTCCGCGAGTGTCATTTAGTGGTGAAACGTTGCACCAAAACTCATAAAGTTGCATAAAATCAAAACTCGAGTTTTCTTAGCATTTTAGTAGTGATATTTGTTTAGCAAAGATGACAACCCTTCGATCGTAAGATGACAACTGTTTTACATTTCTCTGTCAAAACCACCGATCGGACTCGAACTAAGAATCATCTGGTTCATAGCTGAACGCCTTTATGCACAGCTGTCGTTGATGTCTTCCTTGGAGGGGTTTCACTATAACAACACTCGGTCTGTTGTTTTAGTGACAGCGAAAATTTGTTTGCAGTTAATGAGGTTGAACCAATTATCGGTGAAACCTTCGCTTTTTTCGATAAAAGATTTTTTGTTCAAACTAGATTCCACCATAACATGGTGTAATTTGCTGCATACCTTTATTTTGCTCTAAGACATAATACGTTGTTGAACTGAAATTTTAAACAGTGTAGGGATAATATAAATTAAAAAATACTTAATACAGATAAACCAATAATAAACACACACATGTTTTTTTTATATTTTATTAAAAATATTCCAAACAAAAAAAACATGTTTGTTAAATTCGAATACATAATATGTATGAATTTGAAATGAACACTTTAAGATACCCATGGTTACTAACAATTATGTAATTTTCTACGTTAAAATATATTTTGACGGCACATGCTATCTTTTTCTGTAATTTGTGTTTTATTTTATTTTCAAAATGTCAATTCTAAAATGAACTTAAAAATAAAAACGAAACCAACTTTCACTACTACATGTTGTTTTTATATATATATATATATATATATATATATATATATATATATATATATATATATATATATATATATATATATATATATATATATATATATATATATATATATATATATATATATATATATATATATATATATATATATACACACACACAAGTATTACAAAAAAGGTAATGATGTTAATTTTTAAGTGATAAAAAATCTGTAACACAATTAAGTAAGTGTAAAATTTATTCAGATTTAAGCCCATTCTGTATTGCTTAAACAATGACAATCTCAACAAAAACGCCGCATTCCCCATTTACCAAAAAAAACACACTCGCTGCTTAACATCTAAATATTCAGGAAGGAGGATAATACACACAAAAAAGTAAGGCTTTTAAATACATTTTTTTATGAAATTGCCCATTAAGGAAAAAATAAAGAAAAACCAAACCACAGTGTGCATTTACTGATAAGAAGGTGGCATTTTCTGTTCAGAGCAGATAAAAATGTGCGAACATGTTTCCTAAAAAACGAAGCTTCTACACCAGACTATATTATTCCTCAAAGATATTTCTCCAGTTGTTCTGTTGCTAGTCACGTATATACTGTAGTTGATAGGTGCCAAACACTTTTTTTGCTTCTTCTTTTTTTCTTCGTTTTCTTTTCAGCACTCCAAGCCTGAATTATAATAAGTAGGTTAGTATTCCCCAAGTGGACTTGCAAACACGATAAAAAACATGAATATTTTTGAATGGTCCGGAGAGGAAAGAAAGGACATAGAATTTGGGGAGTGTGTGTACACTACAATGAAATATGCAAAATTTGTAAAGTGTGTTTGTATAATGATTTCAGGAATGGGCCCAATTTTATTTGGATTTGAAGCACATACGAAAGAAAATTAAATTTAAAAATTATTTTTATTGGAAATTATCTTTTTAAGATTATTGTATTTTATTTAGCGACATGCAACTTAAGAATCTAATTTTGAACATATTTATATAAATTATTTGAATAAAAAATATAATAATTTTTGTCTCATTTAAATATGATTAAATGCATAACTTTTTTTATATAAATTTATATTTTAAAATATAATCTAAAAGTGGACGAGATTTGCATTTATTACCATTTAATAAATTATGTAAGTATTTTAAGTTTACATTTTCACCAAAACATTTTAATGTAACTTTACTATAAATAAATAATAAGGCATGAATTAAGGGTAAGATAAAAACTCGTCTTATAAAACATTGCGTTAAGAATTTTAAAATACAAATACAACGTTAAAATACGCAATGATGTATTTTTATTGCGTATTTTAACGTTGTATTTGTATTTTAAAATGAATTAAGTGTATTTGCATTAAATAAAATAGATTTAAATGCATATTTTACCCACACGTATAAAATTATTTTCTTTTTGTTTGGATTTTTAAATATTTTTTTCTTAAGCATGCTTTTTTATTTTTTTAAAAATATATGTAAAAATATAGCTAGTTAGTTCTACCTCAAAACTTTAAAAAAAGAACCATATTGTATAATTAGAGTGTTTTTATGAATTTAAAGTGTAGAAGTATTATTAAAAAATCTAGAGAACTCTGGACATGAAATAACGTTCATGAGCGTCATTTTTTTTTAAATTGATAAATTATTCATTTCATGGGAAAAATATACATACATAATTTAATTACAGAAAATACTTTAAAGTACACAATCTTTAAGGAAAGAATTATATATATTCAGTAGTATAAAACTAGAAAAAAATAACTAAAATTATTTTTCGTAATATAGTGATATTGATGGGATGTAACCAAATAATCTTTTTATGCTACATCTATTTTCATAATTAAATAATTGTTTGGAATAAACATGATATAAATTGAAATTTAGGTTTACGCATTTTCAAATAAAAGTGTGTATGGGTATATTTATTTAAACACCATTTGTTTTAGTTTTATTTCATTTTAATTAAACATTTTAGTAAGTGTGATTAATATTATATTACGATTGTCTTAGTACTTTATATTTAAATGTAAATATTTGTGCTAATTAAATGTTATTAATTACATACAAATTTTTTATTTCAATAAAACTTCAATCATTAAAATAATTTTCTAACTTTGTCTACCTTACTTGTTGCTTTTATATATTAATTTATGAAGGACTATTTTACGTACAAATGTGTAGAAAATATGTTAGTTTACGATATAAGTATAATTAAAAGCTAAGCATTTAAGGCGTTAATTTGATAGAATTACGTTGATCTTTAATTTTAATGTCATGGATATATAAATAATATTTTTATATATGTGTTAAAATGAGATATAAATAATAAATATCAATTTTAATTACATTTTCAAAAACTTTATAATAAAATCAGTTTTTTTAGAGTGTGTTTATTTCTTTATTATAAATACACTACACCAATCCCAAACCCAACCAACCATTACGACAACCCACAAACTCCAAACCAAACCCCCAATAACAGCATGTAAATATCCAACGCATGGGTGGATCCCATGTCTAATAATCTTTACTTTCGGCAAAAGGCATTTCCAAATCTGGGTTCAACCGCTCCCCAAATGCGACCAATAAGCTACCATTTCTCCGGGAAAAGCTTTTTAATTAGATCTCGGGGATAACACGCAGGAGCAGAGGGGAAGATATCATTAAAATGATTCTCTGGACGCAGATTAGAGCACAGATGAATGAACTTAATGACGTTGAGGACAATATCCCGCTTCGGCCATACTTCGCTTAGTGAAAATTCCTTAAAGACGGTCCTCATGAGGACGACTGTGTTTCGTTTCGACGAAGGCTGAGGAGATAATGCTTATGAGTGACTACTTAGAGAAACGGGGTCGCTTTCACAGTTAATTAAGATATAATTAAATGAAAATTAAAAAGCGGGTCATTACCCCTTGTGCACTTAATTATGGAATAGGTGGGATATTTCATTTTATGCATATGAGCAGAATTTTAAGGTGCCAGGTAAAGACATAGTAAAAAATTGCATAATTGTTTTTGTATGCACCGTCACTGAAAATGTTTCAAATTTATATATAAAATAGTTAATGGAATTTCGTTGTTTTATAAATATAGATTTGCTTCAATTTAAATAAAACTCAGTATATAATAATTTTGGATTAACTACCGCATTGCTTTGATAACTTTTTTACATTTTTACATTACAATTTTTTTTTGTATGCGCCGTCACTGAAAATTTTTCAAGTTTGTATATAAATTTGTTAATATAATTTCGATGTTTAATCAATATAGTTTTTCTACACATTAAATAAAACTCAGTATGTTATAATTGTGGATTAACTACCGCATTGCTTTGATAATGTTTTTACATTAAAAAAAATATATGTTTACTAAATGTTGTATTATATATTTTGCACTATTCATTTTAATCAGCATTAATATTTTTTAATTTAAAAATTGTACACTGAAATTTTTTTTTTAGTTCATTTAAGGAAGACTCAATCCCAAGATTTGGAATAAAATTATATCTTAATAATGTGTACAAAATTTCGAAGCAATAGAAGAAAGAAAACTTGTGTGTTTTGCATCTTTATATACCATTAACATAACTTACTTACATTTTGTCTGCAACATTCGTCGTCATTAACTCAAAAATATATTTTTTATTTTGGTCACGTTTAAATTGCTGAGACTTTGTAAAAAATGTACTTAAAACTGAACTGTTAATACTTTTTGAAATTTTAATATTTGTTTTATAAACGTATAAATAGGTATTTTAAATTAAGTTATAAATTATATTTTTTAAGAATTCATGAACATAAAAAAGTTTAATACTGTTTAGGTTATGAACTTAAAATATGTTTTGAAAACAACTAAAACCCATATTTGCAAAAATATCTTCATATGTCTGTAGTATATACTTTGGTGTTATTTAATATAATTAATTATTTTTGAAATATTAAAAATTGAAGGAGTAGTGTTTAAAAAAGCATATTTAGCCCTAAAAAACACCGAAAAACACAAATATATTTTTTAAATCATATTTTTTTCTTTGATTATTGTTCAGAAAAATATGTTCTGGTAATACAAAATAAATGGCATATCTGAATTCATTAATAAAAATATTAAGATTTAGGGATCGGGTCTCCCTTAACGTAGCAATTTTCGATGACAAAATGATTATGAAAATCACGTGACAATTCAAGTTGGATAAAATACATGACCTATTTTGTTGGGAAAGAAGTTTTGAAAGCTAACCTAATTTAATTTGAACTTGTCATGTTAAGAAATTGATGTTATATTATGCTTTAATAAGAACTGAAGAATTCCGATTTGTGGTAAAAAGTATATACATTTATCGCATATAAAATAACCAGGGGCAACACGACGATTGTCCATCAGAACTAATTGTGCAGAAAACGAAAAACACAATTTTATATCTTATTGTCATTACCCAACATCCTGAACTTTTAACGATTTTTAAAATATTATTGTATATTTTCTTCCCTTTTCGCGACTAAGTACAGTGATATAAGATTGCTGCTGTACGGCGCACGTGGGGATTTCAATTTCAACAGAAAGTGAGCCCTCATCGATTTCTATTCATGTACCGTCCACATATATGCAAAGCTTCTGCAGGTTTATATAGGGATGTCGAATCCAGTACGAGATAAAACATACATATCGCATCCTTCAGCAATCATAATAAGCTTTAACGGTACGTCAGTTTATAAAATTTTCGAATACTTCCCCAAAGGTGCATGTAAATCCCCATTTACCTTGAACAAATTGACGCAGAATTCACTCAGATCTGAAAAATTATTCTTTTTCATTCTTTCAAAAGGTTTATCAGCTTGCTTTTCTCGAAAAGAAAATGGCGGTACCGATGCATCCTGCGAGTATTGGTATTTTCTTGGGGAAGAGCACCAGTGCATGCTACTGATGCATCTCAAGAAAAGTGTGCAGGGAGGGACTGGGGGGATGTAACAACAAGTAGAATATGTCCCATCAGACGAAGAAGAATCCATCGGATTCAAAGAGACAAAACCGGCTTTTGTCCGAGAGCAACGGAGTGTAAGTAAGTTACTGCGATTGAATACACTACAAAATAGTTTCGGCGTAAACAAAGTTCGTCCTTTTGTGTTCTGAGATTGGGTTTTCTGGGATTCGATGTTTATTTGAGTTCTTTTTTTTACTGGAATTGGATGATGTATGAAGAATGAGATTTAATATCTTTCAAATATGTCCTCAGGTAAGGAGATTTTGTGTGTGGCTATTCGTTTTAGTATATAATATAAACGTATACAAAAATGTTTAATAGTTATAATTTGAAAAAAATATTGATTTCCAATAGAATTCTAATAAATGTTATTAGAATATGGAATATTTAATACACTGACACTCACACTATTTTCGCAATTTGGATGTCTAAATATCTTTTCCTATGCATGCACTTTGATAGACATTTTTATTCATTGTAAAGAGAGTGTTATTTTAAGATAAACTTTAAAAAAATTATATCTTTAAAATATTGTAAAATAGAGTATTTTTATGAGATAAAACACTGGATACATTCATGAAAAAACTGAAGATCTCTGAACGTAATATCAAATCCACAGAAGTCAGATAGTTAATAAATATTTTAAAATTATTTTACTTGTTTACTTTAATCCATTGGCATTTTAAATATCAATAACATTTTAAATAAAATAGTTTTACATATACTGTATTAATTTGACATGTCTACTGGTTCTAACAATCTAAAAAATTAATCATGAACTATAAAATAACTGGTTTACACACTTTAGTACTATTTCAATTTATGATGTATATCATTCATTAGTTTTGAACATCTACATGCATAGTAATCTAAGAAACTGTAAAATTAAATTTGATGCAAATGTAAAGATGCTAAATATTGTACTACTTAGAGATTTTTAGAATTTAATGTATGTGTTATTATGCTAAATATGGTGCTTGTTCAAATTTGTCTAAATACACATTTTATTTACTTTATTTTTACCTAGTTTATCCATACAAAAATCTAAGAGCAAAACTTGTAACATGAAATATGAAAAAGAATTTAATGGGGGATTTTTAAATACAAAATTATCATGCACATTTTTGTTTAAAATCTGTAGAGTGGATTTGAAAACAAACATATTTGTAATAAAAAATACAACATTCTTTTTTTAAAGAATGTTATGTTAACCTTGTAAATATTAATATATTTCAAACATTTAACTTGACGAACACATAGTAATACAAACATATTTGAAATAAACTGGATAGATTCAAGTGGGGATTTCTTTCCTTACAGATTGATGGATTGGCAGTCAGATGACTACAAGTGAATCAACGTCGAAGATTATTGATTGGAAAAAGTATACAAAACCGCTACATAAATACGTAGCAATGGGCCAAACTGCTACGTCTGCCACATGCTGGGTTTTCTTACGCCTCATCATCTTTCATGAATGTAAGAGAAAAATCCTGGAAATGTGTTACATAGTTGCTTGAAGATTTGTTTATGTTGAATGAAACTAAAGATTAACTTAGGATTGATCTTATAGCCAACGAATAAGTTTCCTGTATCGAATTTTTTATGCGTAAAAAGTTGTTCTAGAATGAATTTTGGGAAAATATTTATTTGGAAGAAATATCCGGGGAAAGCTGCAATAAATTGAGAGTGGGGCATAAGTTTATGAGTTTTTGAGATTATTTATGTTCAGAAGAATCATGTTAACTAGTTTTAACGTGAAACATACTTTTAAGGTGTCAATTTGAGAGACGTTTTCACAAAGACTGGTATTTAAATCCGAATAGCTCTTTGAGAATGTTCTTAAATTTTACAGTTTTAAAAAAGTAGATGAAAGTCCCCAAATAGTTGGCATTAGCGTATTTATTACACACAACTATAATTTCAAATTTTGATATATTTTTTTAATAGTTTAAACAGTTTTTCTGCGTGGTATTTTAATTTTGATTTCTACTTTAGTAACATTGTTGTTTAAGTTTTTTTGTATCAAAAATATACGTGGTAAAATATATATTTTTTACAATTTGTTGCACTGCTTTTTGATTATTTTATTGTTAACTTTGTATCTATTTAAAATATATTTTAAACATTAAAAAAAAGTATTGTTATTTTTTTTTAAAACATTGAATTTTGCTAATTAAAAGTGAAAATAAAAAGTTTTTTTTTTTAATTGAAAGTAATATTTTATACAAATTTTGATAATTTTTTTTTTATTTCAGTGGAAAAAGAAAGTAGAAGGCACTTTTAATATTTTTAAATAATAATAAATCGTTGCAATATTACAAACATAGGTGGATAATTAATTATATCAAATTCGTTAGTAAATAACATATTCTATGTAAGATGGATATATGTAATTAGCACAACTAATTACAAATTTTACTACAATTATAATTGATTATAAACTACATGCTACAATATAATACGTTGGTTTTTTTATATTATACCATGGTTCAGTATACAGCGTATTGTAAATATACCTACTTCATTAAATTGTTGTAACCTTTTGACAGCGCTGTAGAATCAAATGACATAGGGAAGGGTAAATGCACGCAGCCGGATAAGAATGCGCAATGACTTTTCGGAAGTTGGCAACACTGCAGATAAGTTTTGTTATGATTTTTTAGTGTCTGTAAAATAAGAGAAAAACATACCATATTTTCATTGGTCTATTTCACTTTGTTAAGATTTTGCAAGGGAACATTTACTTTTATTACTTTTGTATTAACATTTAGAACTTAAAATGTGAGTCTTAGTGTACATAATACTAGTTTATATTTTATTTTGCTTCATATGATAGCAAAATACAGTTATTAGTAATAACATGAGGTAATATTAATAACTTCACGGCCATAATACCAATAACTAACCGATCAGCTATTCTGTCAAACACTAATCGGGATGAGAATAGCGCGCAGCATCTGTTTCGCTCTTTCCAAATAGAATGTCAAATGTGAAAAAAAAAACAGTTCGTAAGATTTCCATTGCAAAACGAGAGGAAGCTATCACAGAGGTATGTTGTATAAGTGCATCGTGAATTTATGTGCAACCAAAGCGTTAATTTTATACCTCAAATACAGGGATCCCATTTCATCTCTTAGGATCTTGTACACAATATCTTTTCTTTTTTGAGAACTAGATTCAGAGTGGCATTCGCAGGGAGTGGGCGAGTTCCGCTTGTAAAGGCAACGGGCCACTTGTTTCCGATCACTGCTGGTGTGTACTCTTGAGTCCCCCATGTGGGTACTTTTGAACCCCTAGTAGACCAAGAGTACGCAAATCAATTTAAAAAAATAACAATAGGTGATTTTATGTATTTGGCTAAACTTAGTATGATAGATTATTCATGGATATATAAAGAGTGTTTTGTGAAATTTTAAAGTTGGTATATTTTTGTACCCTTTGAGTAATAACAAAACACCCACAAGGTGCGTGCATTTATACTCCCTTCTAGTATTTATATATGCAAGCACATTACACCATTTTTAACATCCTACACGCGCTTCTTCATTAACAGATAGTCCCAATTACCGTTCATTACAAACCCGAGTCTGTTCCATCGATACCCACTCCGGCCTCTTGAGATCGCCCTAGTAGACCAAGAGTACGCAAATCAATTTAAAAAAATAACAATAGGTGATTTTATGTATTTGGCCAAACTTAGTATGATAGATTATTCATGGATATATAAAGAGTGTTTTGTAAAATATTAAAGTTGGTATATTTTTTACCCTTTGAGTAATAACAAAACACCCACAAGGTGCGTGCTCTTACTCTCCCTTCTATTATTTATATATCCAAGCACATTACACCATTTGTAACATCCTACACGCGAATCTTCATTAACAGTTAGTCCCCATTACCGTTCATTACAAACCCGAGTCTATCCATCGATATCCACTACTCCGGCCACTTGAGAGCGCCCTGGTAGACCAATAGTACGCAAATCAATTAAAAAAATAATAATAGGTGATTTTATGTATTTGGCAAAACTTAGTATGATAGATTATTCATGGATATATAAAGAGTGTTTTGTAAAATGTTAAAGTTGGTATATTTTTTACCCTTTGAGTAATAACAAAACACCCATAAGGTGCGTGCTCTTACTCTCCCTTCTATTATTTATATATCCAAGCACATTACACCATTTGTAACATCCTAAACGCGAATCTTTATTAACAGATAGTCCCCATTACCGTTCATTACAAATCCGAGTCTATTCCATCGATATCCACTACTCCGGCCACATTTGAGAGCGCCCTAGTAAACCAAGAGTACGCAAATCAATTAAAAAAATAACAATAGGTGATTTTATGTATTTGGCCAAACTTAGTATGATAGATTATTCATGGATATAAAGAGTGTTTTGTAAAATATTAAAGTTGGTATATTTTTTACCCTTTGAGTAATAACAAAACACCCACAAGGTGCGTGCTCTTACTCTCCCTTCTATTATTTATATATCCAAGCACATTACACCATTTGTAACATCCTACACGCGAATCTTCATTAACAGATAGTCCCCATTACCGTTCATTACAAACCCGAGTCTATCCATCGATATCCACTACTCCGGCCACTTGAGAGCGCCCTGGTAGACCAATAGTACGCAAATCAATTAAAAAAATAATAATAGGTGATTTTATGTATTTGGCAAAACTTAGTATGATAGATTATTTATGGATATATAAAGAGTAATTTGTAAAATATTAAAGTTAGTATATTTTTTAGCCTTTGAGTAATAACAAAACACCCACAAGTTGCGTGCACTTACTCTCCCTTCTAGTATTTATATATCCAAGCACATTACACCATTTGTAACATCCTACACGCGAATCTTCATTAACAGATAGTCCCCATTATCGTTCATTACAAACGAGTCTATTCCATCGATACCCACTCCGGCCACTTGAGAGCGCCCTAAAAATTAATATGAATCCACCCATCTAATGCGATAAATCCATTTATTTTGAGACCGCGTCGACAGCGTTAAGCCCCCACTTAATCGACGAGTTTTAAGGCTTATTAACAAGCCGAAGAGACGCGGGGTCGCTCGTTGGATACTGGATACATCGGCCACTTACTCACCCACAACCTTTTCTATAAATTAGCCCCGTTATCTCGTTCTTCAGTGCTTACGAGTCAAGTCACGCGCCCGATTAACACATTGACGAGTTATCTCGCAACGGCGACAAGCGTCTTGTCGAATCAATACGCGCATGCGATTATTTGGGTAATTTGACCGTTAAGATGGAGCTTTACCGACCGGTTTTGTTTAGGCCGCGCGAATAAATCACTGGACGAGGGTTGCAGCTAATGAAGGGACGACGTTATAAATGGGCCGCGGGGGTATTTGAAGAAGCATGGTTTAGTAAGGATTTTAGGCATATTTTATGTACTTATCTCCATTCCCAGTAAAGTAACGAGAAGTGTGTTTGAAGTCGGGGAAATGGATCTCTTTGAATATGAGTAATGAATTCCTTGTTGGTTTCGAGACTTTCGCGGACAAAGTTTATAATTAGACTACTTCTTAAATATGCTCTCATTAGTGAGGAATTTAATAACCTGGGGGTTCAGATTTACGTGAAAGTTTCTCTCCTCTCTTTAATATAAATAGACTGTTAAGTATTTTTAATATGCGAAGGGAGCATTGTTGCTTTGTTTATTACTTATTTGCCTTGTGTGTAACTGGGCATTAAATGAAGTTTGGAAAACTAAGTACATGCCTTACACTGGGTAGTTTATTATTTCATAAAATGTTTACTTTACAACTGCTATAAAATGGTACTGTATTTAATCCATATGTGCAAAACATAAACTTTCTATGAGAATAATTTGCTTATGAAGTAAATGCATAATTTAATAACAAATATTGTTAGTTATAAAATTTCACTTAACTGCATTACTCGTGTAAATTTAAGGTATAACTAAATAACCTAAAGAATAATTTTAGTGCATGATTAAAATGTATATAATTTAATAACTATATAAATACTGCATGTTCTTTTATCTGGAAATCAATACACGAATTTTAAATTCTAAATTTTAAAAGATATTTATTTTTAAAATAAATTTTTATTATCAATTTTAATGATATAAATATATTTTTTGGACAACTTAAAGTAAAGAAAAGTGAGGTAAGACCAAATAGTGGGTAAAAACTAGGATGAGTCTCTATTTCTGCTCTCTAGCGGACAGATTCTGAACTACACTCAACTAACCAAGAATAAGAAGCGATCATATTGTGCTGTTCTTGCTGTTGAATTCACGGCGTCTGGGTATATGAGTTTGTTTTACGATGTTAACTATTTAATGCCTTTTTAAAAAAAAAAAACTATCCTTATTTAATTGTTATTACAGTTACAAAAACTATCCTAAATCCACTTTACTATATGTATATTAAGGATTTACATGCTTACAAACAATTAGGCATGAACCCAAAATATCGTGGCACTCTTGAGTTTTTATAACCCCTATACTTGGGGTAATGCTAGAACGAAACAAGATAGGGTAGTATCCGGTCTTATCCTGTCCTAAAAGGCGGAATTTTATTTTTTGTTGCTTAAGGAAGTTGTGTTATGTAAGGAAGTTAGTGAATTAGTAAACAACAATTGTTGCAATCTGTATTTGTGTAATGATGAGACCATATAAATAAAAAAAATTTATAAGGAAATAAGTTCGAATTCTCAAAATATATCATACAATCAAAATGAAACAAGTATTGAAACATACGTAAGAATGTATCAATGTGTTTCATATTCAGATATTTTTTAATGCTATTTCATGTTATTCAATAAATCCTTCAAAAATATTAATTTAAATATATATGTTTTACAAAATATGCTACCATTGTTAAGAATAAATTTTTGTTTGAGTTTCTAATATACATTGAATTTTTAGACTTCTTGTTCGTATTTCTATCGAATGAATATTAAAAAGTTATAGTATAATGTTTACAGTTTTCAAAGCATAGTTAAACGTAAATTTTATATAAATAATTATCCCCCCATTCCGTGTAACTAAACTTTTAACTAAACGTTTTATGTATATTGGTTATTAATAAAAACTACAGCATGGGTAGTTAGTGAAGTAAAATTATGTGTTATTGGATTTTAAGGATACTTTATTTTTTTATTAAAAGTTAAATTGTTTACGATTCGTTTTTAAATGTTTATTGTTAACTAACAATACATATGCACTTTATTTCAAAACTTAAAAAATAATATTATTAATTTTCCTTCGGGAAAAAATCACCCATGTAATAGATATCAATACAATGTTGATGAACGAATATATATCAATACAATGTTGATACTCATTATACTGTTTCATTTCTAAACGTTCAAAATATTTATTTCTTCTATTGATGGACGATTATTATTTTACGACAACGAGTTATGAGTGCCTATTATTTTAACACGGTGCGCAGAACGGGTATTTCCTTTTAGAAATTCGCAAATAGCTTAATTTTCATTTTTAAGATTAAGAAACAACTCTGTGCCAAGCTTCGTCTTCCTAGGTATGTAAAAAGTGGATAATTAGTAAGGAGTGGATTTTATTTTAATCCAATGCGCAACGGGTATTTCATTTGAAAAATTTGAAAATTGCTTACTTTTCCTCTTTAATATATACGGATCAACTTTGCAAAATTTCATCTTCCTGGGTAATAAAGGAGTTGAACAATGTGTGTGTTTTATTTTAATCCCATGAGCAGAAGATTTCAGTTCAGAAGTTTACGAATAGTTTACGTTTGCTATTTGAGGTATAATGATCTGAATGAGGTATATTCATCTTTCTGGATTCATAGGACAAATGAGAATAGTGTTGAGTGAGTTGTGAGGTCTTTCGCTTTTATATATAGAAATTAAGGACATAACATAATCATATAAAATCATTTAAAATTAATAAACATTAAAATAATTGTTACTAAACGAAAACAGTAAACACTATGCACTCAATAAATTAAGCCCCTCAATAAGTTACATTTAATAACAGTTAAGTGTTATTAAAACTGTCATTCAAACGTCAGTATTTGTCTTAGTCCCAGTGTTGTTAATTAATCCCAATTAATTCCAAATATGGCCATTGCTAAAGATGAATATGAGGAGGTCAGAAGGTTATCTAGTTAATTATATGTTATCAAGCGTGTCGTTAATGAATCAACCTACACATCATTTTCAGTTATTGTATGCATTAATATATTGGTATTTAATAAACCACAAATTACGGTACGATTAATTTTGATTAGTGCTTATAAAATGTGTTGGGCAATGTTTTAACTGTTATATCGATAAATATATTTAATTCAATAATAAAAGTTATACGAACTGATTTTACTAAAAGTTTGGATATTTGGTATCCTTTCATTATATTGTTAAAAATATATGACAATGCAACTTTAAAAATAGCACTCTTAATCGATTTAAAATAAGGTATATTTTTTTAGTGCAAACGTCAAATAGACCATTTTTTACGACACCAGGGTCAAATGGTTTACTTTTTGAAGTAGTTTATGAAACATAATAGTTGTTTTAACTAAAATTATTTTATAACAAAGAGAACATATATAATTAAACATTAATTAGTGTAAAGCTACATTTATTTTTAAAGATACCTTATTTAGTTATACATATCCATTCATCATTCACAATAAGTTCAGTTATGGATTTTTAAATTATAACGTATACCAGTATAATTTATAAAGGCAGTGATGGACTGGTTGTTTAAACAAATAACAATGCAAACAAATGACAAAGTATATTATTGTTATAAAGTTCTTACGTTAAATATTGTTGGGACATTTTGAAAGTGGAGTAACGGTTTCAGTAGAGTGCTTGTTTTATGACTTTGATTTAAATGTTCAATGTATTGTTTGCTCTTTTTGATCTATCCCAAGCAGTCGTACAGTGGTTCCAAAAACGAATTTAGGGGTTAGATGAATTGCTGCGTAAGTGTATCTTTTCTAACTACTGCATTTTGTGTTCGCGATTTAATGATAGTAAAGTGTTTAAAAGCATTATCTTATCTACAAAGTAATGAATTTAAAACAATGTTTAATTAAACCACATAATAGCTGATTGCCTGTTATTGAAATATGACCAAGTGGCATCGGCAAGTCAACGAAGTTTATAAGTTTTAATGACAAGTTAATTACATTAGTTCCAGGAAATGGCAGAAAAATACCACCATAACGTTATTAGCCCACCCTAGTATTTGTGTTGTATCCATGACAGGAATCCATTATTCCTAAAGCACATCCACGGAGGAACACAAGGGAAAACACGTATTTTGACTTATACTGTGGTGTGACGTGCAATTTTCGTCATACTACTTGAACATTTCAACCAGTCGTTTCTCAAGGATATTTCTGGTCCAGCGACATACATCCTAGTTTGTCTCTATGGTAAAGTCAACCTTAAAACAAAGTGGCCATTTTGTAGAACCGACTCCCAATCATTTTGGGAGTTCAAAGGCCCCAATAAGGGTCCATTAGACTATATGGAGATCGCCCGCCCAAATGACCTATTGGACAGGGTAAATCCAGGGGCGGACTTCTGCTACTGAATGCTCATACATGCACATTGAATTACAGTCTTAAACATCGCAAATTGTACACTGAAGTGCACTTGCTCTCATTTTTTTCTTAAGGAAGTGTCAGACAAAAAAAATGTGCTAGAGAAGTATTACCTGTAAATATATATTAACTCATTAAATGTTAATTTAAAGGGTCTCACATTATATTTACACATTCTTATACTGATGTCTGGTGAGTTATTTCCTTCTGTGTTTCCTCGTGCATTAATAAAACTTGTTAAATTGATGAATGCCTAGCCTAAGTGTTTCTAGTTTAATTTAGTTAGATGTTTTCAGCATTTTATGCTATCGACTCAGAAGGAGAAGATGCTTTCCAGGTAAAATTAATGTTTAATACACAACGCAATATATTCCATAAAATATTCATTTATTCTCAGTGTTAATCATATTAGTATGAAGTGGTGATTTTTTTTTACATTAGTACATATACAATAATAAAACAACAAATACAAGAAGAATTTAAAGAAGTAAAATTATTTATAAAGCCCCATGTATTGAAAAATGCCATTAACATTTTAAATAATGTGAGGAGGTTCAATATACACCAAGACCATGATATAACATTAAAATAAGCCGCCCAATATTATTGTATGTAGAAATAGAAAATCTCCATGCATATAAAGGCGGTAAATTTGCAAACATTTATCGCTTATAGAAATGTAAAATACGGAAAATCGTTGAAAATACCATAAAATATAACTTATTACTTTTTTAGTCATAATTTTATACTGAAGTGTAAATTATCTTTATCTAGAAAATAAAATCTCTTTTGACATTTCCGGCATGCAAATTATATATCTTTAAATTTGGTTTGGAATTTCTGAAATACATCACAGTCGTGTATGCATTATCTGAAATGTTCGGTTTTGTTCAATGTTCTGAAACTACTGTCTCCAATTTGAACATAATAAAAAAGCAAAAAGACATCAGAAATAAAAAAAATATGAAAAGTATATTTCTTATAAAAGGCTTTAAAAGAAATTTTTAAATATCTAATTTAATCTTATTGCCTTCAACGCAAACGATAATCAGATCATTTATTGCAAAAATTATAGATATTTCATGATGTGACGCATCACTTCATGAATTTGCTATCTTTAGACATATCATTGAGGTTTATAAATTGTTAAAATAATGTTCGTTATATATATAAATTATTCACCCTTTCCCCAATTCGAGCAATGCGCGTTGTCAATAGCTCATTTTCTAAATTTTAACTAATAGAAAAAGCAGAACATTTTATACATAAACATAACATATTTAAATAAAAGTTTGTATTAACGGTAAGAATTTACATATAAAATTAGCATTTCCAAAAACGACCATACAAACTTTTGAATCCACCCAACTTTTTAAATCACAGAAAAAGTCATTTTAACGCAACCACAGAACACCCAGAGAAGGAGAAAGTTGTCAGCGCAATCTGGCTTCGACCGAAACTCGACCATTAAATCGATTAGATAAACAGAAAGAAAGCCCTTTTCCCTTAAAAGCAAACATTAAAATGAGAAATGGGGCTAGAGCAAGCTGCGAAGCCTGGCTAACATCGAACTCCACTGCTTCTTTCCGATTTAACTGGCGGTAAATGTGTTTCTATTTGGGGGAATAAAGGTAGGATAATGTGAGTGGGACATTAAATACCCAGTGAGCAAACTAGTGTTTTGCCGGCTTTTCTTATTGACTCTATAAAGTGGTAGAGCTTTTTTAAGTTCTGAAACCTCACAGTTTTTAAACTTAGACATTTCTTTCTGGACTTAGTATACTATGAATTTTCTCACTGGCGCTCAAATGATTTTGGTAATTGTAATGTTTTTTTTTTTATCTTTTGGATTTTAATTATTTTTTCTTGAGCATAATATTTAAATTATTTTATTAATTTTTATTCTAAAAAATATAGCTTTTTACTTGTTTCTAAAACTTTTAAATTTCAAAGATATAGTAAAATTGAGATTTTTTTTTATGAATTTAAAAATTAAGTGCATTGCTAGTGTTCGGACCTATCCGGACGGTACTTACTTTCCCAATGTATCAGCCATTCATAGCGCTTCGACCTCCATGAATACATTCTTGCTCGACATCCATGAATACACATTCATGCTTGGCCGTTTGTGCGCTGCGTTTTGTGCCGTCTGGGGCAGCCTGGATAAACCGTTCGCAGTAATCTTTTTTGAGTTATGCTAATTATCTTTATTGTTTTTAGACTGCTGTTCAGTCTGAGACGAGAGTGCGCGGAGATGTCCCGCTCAAGCATTGCTAATGTCTTAATTTTATCAGTTTGTTTTAAATAGTTTCTTCTCAAATAAAAGTAGATGTCGATTTTAACCTTGTTCGTCTGATTTTAAAGTATCGTTTCTGACGAGGGATTTGCCTAGCGTAATCAGCTAGAAAAATTGAAGATCATTGGACGTGATATCATGTCTATGAGCATTAGAGGGTTTTAAAAGTAGTTTTAGGAGAACCTGAACGGAAGACGTATTTTATATATTTGGCTATGCTTTCTAAAATTGCAATTTATATAATACTGCCTTATTCTTAATTATATAATATTTTTATTTGAAAAGATACATTTATGAGTAGGATTTGGAGAAGATCCACAACGATTATTTATTTATGTTTGTGCAGAGGACAAATAAACAAATTTATGTTCCATAGACATACATACTATAATTGCGTTTATTTTTATTTTGTCATATTTTACTCTATTTATGGTAACTTTAATCCGCCCGTTGAAAAACGTTTCACATTTGAAAAAAGGCGGAACATTCAGTGCATGAAAAAAAAAGTAAAGGTTGGTGACCCTGCTGTCTGACTTCTTATCTCTTTTCTCATTTTTCTTTTGTTATGAAAAATTGACAATTAAAATTGTTGTTGTGTAGGTATATTATGTGTTTTCTTCAAGTAGAAAAAGGTGTATATTGTATGTTAACCCCGTGTTTGTATTTGTTATGCTCAATTTAAAAATTAAAATGAGTATTTCGTAAAAAACGAAAACTATTCATAAAATACCTTTTTGACATGAATTTTAATGAGCTTGCGGGATCTGTCAAAAGCCGTATTTAGTTACAAATGCTTCTCTCATGTCACTAAAATTGCAATAACACTAACAGCATAGACAATATATATATATATATATATATATATATATATATATATATATATATATATATATATATATATATATATATATATATATATATATATATATATATATATATATATATATATATATATATATATATATATATATATATATAAATCCATATTTGTCATTTAATATTATAAAATAAATTATCGCCCGATAATTAAAAATAGCTATGACATTTTTTTAACAAATTTAATTATTGCATTTAGATGAAACGTTAGTAATTACCTCCAAGTAACTTTATTTAAAGTAAATGCACAATATTAAATTAAACACTTCACTGTTATATTTTTGTTCATTTTTGTAGCATAAAAAAATATACTTTAAAAATGAATGCACATTTGAAGGGAAGAAAAAAAAATCCTTACCTATTCTCACTTTACCCACAAGGTATTTTATGAATCACAAGGGAGACTTACGGTCCTCAACTACTAATTAAATTTAACTTAACGTGCTTTATTATATTTAATTAGTGTTATTTAACCTTTATTTAATATTCCAAACGTTTTTGTATAATTTAATATGATGAATTAAATAAGAAATGTAATTTTGCCGACTGAAAATGCTTTGGTGATGACATGTATAAAAAATATATCTCATTAAAATTATATCGAGATGAGCGTTTTTTTTTATTTTTGAAAGCTACAAATAATTTTTTTCAATTCCGATTTAAAAAACCAAAAATGTCAGTATTTTAATTTGTCTGATATTTTTATGCATTTTGATATAAAAAAGTGTATGTATATTAAAATAGTGGTTATAAGTATTGCATATATAATTGCATAAAACTAATACGCCACAATTTAATACGTTAAAGTATTTTTGGCAATTGTAAAAAGATATTTAAACGCAAAATAAGTAGTTACACGTAATTTATGCATTAATATATTAAAAAATATACCAATTTCAAAAGTTTTATGATTGTTTACAATTAAATACATACTTTTAATTTATATCTAACAAACCAGAGCTTTTTAATAAAATAAAATGAGTCAGTTCTACAGTCGTGGTTACACAAGGTAATATTTATAATATTAAATATATTTAGCACAGTTTTTAAATGCTATTTATTACGTATAATTTTATTATTATATTTATTTAGTTTTTAATGATTTTTTTTTTGTTTTTTTTTACAAAAATAGTTTTTGTTTAAAGACACGTGTATTAAGATGTGCGAAAATGTAATGTTAGTATTGCGTTTAATAAAAAAATATTTAATAATGGTTTATTAGAAAAAGTTTGATAAAAATGTATTTGTTAAATGTCACATTTACATAGCTTTTCGAAATTTTGTCATGTTCGATTGTTATTAATTATATATATTGTTTCTTAACTTTAATAAAAAAAATCAGATTTCTAGTTTTATTGTAATGAGTAATGTTTGTAATTAAGTTTAATGTGTTACTGTACATTTTTTGCACGTGATATAAATTATTTGAAATCGCATTCTGAGAATAAAATACTATTTTAGACATGCTATTTAAAACAAGTTTTTATATGTTGTTCTTTTGTTTTCAATCTCTAACAAGATTTATTTAAAATATTGAACTATCATGTGCATTCTAATAGTACTTTATTTTAAAAATAAGTGCTTGCAAAACATTTGTACACAAATTAAATTTTATTCAGCAATTTATTCATTACATTACATTTTCAAATGAACATAAATTTGGAATACATATTATGATTACATATTTAAAAATATATATATAGGGTCAATAATACATTATTTAGAGTTTATAGCAGTTATATACTGTATTTAGAAATGTTATATTTCAAAATGAGTTTAGTTGCCTAAACACTTATCAGTATTTTATTAGTAAATACTATTTTATTTTACCGGTTCATTGCATTTAAATAAGTATTAGTAGTTTTATTAAACTACAAATGTAACATTTATCATTGTCTTTATACATTTGTTTCTTAGTACCTATTGATAATCAATACTCCTTTGTCATTTTCGTTAAGTAAGGATAAGGAGTAAATGCCTAATAACATTTACTATTATCGTAAAAATCATTTCATCCATTATCCGAATACAACTTATCATAGAGACTGAGAGTAAATCCAATACTTTTTTATAACTACATAGTTTTTTATTAGCCGAAGTGTTGGTTAGTTGGTAATAAAAACTATTCGATAAGTACTTTTAACGCTGATCAATTTACCGTGTATGTGTGTACATACTTAAATGAACAATATAAGATATACGTGTAACATTATAAAAACTACCCATAAATATGTTTCAAGTAATATACTTTTGAATGGAAATGTAGTGTCTCTTAAATTGGTTGTTTATTTATATTAACGTAATATGCCAATTCAAGAAAATAAATCTAAGTTAACGAATATGCTTTGTGAAAACATTTAAGTATCTGTAAACATAGGAAAAATAAAATTAAGAGTATTAAACATCGGAATAAATTTCCGGTGCAAGGCTTACTTGATATATATTAAATTGCGCACGTAACTTCTGGCATAAGTTCAACATTTACCGATTAAGTGTTTTACTTCTCACGTAACGGAATTGCCCTAGACTACGGCCCTTTCATGATTCGTTTGTAATTCCGAAGCGTTCGATAGAATACTATGGCTGAAATATAGGCATGTCAAAAGAGCGTGTTTTCGCAATCCTTACAAGCAAGCGAAAGGTATTGATTATCGAAAAGCTTTGATACAGGTTTAAATTGAGTGTAAATGCTTTAACGATTTATACTCGTAATATATTTGTGTTTACTTTTTGCCGGTATTGGCACAATCACAATTTGTATTGCATGTCGGTCTTAAACAACATTGCGCGTTATCCCAAACAGATAGTATATAAGTATATAGCGTTTATTACAATATTTGTAAACAGGGTAGGGAGAAATAGGGAGTATATAAATAGGTAGGAATATATTAGTAAGTAAATATTGCGTAATGAACTCAGTAGTAGCAGGTTAATGATCAAATGACAATAAAATATAATACACTAGAAATTATCGTAATTCAATCAGAAGTTGATTTTAAAATTGGTGTGTACATTATCCACTATACAACCATTTGCTACCAATCCGAGTAAAATTTTCAGAATCCTAAATTCGATGTATTCTTAGATTAATTCTAAATACAATCGCCCACTGTTGGGTGGTCTTTACGATGTTCGGTTGGCAGCGTAATGTCTGCTAACTAGTATATCTAATGATGCGTGAGGAGAAATGCAAGGCGCAGTTTCTGGTATTCTCACATTTCACCAATTGCGTTAACAGTTCCTTCAGGGTCCAATGGTTTAGAACATTTTTATTTAAAAGTATATTTTTTAAAAAGTCCTTTTGACTAAAGGCTGTTTTTACTTTTACACGTGTAACACTTATAGTAAGCAGTAAAAGAACCCTTATGTTATACACTTACACCTCACCTAGCAGGAAGCTTTACAAAACAAATTAATGAATGAACAGGTGCCTCTTAGTACACATTTTTTTCACTTATTAATTCGTTAAAATACGTTTACTATTATTGACCCCAGCCATTGCAGTATTGAGCAAGGTGCAATTTCTTTAACTGTATCCACACCTGTAAGTCTTGTTTGCGCCTATCTTCGTCGTTGACGAGACCAAGAGGAACTGACTACAGGGCTAATGACCTTAACAACATCAACATATTATAGCAACTTTAGCATGCTTGTTATTTTTATGAAATTTAAAATATTAAATGATTAATATCAATTTAAATTCTGATTTTAAACAGCTTTTTAATACAAACAAATATTTTTTTAATTCAAAGAGTTCAATTAATAAAACATATTTATAACTTTTTAGGGATGTATCAGTGATTGAGAATAAATACTATTGCATTATAAGATTTATGGTTATAATAATTAATATTTAGGTGAAAACCATGGAAATAAAATGCATGCGTAAAATTACTTATTATCAAAACAGTACAAATATATATTTGTAATTAATATTACTTATTCCAAAACGTTTAGGCTAAAGATATAGAATAATTTTATGAACTTATCAGTTTTCGAGGTGCATAAATTTTTAACTTATCAAACAATATTAAGTGACTATCAAACGTTGCAACAAATGTATCTGCCACACATCTTCCCAGATAACAATACACTCTTATCCTTCAAGAATGACACGTTCAAGCACATGATATAATTTCCAAGATTGCAATACGCGGAAAGCTATCAAAACTTCCCTTTGCAAAATGACGTCTGCGCCATCAGACAACCTTGATATCCCAGTCGCAGATTTTGACAAGGGAAATGACAAGGAGAACGCGGTAGCAAAACGGTTCCCCTAATTACTTTAACATATCCGTGCTTTCGAATCGGCGAAAGTGAGCGCTGTGACAGGCTTTATTGCCCTGATGAAATTCGGCTTTTGGGTTTGACAGATTGTGCACGAACAGAAATCAGAAGCAGGAAGTGGCGACGCTTTGTACACGCGTCAATCTGTCTGGTATCTGAGGAAGACATTGTGATGAATGGGATGTATCAGTGATTGAGAATAAATACTATTGCAATGAAAGTTGTATGGTAATATTAATTAATGTTTAGGTGAAAACCATGGAAATAAAATGCATCCGTAAAATAATTTATAATCAAAATAGTCCACATATATTTTGATTTTTTCTTAAAACTATATTTATGTTATGTAATAACAATAATTTATTTTCTTAATGAAAAGTTGTGTGTCCAAATTTCTATTATATAAATTTATTTTTAAATATTTTTTTTAACTTTCATATGGAACACTGCCACATAAAATATCACCGGTAGGTTTTCACTGCAGACACACTGTGTAAAGGAAATATAGTACATGCTTATATACTGAACCACTTTTAATAATTGTATGAGAAGCATAATGGTAATCGGACATTTGCATATTAGTTCTCGAATCACCGTGCAAAAACGCTGATGTACGTAAAATGTGTATTGGACCAAATGCCCTTATGATGAAAGTGTAAAAATGTCTATAGTGGAGAGCCATTTCTGGTAATTTCCTCATCATTTGATTATTTTTCAAAATTTTCGATTTAGTGAACATTTGGGGAATTTTTTTTTAAAGTAGATCCTACACTGCAAAAAATTTTTCTCTTAAAATAAATACCCGACCTACTCATTTTTATTTGAGTACAATTGCACCGTGAATGAGAGATGACGTACTCAAGTAACCTTACTTTTTTCAAAAATGAGCCGATTGATTTAAAATTGCTAATATAAGCTTCTGTTCAGGCCACCTTAACAAAGCGATTTGTCAAATTTAAAATAGGTGTTCAGTAAAGGGTTTTCCCATATTATTTGATTTCTATTGTTTAAATGGAAACTGAGTTATTATAGCTTAATTATTTTACTTCCCTTTCTTTTAGCATACCTTTTTAACATGCCTTATGTTTAGAACGTCCTCACGTATCCCTGGTAGTACAACAGATAATGCATAGGGCTGGCAATCATTGAGGTCTTGGGTTAGATTATCGGCCAGACTTAGTTGTAATTGTCGATATTTATTGAAATCGATTTATGAAGGCATCCTATGTAGGCAAGCATCTCACTGTACTCTTTTTTGAGAGGATGTCATTTTCAAAAATGAAATTTATGTATTTTGACCTATGACAATCCCCGAATATTATCAAAAACGAGTAAATTTTACTTATTTTTAATACGTATTTCTGACAACGTAATCCTTGGGCATTATACCATTGGGATATATATATATATATATATATATATATATATATATATATATATATATATATATATATATATATATATATATATATATATATATATATATATATATATATATATATATATATATATATATATATATATATATATATATATATATATATATATATATATATATATATATATATATATATATATATATATATTGTAGTAATTTTTAAACTAGACAACTAACTTGCTAACATGTTAATGTGTACCTATAATGCATTATTTTTATAACAACGCTCATATTTATGTAGCTTATATGGCTTTAATACCCAATAAGTATTGTATTGAATACTATTAAAAAAACTGTATATTGCATTTTTACTCCTCACTGGACAGATAAATCACATTTGTATTTGTGTAATCCCCAACAAATATTACTAAAGGCGTATCTTATTCGAAATGCTATTATCTGGCAGACCTGTCTCAAAAGAGAAAAATAGGCGATATAATTTCCCAAAGGTCCTTTTCTTCGACGAACAGTTGCGCCGGTACTGTTGTCAACTTGATTACGTGTCACCTAAACAGCTATACACAAGGGATTATTCGCAGGTGTGGTTTATATATTTTTTGTAGAAACAATAGAAGTTTTAGAGATTTTCGCTCAAAATTCTATTCGGGCGTATTATTGTTTCTTCTCAAAATCCCGTAAAATAAACCTTTTTTTCTGTATTCGGTACTTTTTTCCGTAGAAAGATTTTTCTGCTCTTTTGCTTGTTGATTCAGACTAAAAGCAAATTCATTGTAGTTTTGTATTAGATATTAACTATTTAGGTAAACAAGGATTTCTAAGTTAAGAAAATATAAAATGTAACTTTTTTTTTAAAGTTTTTAGTTTTATTGTAATTAACTGATTTCTGAAGTTCGTTAAGTGGGCAAAGTACCTAAAATAATATAAAATTCACACGATTTTTTTTATTTGATAAAATTATAGTTTGGAATAGTTTTAATATGTTTGCAAAATTCTATAACTGTATCTATGTTTTTAATAAGTTATTTAGAAATATATGCTGGATTCCAGATATGTTCTTCAAGGAACACGAATTCTTTAAGTAACGTTTTTCCCAGCGTTGTATTTTCTTTGATATTAAGTTTTTTAAACATATTAAAACTATTCCAAACTATAATTTTATAAAATTATAGTTTGGAATAGTTTTAATTTGTTTGCAAACATCTATAACTGTATCTATGTTTTTAATAAATTATTTAGAAATATATGCTGGATTCCAGATATGTTCTTCAAGGAACACGAATTCTTTAAGTAACGTTTTTCCCAGCGTTGTATTTTCTTTGATATTAAGTTTTTTGAAACGCTAAGGATTTTTAATTATTAATGTAGGAATATATAGCGTTTAAAAAAATATTGATAATTATGTGTACATTTTAAATTGAGATTGTATATATAAATTGATATGTGTTCGTTATAAATTGATTAGATGTATGTGTACAATAATAAAAAATGTGTTTTAAGGAATTTTTGTTTGTGTTATTGTGAATAATTATTTATATAAAAATCAAATACATGCAGTATACAAAATTGTAATGTCAATTCTTATGTATTATAGTTCAAATCATCACAATGTTAGTGAAAAAATATAAATATTTAAATAAAGCTATAGTTTTTTGAAAAGCGTAACAAAAAAAAATTAAGGAAGTTTAAACATTGCAAAGAAATATATATAATTACGGAATTTGTGGGATAACTTTGATTCAAAAAGTCAAAACTGAAAGTTTAACATTCTCCTCGTAATTAACTTTCTCCTCTTAACTATTTATTCATAAAAATAAACTTTATGGTAAATAAAATTTAATATGCTATATTTCCAATAAATGTCGCCAGGTTTTTAAATGTATAGTATTTTTATTTTACAAACTTTAATCTGTACCACAACTCATATTTCACTTTTAATTAACGTCTGATAAGATTATATAAGCCAGTATTTTGATATTTTGAATGCCTTCTTAAGAGCCATTTTGAATTTAAATTTAAGATATAATTCAAAAATTCCGACTACTATCAATAAATTATATTATGTAAATTCCAATTACAAAACTCCAATTATTTAACTTATTTATAAAACCTTTTCTTATTTATAATTCCTTATTAACGTTAAAACTTTACCATTTTATGAAGCAATGTTAAATCACGGATTGGTATAATGAAGCATTAATGGCCTTAATTTTTTTCGAAAAAGAACATTTCCTCAATGGTCCAATTGGATATGTTCCCATTTATAAATAATCTCCTCAAATAATGTTTAAGATTACAAACTCAGTTTCTTTCATTTTTATTGACAGCCATTGAAGTTAAATTTATTAAAACCATTTAATGTTGGCGACTAAAAGTAGCTTTGTTATCATCAGTTATTTTATTTTCCAGAAAATAATAGGGAAGGAATAAATGGGTGAGAACGAACCAATGCGGTACACTTCTTTTAACACGTGTGATACTGCGGGTAACCCAGCACAGTCAGCATGAAACCTTCATCAAAATTGTCAAATTGAAGGTTTTTTGAAAGTTTTATAAAGGATATTTAAACAAAAAAAACAGTTTTTTTTAAGTTTTTAATGTTTCTGCATAAAACCTTTAAAATATCTGCATTTTCACTTCATTATTAAAAATTGAAGGTTTTTACAGGTTTTTATGAAGGATTTTTACAATTTTCATGAAGGATATTAAAACAAAAACCTTTAATTTTATAGATATTAAAAAAAAAATCAGGTTTCCTGCATAAAACCTTCAATTCAAAAACAATTATGAAGGTTTTATGCTCACTTTTTTTTGCTGGGAACACCTATCTATAATAATGAAAGGAATAGTGTGTATGTCTGTCTATATCACTCAAAACTCTACTTTCCACTGTACGGAAATGTCTGAAATTGCAAACATAATTTCCATTCAAAATATAATTGTGCACCTAAGAGGAATAATAATTTTAAAATTTTAATTAGTTATTTTTTAATTAATATTTAAAATTTCCATTGATTATGAATCATAGTGATGTAGGGAAGGAGAAATGAATGCACATGTGTGCCCTTTTATTTTAGTCGGTACATTGAAACAATAGATCGCTGGTTCAAGTCCGGAGGGGGGAAACTCATTTGCCCCTGGACCGCTGCAAAAATATACAAAAAAATCCTAAGTGTCTATTTAATTAAAAAATTAATTAAAACCTTTGTGTAGCGTATATACAAATTCATGTGTAATTACTAAAATAATTTTTCAAAAAGTATGAAAATATAGTTAAATACAATCTGCATACCTCTGGTATTAACTAGGATTTTTTGCAGAACCAGATTATACTTATAAGTAATAAAACAATCTTCGATAACTTCACCTTCACGAGCCAGTTTAAGAAGAACAGACATCAAAGCAACTAATCGCCTTTATTACAATAATTTGTATAAAGAAAAGGGACCTAAAGGCGGTTATAAGAACCAGGCACATGGTTCCATATGTGACAATACTATAATAGTTAACATAAAACTCATCAGTTTATTTTGACCATTTATTTAGTTTTCCATATCCCTTATACCATCACCATATGTCCCTCCACTTACCCCAATCATTCTTGACGCACCGGTCATGGTGACATTTGTTGTGTGGTCAATGCAGTGGGAAACCGTGTTAACACTCTAGTCTCACTGTATAGCAGACATTAATCGAAAACGTTCGGAATGCGCTATGATTTTATTGATCTACCAAAGAATAGAAATAACAAAGGCGCCGTAGTATTGATTCTTTCCTTATCAAGTCGGTATCTTTGCTATTAATGTTGCCGGTCTCCGGTTGGGGGTCTACATCAGTTTGTCTCGTATATTTACATGCTGGTTTTAGCCTCTTAATATCATGGTCGATTATTTATTCATGGTGGATCCAAAGGAAGTTGTTTTAATAAATACGTAAATTATGTCATATGCCATTAACTTATGTGTAAGTAATTTTTTCATATGCTGTTAAAATAAAAGTTATTGACAAATAATTGTTTTGAAATCTTGTTTATTTTATATTATTTTTAAATGTAAAATTAAGCAGTTTTTAACTTAAAAACAAATAAAAATATATTTTCTGTATAAATTTGTGTTTTTGTGGGAATAGTTTAAATTTTAAACATTTAATGTGCCCAGTCATATAAAGTTGTTGTATCTTGTGAAAAAACATTAACGCATGAAAAATAACAAAATTTAATAATTTTTATAAGGGCAAGTAATATGTGCGATGTCTGCTGCATGTTAATTGAGAAGCATATATTTTTCAGCTGACATTGATGGTGACACATAAAATCATAGAAAATTATATACAATTAAATTATTAGTAACATTTTCGAAATAACACCGTAATTTTAAATACAATTAAATTATTAGTAACATTTTCGAAGTAACACCGTAATTTTACATACAATTAAATTATTAGTAACATTTTCGAAATAACACCGTAATTTTACATACAATTAATTTTCTCCTAAAACAAAGTTAGTCATAAATAACTAATGCAAGTTTTAAAACATCAATATATATATATATATATATATATATATATATATATATATATATATATATATATATATATATATATATATATATATATATATATATATATATATATATATATATATATATATATATATAAATATATATATATAGAAGGTAAAATATGACAGCTTACAATTTGAAAAAAAGCACGAACTTGTCACGCTGTTTTTACTTTTATTAATAAAATGGACTCATTTTAACGACAGTTCGATAAAATGTCACAAAACTAAAAGTAAGATCCATAAAAGAAAAAAAGCACAAATTTCATGACTTAACGTAGATTCACTTAATCAGTGTAGTTCGTGCTCGTAAAAGCCATTTTGGAATTTTACGTGATCAGATTTTTAGCAATAGCAGTAAATATTTTTAGAAAACGCGAAAAAATGTTAGGCTTTTTAAAATGAAAGAGGGTAAAAGTGTCACTAATCACCCTAGGGATTTCTATTTTTTTGTGAAAGTAGCCAAGAAATTCAAATAATGAACACATCACAACAGGGTTTCATATTTTCTTTCTGTGTAACTTTCTTGTTAAATTTTTCTTAAAAGTAGCAATCTAGGAACCGGAAAATATAGTTTTACCTAGAATTTTTTTTCACATAAGTTCGTGTAATTAAAATTGATATACTGTTGCAATGAATGGTATAAATATTACAACCAGTAAATTATTATTATTTTATTTTTATTATTATTCATAAATTGGTTAATAAAGGCAATACCGTTATTCAACATTTTATTTCAACAAGTACTTAATATAATGTATTTTTTATTACTGTTAATTATTATTTATTATTTCTTAAATTAAATTTGAGTTAAATATGAATTTACACATCCGTATCGTGAAATTTGGATCAGAAAACACAAAATAATACTTGGAACCAACACAACAAATTTATGTATCCGGCTATGCAACATTTAAATTAAGTTTTTATTAAAAATAAATTGCATTCATTAGTTTTTAAAATATTTGTATATTGTTTCACCAAGAAAAATATATACATCATTTAAATATATTAAAAATCTATTACTTCTGATGATATATCTACACATGCATTTCTCAATTCTGAACTGAAATATAAAAACCACATTTGCTTAAAATAATTTATTAAAAATATTTAGTGGGATTTTCTTCTATTGTTATACTTTACGCATTCTTTCTTTACTATATATACGTTTAAGTTAGTTATGCATAAATATTCAGTTACAATAGATATAAAAAAATACTGAATTTGTTCTATCGTAAACCACAAATATTCAGTATATCATTCAATTTCTTATAACATTTATAAAAACGTATTTTATGTAAAGGTTTGTGAATGTTCGTGTTTTATACAAATTGATAGTCTGTAAGGAATTATTATTTTCAACTATTACGGAGAAAAATGAAATTACATTGAAATTCTTTGTCTTTATGTGGTTTAAAAACTTTTGATAGAATTAAGTTTCTAATTAGGAAGAGTATTTCTGAAAAAATGAAATAATCTCAAAAATGATCATTTTCAATCTGAAATAGTGAATTCCTGCTTCATGTTAATGTTAAAGTTAAGGAAATAATAAATTGGGATTATTTAAAAATGAAAAATTATAGCAAATATGTATTAATATAAATTAAAAACACATTTAAAAAAACGAATTTTTAAAGGGGAATTTTCTCAGTGATTGTAATTACTATTAATATTTCAAAAAAGTAGACTTAATTTGTATCTATAACATTGAATATTTACTGTGAAGGTGAAATAATAATTATTATGTTAAATTTTCATCAATTTAAAAGCATACATTCTTATTATTAAAAAGGTATGCTTTAAATTGACGAAAATTTAACATAATAATTATTATTTTAATAATTATAATACTTTTATATTTTGCTAGCGTACATTTTTTTGTTAGCGTACACATTAAAGCAATTTTGGATACTAATTAATATTACAGAGTGCTTAGAAATTGTCTTTACAATTTTGACATGTAACAGAAATTAGAAGCAATAATATTAGATTGTTGCTTGAACATGCAATATCAACATTTGGAAGTTTATTTTTCGGCAGTTAAAAAAAAAACTTTTTAAAAAATTCAAAAATAAATGCTTATTTTTTTTAAATTAAAAATATGTCTTTTAATTATTGTTTTATACAACTACTTATAAATAAAACGTAAAGTGTTACATATACAAGCAATATAACTTAGATATATGATTTCGTTTACGTTTTGTTAACTTGTGAAGCTATTTCCCTTGTACCCGTATTCATATGATAAAACTCAGTGAGTTAAATGATTCGTTACTGGTTTTGGGATACAACTAAGTACTAATAAAATGTCTTGTGTTGTTCTTACATACAAGCAAAATAAGTTTTCTATCTTATTCAATTTATGTTTTATAGCATATCAAATTAACAAAGATAATTCTTAAACACCCTTTATCGTATCGTTTTTAATTCGCCCTTTTACCAACCATTTACGAATTTCTATAAGCATAAAAGCAATTTGTGTACCACATGCATATATCCCATTATAGTTTCCATATCAAATTCATGAATATTTAAAGTCATAATACTGTGAAATATTAATGGTTAGTTACACTAAATATAAAGTAATTCCCATGTACTACTGAATCAGTATCATACCCTATTTCATTAAGCTGATTTGGCACTCAGACAATGAATGGATTGAACATGATAAGCAATTGACGGTATTCACTATAGCAGAAACCAATCAAAAGATATATTTAGATATATGTGAGTCATTAGCCTTCAAATCATTATCGCCACATAATTTATCACCAAAACAATATACACTTTTACATAGGGTTTAAATGCTATACAGTAGAAACTGTATTCATGTTCACATGAATTCAAAAGACATGTATCAGAAATACAAATGAAACTAATTTACAGCCAACAAATAATTAAATGTTCGATAATTTATCATGAAATTAGCGAAATTAATCAATCGTGCGATCAACATCAAATAAACTGAGTTGTGCATTGATGAGTAAATTTTTAGCTTGCAATTTTTAATAAAATAATTGAATATAAACAATATCAAAAATTTTTAAACAAATATAATTAAAGGAGTGGTTGGAAGATTCAAACAGTTCTACTATCGCATATTGTACAGGAAGAACAAAACCACTTTAAATGTAATTAATGTTTTTTTTTTAAATTTCAAATTCGTGTAAAACGTTAATAATACATTCCTTTATCACAGATCGGTTTTACTTTTTAATTTTTGCCTTTTTTTATCGAAAAAAAGTTAAGCTGCCTGTTTTTTTACACCTTATGCAATAAGCTGACCAGTCTTGTCAATGCAGACTGACTTTTAGTAGACTTCTACAAACCTGTAGATACTTCAATGCGTCTGTGAAAAGTAAACAGTAAAATATATTCGTTTCATTTAAGGGTTGCATGATAAACTACATATCCATATAGTCTAGCCTGGAAAAACACACCTTTGATTTTATTTCGGTTATACAATGCACTTTTGTTATATTTTTTAACAAACAACACAACTTCAACAACCGAGTAAATCAAACGACTGGCTGTTGCAACACGGAACGTGATCCAACGAAACCACCAAACGTTGGACTAATTCGCAGCAAAATCGAAACAGCTAGTGGAGCTGTGCATTTCTTGCACCATATGAGTCAACAGTACAGATCAATTTCTTTTATATCTCATTAGACATTGCTTACATATGTCTGGTTCTTTCACCAATTGATATATGTTTTTTTTTATAGGAATAAGTAAAAAATTGTAAATCAGACAAAAAAATGGAGCTGTCTGGTTCTTTCACCCACCCCTTCAATTAGAGCATCTGTTATTTCTAAAAGTAAACGATTTTAAAAATTGAGTATAATATTGGAATGTATATAGGAAGTGACAATAACAAGTATTGACTAGTGTGTGTATATGTGTGTGTGTGTGTATGTATAGTTGAGATTGGGAAGAGCAATCAAATGTTAACATGTTTTATAACTTTTTTCATATTAGAAAATATACAAATACTTTTATTAACACCATATATATTATAAAAATTTATTTAAAAATATTTATTTTTACCTTTAGCAAACTTTTGTTTGAATGTTTGTTTCCCATTATCTCTTTAAAACTGAACCCTCATGATTTTAATTTGATTATATTAAAACATAAACCTGTATAACGTGAATGTTTTCACATTGATTGTGTGCTTCAATAGCAATATTCAACAAATGAGCCGCTTAGTTTCAAAACCAGATATATCCATTTTAGTAAATTTTACAGGAGACAACCACGTACTTTCGTATCTAAACCCGTGTTTTGAAATATTTTTTAGACTGATATCAAACACATTTGATCAATACCGATTTTCAATGTGATATAGTATCATCGAGACATCAGACATTCCAACATTATGGATATGTCTGGTTTTGAATCTAGATTGATATAATATTGTAATATCATTGTTGGACTATTAAACGAAACTCTAATGATATTTAATTAATTTTTAAAAAAGTGTTGGTGCATTCAAAACCATACGAAAAGTTATTTGATTAATTCCAGTTGAACCATATGTACTAAGAACAATGGTAATTAACTTGAACTACTGTATAAATGTGTAGTTACACCTGTGCCTACCGTTAATGTTATTGGTAGTTGAGTGGGCTAAAGCTTCTCAACTATATAACTACCACTCTCAATGCACAGCAGCGTATTACACGATGGTATATGGCCGATGGCAATTAGACGATGGCATGCACTTGTAAATTCGTGTATTATACAATATTATAATTCAATGAATTTTGCATATTTATATATGTTAAAATCTTACAATTGGTGACTCAAATTATATGTTACGACAACGTAAAATTACGTTATTTTGATGTCAGCCCGTTTGAATCTCAGTAATATAATGGTTTAGAAAAAATAAAACTGAAACAAACAAAAAAAGGCGTTGCTTTAATCAGTAATATATTTAATATGCATAAGTGCTAAAGTAACGAATAAAATTATATAACCTCCCGTTTAGGTTATCATCGGTATGCAGGTATGAAATAGTTCGTCTGATATTGTTTTGAACTTTTTAACTGAACGTCCCCAAACCTTATTAATATAAGAACAATAAGTACATAATTTAAACTAATTTTATTTAGATGAAAATTTACAAAAAATAAAATATTATGATTATTTATTAAAAGAATGTATTATTAATGGTGATTTATTTTCAGAGATATGAACTATTTTAAAAAATTGGGGAATATTTGTTTTATATTTTCAAAGCTCATAATTCAAGAAAAATCAGAAAAATTATGTTCAACTGTGTTCTAAAAAATATATGTAATTATTAAAGAAAACTACAATATCTGTTCGAGACTTGTGTGAACACTTTATATATAAGACAGTAGAAATTATATTCTTAGATATATTATTTTTTAAGAACTTATTTTATTTCAATTTCCTTTATCAATATTTAAAAAAAGTATCTTAAGTTTATTACACATTAAAAAACTAAACATAATTTAAATAATAATAATATTAAGAAACAACCTAATTAAACTTCCTAATCCAACGAAATATCATTGTTTTCTTTTCAAATATCAACAAAATATTAAACATTTTAAGGTACAATTTTTGCTAGAGTACTAACACAGTAGATTAGTTTTATTCTGCACATTTCTGCACAATTTTTAATATATTTTTAATACTATGAAATTTTACATTTGAAATTTCGTTTTGTGTTCACAATAGTAATAAATATATCACTCAGTTGAGATATTACGTAGTAAACTGAATTTTACAGAACTATAGAACAGCCTATACTGCTATTTATTGAAAACTATTTTTATTAAAAAAAATCCTTACATTATTAACATTTTATATATTATAAAAGACACATTTAACATACTTATTTTATTACTGATTTTGTTTCAAAGGCCCTAAATATACACTTTTTGAGGGTGATTAGAAGTCCATTGAAAAAAGACTATCCCATCCATGGTAATCACCATTTACTTCGTGACATATAACAATTACAATTACAAACTTCTTATCCTTTCCCAATCTGAGAGTAGATAACAAACAGTCCGGCATCCGACGCATGCGCAAAAGCGCCCCAACTACCTGAGCGCGTGTGAGAGAAAAGCTCCCACTCCGGCAGAGTCCGGGAGAGAAAAGCGTATCCCGAAAAGTCGCTCTTCTCCCCTAAAAACAGGAAAACAAAGTTTTTGGCTCCCTTTATGCGTCCGGAATCGGTTGATCCGGCCAATCGCTGGCCAGGGCCGGATTAGAAGAACACAAGGAAGAGACTTGTTTTTGTTGTTTTCTTCTTTTGTTTTTATTGGTGTCTCTCCATAGGATAACTATGTTTCTACATGTTAGTATTAGAGACTGCTGTTTGAGAGTTTTTTGCGGGGTTGTCGGGTGACTGTTTGCCCTGCCGTGCTGGGGTAGCACGATGAGAAGCAAGTTGGTGGAGCTCTTGTATTTCGTCACTTTTTTTACGAGTGTGCTGTACTCCACGGATGGACATGGATACGGTAAGTTGGCATATTTACTTTTTTTTACAAAATTGTTTTTGATATCAGAAAACATTAAATAATATCCCCTCTGATATGTTAATGTTTTCTGTAAAATGATAATAGAAAACTTTGTTGAATATATATTTTTAATTTTTTTAAAATTACGTTGAATTTTTTTAATTTAATTTTTTGATCGAGAAGGAAATATTGAAATTCTTAAGTATATGTGGATGCACGAAAATTAAATTTAGAATTTTGAAACACGTACTTTTAAAATAAAAATGTAGAAAAGGGCATGTTTTAATAGATGTCACAATATTTGATATTTTAAACATATTTCAACAGAATATACGTATGGATAAAAAAGACAACTGGCGACCCAAAATATTAACATATACATATCCGACTTTCAGAAGGTTAAATACGATTTGGCGGATTTTAATTCTTGTGTATAAAATATGTTTCATAAATCACGTCCTAAATATAGTAAATATAATTCCTTCACTTTTACTATAATCATTAACTTAAAAAAAAAGTAACGATTGTTCTAAATCGGTTATTATTTCATTTTATTATATATCTCAAAAGTTTTGTTACTTATGTATCTTACTTGCCATAGGAATGCAGTTTGTAAATTTATTAGATAAATAAATACATGAAGTGACATAAGTTATAATGTCTAAAGTAACACAGTTCAAATAATAAATTCTGAAATTATACCAAAAAAAGCATTTGGTACAAATGTTTTTAAAAGTAAATTACTAAATGTTTCGAATTTTTCACTCAATTTATTACCCAAACATAATTTTAAATAACAAAAGTCTTTACTTAAATAAAATTTTGAATTAAGGACTAACGTTTATTAGTTCATTAAAAACGAACAGAAAAAAATACAATTTTATAAAATAATGTATTAAAATATTTATTGAAAATGTCGGCATTATTTCATGGTTGTTGTGTTTGTATGCATAAATGTTTGGTTAACCTTTTGAATTTAAAATTCAATTACCGTCCTCATCCGTAGGGGAATATTTTTCCGAAGATCTTTACCTGATTTTAATAATCCACTAAATAAATTAGCTACGTTTTTCTTAGTAACCATTTCTTATTTTTATAATTTGCTCCAGTGCCTTTTCGAGTAAAACATTTTCATATAAATTGTTGAGCAGTAATTACAATCAACGGTTATTATGACTAAATATCAATAAATGGTCGGCATTACATGAATATCCTGATTTCAAATCGATATCACACAGTTCGTTGATTAAATAAACGCCGAACTAGAGTCGCACAATACGGCATTGGTTATGACAAGTGATTTAACTATGTGAAAAACTCGAAAGCAGTACTTCGGTATGTTAGAAAAGTTTTTTAGATCATTTTTCATACTATCATAATCTGCTTAATCTTGCATATGCTGAATAGTTTTCTAAAATCCTACACTTTTACTCCGTGAGCAAATAACACGTTTGAATAATATTTTTTAATGTATATTACAAATGTGGTGTTAATACGTGTTAAATCTTAAAATAATTTATAAAATTGAAGGGAATCTACGGTGTCAGACTTTTGAACAATATTGCTTCGGTTGGCAAGGTTTACGTAAATGATCAATTCCCATTTCTATATTCTGCTAAAATTAAGTTTCACACGAAATAATTCTGGCCGTCCTCCAACCCACAACCCACATATTTGTTTCTGCTAATAAACATTTTTTAAGGAAAAAAATGGACAAATGCCATTAAAATACAATTCGGTAGAAAATTTCAACACTAATACTTTATAATCAATAACATAAAAATATCACATATTTAATGTGTAGTGAATTTAAAATTACATATTTATATGCAGATATGATAAAAAGTACATATTTATAAAACCATATGATACAAATATTTTCATTTGATGCATTTATAGTAAAAGGTTTAATCAAGTTGAAAGTATTAGTGATTTCAAAACTGTCATAAATAACATGATACTCATCTCATATATATATATATATATATATATATATATATATATATATATATATATATATATATATATATATATATATATATATATATATATATATATATATATATATATATATATATATATATATATATATATATATATATATATATATATATATATATATATATATATATATATATATATATATATATATATATATATATATATATATATATATATATATATATATATATATATATATATATATATATATATATATATATATATATATACTAACCGTACAAATTATGGGTGAGTGAATAAAATGAAGATATCATTGAAACAATAGATTTATATTCAAGTTTTCAAGTTTTTTCCTCTTTATAAACACATTACGTTTAATTAATAAATATAAATAACATTTTAGATTGTCGAGTATATCATTAATTAAATACTCCAACGATGTTTTCATGCGAAATAACATATTGTGATTAACCCAGTGCATTTATCAAGGATAGATCAGGCCTCAATCTCCTATCCAAACATCGGCAAAAAAACAAATTCGCAACTAGTTTATCGATTTGAATAATGCAGACTGAATTCCAACTTTCTCTGAAATGGAAGGGTTAGCGAAATATGGAAATAAGCATCAATTCTTAAAGCATTTACAATGAAAGGTTTCCAGCTTAACCTTCGAGCAATTTCACGAACGCATTTAATTACTTAATTAGATGAGTTGCCAGATTCTCTTTATATTTCATGTGAATTATCCGATCGCGAAGATAATCCTTTTCAATAAATGACGATGCATAGAATGCTTGTTTGAATATATGCTAAATATAGAATATTGTTTGAATTTATGGTAAATATTTAATATTGTTTGAGTTTAATGAGCGCGGTTTGAAGATTTGTAATTGATTATCTAAAAATTCGAATATGATTAAGTAAGTGAAACAATAAGCATTTTTAGGCAACATTTTCATATTTTAAATGTTCAGTGAAAACCATTTTTGACTATTGACATCATAAGAGATCAACATGAGGGCTTTTAAAACTAATATGTGTAAAATGGGTGTTGTAGGAAAAATATGTAATTGTTTTGATTATATTTGCATTAAAAGTGCAAGGATCATCTAATATTGCATTAGTTTACAATTATATACTTTAATTTATATAACATATAATATGATAAAAAGTGCATATTTATACAACCATATGATACAAATATTTTCAAAACTTAATATTTACTATTATTTAATACTTTATTAGTACTAAGCATTTTATCTATCAATACAAATCTTTACATAAGATCATTAGTCAAGGAAATTAAAATTTGAATTAACATTAATACATTGTTTTTAACGCAATATGCAGATTTTATGATGGCCTAAAGACATTTAAAAAAAAATTATAACTGTTTTTAATAGTGCACAGTGCACTTTTGTACTAAAATGTTTTGTATGGTTAATAACACTGAATTAATCTCAAAATTCAGTAGTTGTGATTGTTGTGTGACCAGTAATGAGGAAACAAATTCGCCAACTTTATTGAAATGCAGTGAAATGACAATATATATATTTTTAATAGTTCTGGATATTTTATGAAAACAACGAGAAGAATGATTGTAAATTGATAATTTCGTTTCAATTATAAAACTTCACGTTCCACCATAATACTTATACTCGTCAAACATTTCGAAAAAAAATCCTGAACATTTTAATTTGTTTTTAATTAAAATAAACAATGCAGTTTCACATTTAATTAAAATAGGAACCTGCATATTAAAATCTTATCAGCTCATTATTAAACACTGTTCAATAAAAAGAGTTTGCAGCGTCTTTTGCGTGGGTGACTAATTACTTATTGTATTTTATCTTTAGAAAAAAAAACATATTTTTTTCAAAAGCGAAATGAAGTTATGTGATACGTTGTGCTTATTAATATTACAATTTTTTTTACGTATTCCAATGGTTAATGTATTGTTTATTTTAAGCAACTGATACAAAATAATACAAACCTGTAAATATTATTTAAAAAAACATATACCTAGCCAATAACTACTTGATTAATATGTCAAAATTAATTTCAATATTTCGTTCAAAATACGAAAAAAAGTGCATTTATTTAATTAAAAAATAGGACTTTTTTAAATGTTGATTCTAAATATACTGCAAAAAGGAGAACACATTATAAATTGGTATTTTTTTGTTTTAAATCGTTTCGAAAAGAATTCATGAAGTTTAAAAAATATTTAAATTTGTAATTATAATTACGCAACTAATATGAAACTGCAAAAATCAAGTATTGTGTGACGCAATCTTCGTCATACCACTTGTACATTTCAACCCCTCTTTCCCACGTACTTCCCTGGTCCAGCCACATAAATTATTGCTTGGATGAATGGTATATCCATCATAAATCCAAGTGAATGGTTATTTCAACATACATCAGACTTAGAGGAACCAGGGCGTGCAGTAAACTAAAATCTATGGAATTTTCGTGACACCGACTCCTAAACGAGTTACGAGTTCAGGTGGCCCAAAAAGGGTCCAGACGACTATAGAGATTATAGCTTGGCTCAATGGTAAAACTAAGTGAATGGTTATTTCAGCAATACTTTAGACTTCGAGGAACCAGGGTGGGCAGTAAAATTAATATATGCATTACCTTTCGTGACACCGCCTTTCAAACCTGCTTACAAAATTAGGAGGCCCAATGAGGGACCAGCTGACTATATGGAGATCGCCCAAAGTGGCCAATCGGACAAGAATTTGCAAATCTAGAGGAGCACTTTTGAACCTCACTAAGACTGCGATGCACAGCCCCAATTAGATTCTTAATGATACTCATGCCATGACATTCCAAAATAGACTCTCGATTTGAGAGTTTGGTTGCCTTTTTCTGACGGAAGTGACGGAAAACCAAAAAATGTTTTGGAGATGCCCTAACTTTAACTTATGTTAACTTTAATTAAAATATGTTATATCCTTTTACATATCCTTATCAATATGTATAGTGAGTTATCCCATACCTTGTTTCCTCGTACTTTAAATAAACTCGTTAACTTGATGAATGCATTGCATAAGAGTTTCCAATTTTATTAAGTTAGATGTTTCAGAATTTTTTGCTATCGACTGAACAGGAAAATATACGTTCCGGGTAAAATTAATACTTAAGAAACAACATAATTCTTATTTTTATTTACATTCGCTATAGCCTTAATCTTAGTCACAGTAATATTAAGTAATATTTTTATATTATTACATATTGAAATAATTTGTTGTTATAACATAAATAATTATTATGATATATTGCTTATTGTAGTCTTTGATGTAATTAGGGTTCTCATCGAGTCATTAAAATGATTATACAAGAAGCTACAACGACCTTGTTGCACCACTCCGGACATTGATCAGTATAAGTCAGAACTGTGAAAGAGGATAGTATATGTTGGGTTTCAAATATCATTTTGTTGTTTTACATGTATATAATATTGATTGGGATGTCATATAAGATTTTGACTTTGTTATTTGAGCGAGGTTTAATATTACAAAAACGATGTTCTTTGTTGTATCCTTTTGGATAGGAAAAGGAACTGTCTTACAAATATGTTTGTATTGCTTTCTTGTTATTTAAAGTGAACCATCTAAAAGAAATATTCATACTACAAAATAGTATTTATAAAAAAACATACGTAGAATATACGATACACATTTATATAATACATGTATCCATTGTTATTTTAAGTTAAATAAACTAAATTAAAAGTTAATATATTGTTCTATATTTATAGTTTATTCTGCATTCAAACAAGTAAAAATGCAACATTATTAAAGTGATACATTACATACAACTATTCAAGTAATTCATTTACCTATTATTTTTTTTAATAAAATATAAACAGATATTTTATATAAGAATATATGATTCTTCTAAATACATGATATTTCATTATCCCCTAAACACTAAAATTAAAAGAAAAGTATAACCAATACAGTAAAAAAAAATTCATATTTTTATAGGAGAACATGTCAAATTTTGTACAAGCTTTACTTGTACACCTATGGTGACGTGGCATACTACAATTCTCACTAGCCCAGTAGCATCAGCCCTTATGATCTTTCTCCGTAAATTCTGCTACGTCCTTTTTGTTAGTTTTTTGTGATTTTACTGAGTACGATTATTGTTGCATTCTAATGAGTCCTATAATCAAAATCTGGTAAAAAAATTTCGGAAAATAATATAAAACGTATTTCTGTATTTATCATAGTTTTTAACAATACCCCTACCAAACCACGAATATAATTATGCCTGTAAATAATTTAAGCTAAATATATAATAATTAAAAACATATTTTAAATAAATCAACATGTATTGTATGCGTTACTGCCGTTAGAAATACAAAAATTCCTTCAATCAACTTCAAATAAGTGAAAAAATTATACCCTTAAAACTTCTTCACCACAGGTACATCCGAAGAATTATATAAACGCATATAAGTTCCCCAAAGCATTTCTTTTCCACTTAAGATTCTCAGCGGGTCTCATCCAAGATATATCCCAGATATATATCATCCACTGGGACCCAGTAGCGTTCAAGATAAAACATCGTTCCCAGTGATGAAAACGACGCTTATTGATTTAGAAAACCCAAAAGCAAATATTTTTTGTTCGGCACGGGACGGAGCAAAAAAATATCATATTTATGGAAGAAGTTCGTTCTCTTAGCGTACCTTCTTTGGTTTGGAAACCTGCCAGGATGGTCAGTCCCCCAGTAAGAGTGGCCGGGATACACTAGAAATAAGCACTGAAAGATTGACTGTTGGAATTAATATAGTTGGGTATAAATAAAGAGAAAATGAGTTTTTTTGTATACAGACTGAGGTTGGATTAGAGTTATTTTTGGTGTCGGATATCAAGTGGCGTTTTGAGTCATAAAGTTGGGTTATTTTCCAAATTGACGCTTTTCGACTTAAGGCGATTTGTCTTTTTATAGGACTATCGTTTGAACGAGTCTATAACCAGGTATTTAAAGGATTAAGATGTAAGTTTTGTATAAAAAATCACATTTGTAATTTTTGTAATCCGTTTCCTAAAGTTGTTTTGCAATATATCAATGGCACTAAAAATCTAACGTATGTTTCTTTAGTGCCATTTACAGTGATATCGCTTGTTCTTCCTTTTGCACCGTCCACTTTTTATATAGTAAATAACCTATAAAATTGTAATTTGACTGAAATTCTGTTAATTGAAATAATATATCTTGTTAATGTAACTAACTATCTAACTGTTATGTTAATGTAACCAATCTAAAATACTTAACACAACCAGGTTTGGCTTCGTAATTTTTGGAATAATTTCCAATGACTAAGGCAACACACACCTCAGCAAACACCCTACGCAATCTCAATATACGGCATAGCATTGAACCACGATCATATATAACCTACAACAGTATTTACAGACGGGGATTGAAATTGTAGTTATTTCCAGACAATATTTAGGAACGAATTTGAAACCCTTCACTAAGGAGCTCTTTACAACTTGCCAAGTCAATGTAGATACTTGAACTCGCAATTTTCCGATTACGAGCAATATACTTTACTACTGGGAAACAGCTCTCCCTTGCTGTTTGTATAACTTTATATCAGGCCATCCATTTATATTAATTTTAAATTTGGAATAGTTATAATTATAATGATCATTTAATTGCATATACATACAATAATAAATTAATAGGTTACAAAAAGTTAAAAGTTTTTATTTTTTTTACCTCTACAGCGCTATAATCATGAAAGCTACAGAAAAACATATGAAAAGTGAATGGCTTCCCTATGAGGATTGTGAATTTATAGCACGCTTTTAATAAATGTACACATATCCCAACATATCCAAAATAATAACTTGGGTTAACGCAAATGGATTATTTTTTTTGTATATTTTTTTTTAGTTTATTTGAATTTGCAACTAAACGAACTGATTACATAACTGGAAACATAAGAAATATTTCATCGGGAAATTTAATTTAACTTTAAAAATCTTGCATGTCAAAATAATATTTTTGAAAGAGACAAGTCAATTATTTTTTACATCGAATTGCTGTATATGTTGGTCACAAATTGTTTGTGTTTTCCTATGCATAAAAAGTCATTCGTATTGGTGTACTTAACTACTTTGTGTATGATTACTAAAGCTAAGCAAAGTAATTTAAGTTTGTTTTTAATGCCAATACAGCTAAATGTGATAAAGCCAAACAATGATCATTATCCAATAATTTTTTACCTTCATCTATGTATTTCTGGTTAATATGTAGGTTTGGGTCATGTTTTGTATTTAAGAAATATTAATATCTGTATAATGTTTAATCAATATTTAGAAAAATAGTTTATTTTAAGTAGTAATAGCTAAACTGGTACAGCTATTTCTTATTTGAATATGTAGATTTCAGTTTTAATTGAGACACATTTGTTTACATCATACATTATAGAAATACATTGTCAGTTCTTTAAACAGTTTCCAATATAAAGTATATGAAATGTTTTCCCCAAGAAATACTAATTAGTATCGAAATAGATATTAAGAGAGAAATGACTTGCATCGATCTTTGGATTTACCGCTCTGGTAAAGACAACTTAAGTAAAACTAAAAAGATTTTAACTTTATATCAGTATTTAGCGGTGCACATTACTTTGCTTACTAATTTAGTAAAGTACGTAATTCGGTATTAAGGGATTATTAACACTTCATTCATCTAACCGTCATTACCGGCCCCAGGAAGAAATTCCCGGGACCAAAACTTCTTAATTTAGGTTTCCCCTTCCTTTCATTAAGGAAGATCCTCAGCGGTCGAAAGAAAAAGGAATTTTAAGTTCACCTTCGTATATAAGTTTTCCCTAACAGGATTATGAAATGCGAAGGAAATTGAATTACTTATGCGAGTCGTTTTAAAGAATTGCTTTTCGTCTGTAGCTTAGAAAACTAATGAGTGTTGGAATGGGAAACTTTCTTTACAGCGTGGCAATGAAAGGAGAGAGTCGGGATTATTACGTGGTGGGATGAGCGTTATGTTTCTTAAAATGTATTATGGATTGTAGCGAAGGACTGCGGGTGGTTGGAATTTTTAAATCGTGTTTTCGTTTTGGGTTGCATTTGTAACTATGTATGGTTCTAGGGTTTATGGAGACTTACAAAGTGTATGGTTTGTTAGTTATATTACCTTACGTTACTTTAGCTTTTAATTTTGAAGCATAATAATTTAAGTAAAAATTTACCATTTCAATATTTTTTTTCAATTAAAAAACTAAATTAAGTATACATAAATACTGAAAAGTTGATTTTTTTATTAAAACAAAACCCTTTTTTTACTTGTAGGTATTTATGTAAATTTATTTTTAAAATTTTAATATCCTAATAATGTATTAAAACTCTTTTACTACCATCACCATATTTTTAATTCTTTAAAATATCCGTTTTTTAACTTTTTTTTATTTGAATAACTTTAATATGTCCATGCTAAAATGTTTATAATATTTTTCAAAAACAATTATAATGAATAAGTTAAAATATGTTATACTTATTTGTAAATGCTCGTCAAATTGATATTTATAAAATACAAAATACTTTTAAAACATGATCTTCTTGATCTATATCAGAAAAAGTAATTGAACTAAACTAAAAGTAGGTAAGTAACATAGAAACTTAATAAAAGCTTACGTTCACAAGGGGTATATGTTCAACATATTTTACAAAGAAAAAATAAAATTTCAAACATATAGATGATCAATAATTTTTATTTAATATTTTATATTAAATACTAATGAAATCACTTACAGAACGTAATGGATAATTTTTTTTTAAATATTCCTTCGCAATGTGTCATTTGTAAAATAAAAACTAAACTATATTTTCAATAAAGCACCTATTATGTAGACAAAACCGGGGCTTTCTGCCGTTTGTGGGTAAGTTGAATTAACATAGCACTTTAAAATTACACTATGAATTATTTGCATAATAATGTATGTTCTTATATCATAAGAAGTCGAAATATTTTATTCGCAAAACTCTACATTAAAAAATAATTTGAAAACAGGTATTAATTTTATTATATTTTAATACTTTGGATGTATTTTATCCTACAATACATTTATGCATTTTAAAATGTGTAACTCATAAAACTGGAGCTCACTTGACGTAAAATATAGATACAGCTAATGAGAAAATTTCACGTTATTATTTTATTTCGCTTATTAATAATACAACAACATACTTGTATTCTCTGCAACAGCACATTTTTAAAGTATAAATTTTGATTTAATTATAATAAGTGAAACAAATCTCCAAGGCAATTACCAGGATCAAGAATAAATCTGGGATGATTGCAACAAAGCTTTTTTCTAAAAATACGATCTTCGTATCCTGATGCAAATATTCAACCATCCAATTAAAAGAGAATTATGCTAATGCAAAAAGTCAACCAAGCAAAGATAGATAAACATTTTTCAAAGTGCTCAGTTATTTTTTCTTTCACTGTCAAATGGATTTTCTGTTATAAGGAATATTCCACATTTCGATCTGAGACGATACAAGGTTTTGAATAAAACATAACATAAAGATTGCAATTATTTTATACTAGGGATTTGTGTAAGGAAGAAGATATGAAATGTTTTTGAAAAAAATATCACTTATACTGGGATTAGATGGATTTATCCTTGAAAAGATATACAAACGCATAAAATGTTTTTACAGTATATATATAAGTTATTGACATTTATTAATGTAAATATGTTTTCTTATAATGTATGCTTAAGTTTGAAAAAGAACACATATTACATTCAAACTATTAAACCACAACTTTTATTTAAGTATATATTAAAAATTAGTACAGACCTATTTCGTGGAAAAGTATATATTTAAGCAATATATTTTAATTCAAGAATAAGTGCTTTGAAACTTGTAAATCAATGAATATAAGTTTTTAATTTAAAGAAATTCTTCACATTAAATGAAAAACAAAAATACAAAATTATTCATAAGATTATATTTTTTTAATCGGACAGAACCAAAAAGGAAAAGCTAAGGTACAATTGAAAAAATTAAGAAAAATGAAACAAAATAAATTGTGTTGTTTAATTCTACACATTTTAAAATCTAACTAGAAATACGCAGATTCCATTTGCAACTATATATTCATTTATGTGTAGTTTTCTTACTTACGCATTTGGTAAGTTTTTATGAAAAGCTTAAGTATTTAATTACCTTTTTCTTAAAAAAAAGCCGTTTAAATAAACGAAATAGGATGAAATGGATATAATAGGTAAGGTAAAAAAAACTTCAAACAAAACATTTCAGAGTTATAAATGTTAAGACTTCTTACGATTTAAGGAGAAATAAATGGGGAAATGCTATCATAAGAAAATCTTCTGCTAAAAGAAAAAAAAAAACTTTTTTTGTTACACATACAAATCTCAAGAGCTTTTGTTTATGTTGTTGCTTAAAACAAAACACAAATGACAATTAAATACGCTAAACACGAAACTGCATTGATTTTGTTTAAGAAAAGTAAGTGTATATTTAAACTGGAATAAGATTTATAGGTTAGGTAATTAATTTTTACGTTTCAGGTTGTTTTAAAGAATTTTAAGTATTTAGTTTTAAATGCGTATATATATTATCGGTTATGTAATTATTCAAGAAAGATTTTGTGACACCAAACATGTATCTTTAATGAAAAATTCTTAAGTGAAGTAAATCTGATTGATTAAAAAAATTTATATAAAGTTATCAGATAATATTAAAAAAAATGCAATATTTAACGGTACCGTGTAGTTTACGGTGAACAAAAACTGTTAATATTTTGTGCTCATAAAAAGCAGTACAACTACAGTACTATTAATTCAATTGAAATACAATTGTGTATATATGTGGAAACAACGATATTTACAAACAAATATATAATGTGTTCTATATTTAGTTTACTTTTTATGAAAAAAAGTAATTTTATAACTGTTAGATTTTTGAAAAATAAGTTCGTAGGGTTAACTTTTCTAAAATTGTTTTCAATATATAATCACCAAATTATATATTATGTAGAATGCATTACATTTAAACTACTGAACCTAATTTTAATTGTAAGTTTGGACTATAAACACATCACAAAACTTTTTTATTCAAAATTAGAGAATTTGTATTTTTTTACCAGTAGTTCACACACACATTTTTTGTTCTAATAAAACAACTAAAATTCAGGTTTAATATATAGCTTTTAAGTGAAACTAAAAGTAATACAATTTCGTTTTAGTTGTAAATACACTCAAACCCGTTTTTGTGCGGTAGATATGGACCGCATAAAAAAACGCATAAAAAAATTCGCACAAAATCTCACGAGTAGCTATACAAAATAGTTTTCGCAACACAATTAAAAAATATTTTTTTATGCGGTGGATAGGGACCGCATAAAAAAGTCTCACATAGAAAATAACTCAAAACCTTACGAAATAACTAGTAATTGCTTTTTTAAACGAAATCAAGACACGAGGCTTGACAGCTACTTGGTTAATTAAAAAAACGCTCCTAATAAATAACATTGTCGAGAAATAATGGGATATTTCTTTCTTATATTATTTTGAGTATTTTATTTATAATTATCTGTTATAATTAAAAAAACGCATACTTTCTGGAGCACGCGTTGTTTATAAAATGTCATGCAATTTTATTTTATTAATCCGAATGCGGTCTCTAAATTTGCAAAACTCCCTCATATGGAGGTATGTGGGAATGTGACCTTGAAGTTTCCTAAATTCTTCCTACTAAACTTCCAAAAGCCTTCCTGAATTCTTCCGGAGGAAGGGTGACCGGGAGCTCCGCAAGTCGTTCCTCGCGATCCTTTAGGGCGGACATTTTGGGTTCCATGGGAACTCTTAGCGATGTCGTTTCGTTTCCTGTAAGATGCCTGGCGGAAGATCGCGATTTTTCCCTAAGACATCTTGAGGAGGAAGTTGTGCTATATGGGTAACCATTATCCTTCGTAGTCTGACAATACGCGAACTTGGTTCAAAATCGCTTTCGTCACTTGAAGATATCTACTACCTCGCACTCGTTTAGAGTTGACTTTTTTTCAGTTACCATGTAGTCAGTGATCAGTTTTTGCGACGACTGTTGTTTCACTAGACGCTTGTATATGTCTCGGTAGCCAGATAATCAATTATGTTCCAATTTTATTGAAATTTTCATATCGCACATATATTCACAAAACAAATCGCACAAAAAAAGTCGCACAAAAAAAATCGCACAAAAAATGTCGCACAAAAAAAATCGCAGAAAAAAAACCGCACAAAGGAGGTTTGAGTATATACTTTTTGAGAAAATTATACCAAAAGATGAACAAAAACTCGTTCTTGAAAAAATATCAAAAGTCCTTCAAAGTATCTTCCCAAGTAATTCTGGGGAAAACGGCCAAATTTCGCGTCGCTAACAGAGTCTTAATTTCGATTAATCAAGCATACCCTTAAAAGCATACTCCTAAAAGTATACCCCTAAAATCATTTTAGGGGTATGCTTGATTAATTTCGATTAATCAGGCATAACCCTAAAAATATAGTCTTTAGTAGAGATGACGCTAGAATCTCTAATAAACCATAAATCAATGATTTTTGTACATCCCTACCTATTTAAATGAATGGTATTTGATAAAAATATTGAATGAAACGATACACTGCAATATAAAACCGTTCTCAAACCAAATAGATTCAAGTGTTGTTGATAACTTATATATATTTCTATGCGCAGGAAATTGTGTGAATTAAAATGAAGGAACATAGGATATTGAACACATTATACATGTATTCGCATAAGACAATTAAAATTTAATTTCGATATGGTAATAAACATTATTTTTACAACTTTGGCATGTAATAAAACCTAAACGAAATCAGATAGATAAGTTGTGTTTCTTGCCTTTCTTGAGTAAACACCATTCCAAAATCATAAAAGCACTGAATTTTCTTCTGAGGATGAGTATATGAGAAGTATCTGTACAATTTTGACACACAATAAAATCTAAAGAGAATGAGATAACTAAATCATGTCGCTTGTGTATTTAACAACCCATAAATTAAATTAAACTAAATCATTGATCTCAAATGAATAAAAACTTTTTTTTTCTAAAAATCTGATATTGAAAAATTTGAAAACAAAATTCCGTATTTTCTTAGACATGAAACATTTTAAAATTCGAATAATCAAAATTTCAAGTTCTAAAAAAGACGATACATATTTAACAATTATATTAAACACAATGACATTTTTAAAACAATATGATTTTTTTAAAAAAAAATTACGATTGTTGCAATGCATTTTATAAATAGTTTCAAACATTTTGCCGAGAGTTATGAGTATTAATAAAAATATATAATGTATTTAAACAAATGTTATACATATTTTTAGTTAACTTTTTAATAGTTATTGTTAAATATAATAAGTTAATTCGATATTAAATATGCTCTAAATGTCCCATTTAAAGAAAACTTACATTACAATTATTTCTCTATGTTTAGTAATTAATCTATAACATATTTATAAAACAAAATTTACACTCCGGCATTTAAATAATTTTTGGAACATTGCATGATCAAATTTTAATATTAAAAAATATTATTTATTTAAACAAATTTTATACATATTTCCAGGTAACTTTTTAATAGTTATTGTTAAATATAATAAGTTAATTCGATATTAAATATGCTCTAAATGTCCCATTTAAAGAAAACTCACATTACAATTATTTCTCTATGTTTAGTAATTAATCTATAACATATTTATAAAACAAAATTTACACTCCGGCATTTAAATAATTTTTGGAACATTGCATGATCAAATTTTAATATTAAAAAATTAAATAAAATTGCATGCGAAGCATAAATGATCTTTAACCTGTTTGCTAGGCGAAGCTGTTCTCTTCCCAAGTAATTCTTGGGAAAATGGCCAAATTTCGCGTCGCTAACAGAGTCTTAATTTCGATTAATCAAGCATACCTCGCTGGCTGAGGCAGTTTTAAAAATGGCCCACTGTCACTGACCGCATATGGAGGGTGAAAAATGACGGTTGCATTTTTGCATGTTCCCGAATCCCATAAATTAGCTTTGGGAACAGGGTGTGCTTAAATGCAATTACTAGTGCCATTAGTAAAAGAGGGCTCGGGCTCAAAGAAGCTGGATGTGATAATGGGCAATGATTTGTGTGTTTTAGAATTGGTATAAAACATGTTATCTCTAGGGTTTGGCACTACTTATGTTTTCTGACATCGGAGACAAGTTCTTAATTGTTCGGACATTAAAACCGTTGTGGTGATTGAGCGACAACCAACTACTTAAGTGTATAATAAATTATTAAGTTATAAATGTATATCCTTTTAATTTATTTTCAGATTAAAAAATAATGCTTTTACTTTTTATTATCTACTGAATTATATGAATGGGTTAACATAATAAAAGTAATATATGTATTATTTCTTCAGTATGTTTACCAAATATTGTTTTGACGTTTGCATTTTTTACGATTGCATAAACATTCTTTGATTTGTTTATGTACCTTAAGTATGTTAATTATTTCTTTCTTTTAAAGTTGAAATTATTATACCTATTAATGAAGTTGAAAAATATTATGATTATATTTTGAGTGTAAAGGAGTATTTTCTTATAAATCTGCTCTCTCAATAAGTAGTTATTTAAGATCAGATGTTTATATATATATATATATATATATTTATTTATTACACGTAATATAAAAGTTATAAATATAAACACCTGGCGGATACAAACGTGTGTATCAATTCTAGTACCTCCAGTTTTTCCAGTATTACACGTAATATAAAAGTTGATAAAAATTCCTTTATTCAAATAATTTTCAAATTTAAAGCATTAATAGGACTTTTAAAAACCTTCTCTACTGATATAATTTAAAAAATATGTTCGTAAAATGGAATTTCTTAAAAATATTAATTACACCTTCTTGCAGTAAAACCAAATCTACAGATTTGAAATGTAGCTTATCCGTCAGAAATTAAAAATCATTAAATAATTTGAGATCGTTCGATTTGTATAAGATATTATTACTTCTAAATGACTGTATTTTTATAATATTTTACCCTAAATTTACTTCATATTTCATGTTTTATTAATCTACCAACTTCCAAGGTCGTGATAATGTTTTTTTTTTATCTAAAATGAACCTAAATGCCCAAATTAACTGTAACATACAGTTCACAAATCTGCAATATATTCAAGTGACAAAGTAGTGTAGAGTGTAACAGGATAAATCCTTGTATAATTACAATCTGTAACTAACTATTAACGCGTCCTTTCAGGCGCATAAGTGTCCGTAGCCATTTATTTGCTTCGCCGTCCTTGTCACATAAGCTTCTATTGTTACAATGCCAATCGGTAATAACCCCTATGTTATGGTCTCCCGTTCTTTTGTTTGTGACATTCCCTATCGAACGGGCCAAAGAAAAATGTTGCAAGTCAACGAAAGAAAACAACAGTCGCAGATCTTGCTGTGATTCCTGTATCTATCTCCCATGGTTACCTGTATCTAGTCGCAAAAACGCTTCTTAGAAGAATGTGGAGGTACATTGGAAGTTATATCATTTCTTTTATTCATACTAGACATATTTAAGACAATGGAATTCCTTTGGAAATATATTCAGTGAATGCACTTGTGATCGTCGAACTGGTTACTAATCCCACACATTTGAAACTGCTTTATATTTAATAAGGTTTATATTATAATTGAACTATAGAAAATGTTGTTCATTTGATAAATATATATTTTAAATTATAAATGAGTGAACAAAAATATTCAAAATAGGATTTAGTAATGTATGTGTATTATTGGGTAAGAACAGTTGACGCATGTGGAAATTTTCAATTTAACTGGATTGTAAAGTACACAATTTGTGAGAAAAATATGCATATATGCCGTTTTTTACTGATAAATATCATATATTTCATTAATTTAGGGGCTGCGAGATAAAAAAATTATCATATAAAGTTGTCCCTCGTAAAAAATTTGGTTTCATTTTTATATTGTAGATTTTTTCACTTTGTAATTTACGCTTCTAACTGCATTTATCTAATAGTAAAATTGTATCTCTTCTACAGACAATATATTTTGAAGTATTTGGCCATATTTTAAAAGATCAAAATAAAACACCGCGTTTGACAAAATATTAAGCTACGAAAATAGTTCGGGATACTTTTGGAGTGAAATATGAGAACAAATTGTAACTTAAAACCTACATACACTCAAAGAAAGGAGGACCAGATGGATATTCAGCTTTTCGAATTCATAAAATTTTGTGACGTTATATATTTGTATTTAATACAACCATGTTACCATAAGTGTGTGGTGTGACATATTCTACGTCATACCACTATTACGTTTCGACCACTTTTTTCCAGCGAATCTTCCTGACAAAAAGTATAACTTGGCTCAATTGTAAACCCACTATAAAACCAAGTGAATCGTCATTTCAACAATACATCAGATCTCTGGGAGCCAAACTGGGCAGTAAATTAAAATTATGTGACCTTTTCGTGACATCGACTCCCAACCAGGTTTCGATTTCAGGGGGATCACAGTAGGCTCAGCCGACTATATGGACATTCCCCAAAGGAATTAATCGGACAGGGACTAGTAAATCCAGGGACGGACTGTCCACCCCTATCAAGCTTTATACTACATAACTTTTAAATAGATTCTCTTTGATACTCGTACTGTGAACTTCAAAAATAGACTTTCTCGTTTTTGATAGTTTGGTTCCATTTTCTGACACAACTGTCGGAAAGCCAAAAAATATCGCATATTCTCTACTATATGTTAACTATATGTCCTAAATATATGCTAATTATTAAATGTTAATTTAAAAAAAATATATCATATTTAATCTCTTTTACCAGATAACTAGATAGTTATATCATATTATGTTTTTTCGCACATAAAAAAACTTGTTAAATTAATGAATGCCTTGACTAAGTGTTTCTGGTATAATTAAGTTAGATGTTTTCAGCATTTTAAGATATCGACTCACAATGCATAAAATACATTCCTAGTAAAATTAATAGTCAATACACAACGCAATGCTTATTTTTATTTACTATCACTTCAGCGTTAATGTTAACCTTAGTAATATTAAATTGTATTAACTTCTCATATTATTTATAAGGACATACTTATAAGTTACACAAATCGGTAGACATAATGTTTTATAATTGGATAATAAACAATTGTAATGACTTTCCTAAAGATGGCGTACATTTTTTTATGAATGGAAAGTTGTTTTAAAAAACAATTGTATAAAAATTACGAAATTATTAGGATGACTTAAAAATAATCAACTTTAATGACCTTAAAACTTGTAATTAGACGTTAGTATTATTATTGTATTTGTAATCAAAGAACTAATTTCAATGTTTGATGCATAATATAACCTTATTTTTTATAGATAAAAAAAATTTCAATCATACATGAATTTTAATTAAAATAAAATTCATACAAACATGTCCTAAAAATAAAATAAATATTTATTATTTATCAAAAGTAAAACTAATTAATTATCAATAAATTATAATTATTATCACAATTACTTATTATGATTAATTATTAATATGATTATTCAATAATTATTATGGTTAATTATTAATTAATATGATCAATCATTAATTATTACGATTAAACATTAATAAGTATTATTCATCAATTATTATTATTATCATTAATTATCATTAAAATAAATACATTTATTATCATTTTCATCATTAATTAGCATTAAAATAAATACATTTCTTAGCATTTTCATCATTTAAAATCATGATTATGTAGTCATTAATAATGATGTACCTATTTATCCTTTTTTTAATTCTAAAAATATTCTACTCTTACTTTTCTTTTTAATCAGAACAATCATTGAAATAATAGTACTGAGATTTCAGAACATCTAATGAAATATTTAATGTGTTACCTACATTTCGTTTTTCTAACATCTATTTTTTTCTAAAATGTATTTTCTATTTTTATGTTATACTTCAAAGGCACTTCTTGATATTTCTCGGAAAAGATAAACTCTTACATAGTTAATGATGCATATCATCAAAAAATTTAAAGATTCTTATTAACAAACTGAAGGTTTTTGTTAGCAAGTGTGAACTTTTCTTTGAGTAAATATACGTACGAAAAGTATTTAAAAAAAATTAAATGTCATGGGTTCTGAGAAAGTGTACGGTAAAAAAAATATTTTTATCCTGAAAAGTAAATGGATGTTAAAGTAGTTCAATTACTATGCAAATTTTGCGATTTATCTTTTCACTTTTTGTCACAAAATATTCTTTAAACATATTAAAGCAACCATCAATTTTACTAAAAATAATATTGACTAGCAGAAAAAAATAGAGTTTAAGTTGATGAAAAACATACATTAATTTATGTTTTTATTAAAATATGCATATAAAATATACAAAAAAATTAATGTAAACTCAATCACAATTTTAAATGTTTTAAAATAGAGAGAAACAATTACTTTGATCAACATTTAATTAGTCGTTTTTTTAAAATTGTACTTATATAATACACCAAATTTCAATTTAATGTTAATTCTATTTCTTCAACATTTAATTAAAAATACATTAAAATATACAATGATTGATCAACTCATTATGATCACACCATAGAAACATTAATACAATATATTTTAACTTCGATGTATACTCAGTTCTCTTTAAATGAACTTATTTAATTTTTGATAAAATAAATAAAGATTTTCTAACAATATTTTCATTAAATAATACTTCCGATTTGTGAGAATGTTGCTTATAGAGCAAACTTTTTTATTATGTTTTTTATACCTTACGTCTGGAATATTTACTTGGATTCAGTTATGGTCAGTTAATTTTTATAAAAAAATACATAATTTGTTAAATGTTTATCTATGTGATTATGTTAACGGTCACATTCATATTACGCCGTATGCAAGCTGTAACACAAACGTTATTCAATCGTACCACATACATTTTTGTAATCCTTAATTTGATGCACTAATGAACGAATATTGGTTTATACAATTTCGGTTACTCTTACAATTCTGGATATACTTTCAATTGTCAAACATTAATCAATCTATAACGCACACAGGTAGTATTACTCATATGAATTAATTTTGAAGATAAAATATTACCAGTGTTTATGTGCACTATTTGTAAATACGTATAATAAATATGATGTATGTAGCTGTTATAAGGATCAAACATTCAGAGTATTTTAGATTACATTTTAGCCATACCTTAAGAATCGCTAATTTTTAATTCTTATATTAATGAAAACAAGAATTGGAATAATTTTATTTTTAACAAATACTTCATATATTGTTTTATATTGATACATGAGAAACGATTAATTTAAAAATATTAAATCCAATTCTCTCATAAGTAAAATGTATGTAGTATTGTCTGATAACGTATTTGAACATAACAGAAGTGAAAAAAAATATGCGATGAAATATTATTCAAGATTTTTGGTTTGCATTCTTCGAACATCAATATGGGATCTCCACTTGTCAAAACAAAAGCTACATAAGATATTGAAAGCTTGAAAAAACTATAGGAATGGAATTTTAGAAATATAAAATTGTTTCTTTCGTTTGACAATTTTCAAGTATTTGCAAAGGAATAAGCTTGTATGTGTCTCTTTAAACTAAACTTATATATGTCCTCATATTGACAAACAATCAATCTTAAAGTCAGAGGGAAAAAAAATTCACGTTTCTTTAACGATGCTATTTGTCTTGCTGAAGGAAATATTATATTCCCTAAGATCACATTTTTGAAAAAAAATTCAAAAAATGCAAAACCGATACTACTTGCATTTCAAAACGAGTTTTAAAGTAAAAGATAGAAAAGTGGAAGGACTGGGCAAAGTAAGAAATACTTGAATACAAAACGCATTTTTCTATTTATCAAAAATTTATTCATTTATATGAATACGATTGTTCTAGTTTCAACAAACTTGTGTTTTCGATTTTTCAAATATTTCAACTGAAACGACCTAGTATTGTAAAAAAATATTTTTTTTTCAATATTTAAATTTTAAATCTGTATTACTTTAAAGAAAACGACACGAAACGGCGTAACAGTATATACAATTTTAATACGTATAACAAAACTAATTAAATTTGCTAAAAGTTGGGATAAACTTATTAGTTATAGTACACAATATATTAGTTTTAGATGTATGGTGTATACATTGAAGGTGATTACAAAATATTAAAATTTTTATAAAAATGTAAGTTTTGGTTATAATTTGGAATTGTGATAGGTACATAATGAACATTTTTCAAAGCTACCTACATGTGTTTACTTGGTTTATGCTTCAGCATCTAGTTTTTATTGATTATTCTAAAAAATAACTATAATTTAATATAGCGATGTTATCTATATTTAACTAATAAATTTAAACAAAGCATATATTATTCATATTAACTGCATAAACAGAAGTTCAATAATTTCATTTAAATATTAAATTAACTCATGATTAAAATATTTAAACTTATGTATATGTATTTAAAAATGTAAGTTAAATTAATGTTTTAAGAGCAATATTTTGGTAAGTAACATATCATTAATATCACTCCTCCAGGTTTTATTATCCCAAAACAATTAAAGTTGTAGTTAATAGAGATATAGTAATTCTAAAAGTTTCACAAATTTAAACTTTCAAATAAACAGTAGATTAAATAAGTTACAGTACATTATTATATATTTGTGGTGATGCAATTCTTGTTAGGATTTTTCATACGGATATCCCCCTACTGGTCTGGTCTGCCGACATATAAGATATATTCTAGTTGGTAGCAATGGCTGGAACACCATAAAAATAAGGGAATGGTTATTTTAACAAAAAACTAGACTTTGGGGAGACAACAGTCCGCCATATTTCAGTTATGTGATCCTTTCGTCCACCGAACTCCAACTATGTTTCAAGGGCAGGGGCCCAATGAACGCCATGCAGACAACATACATATTTCCCCTAATTAAACAATGAACGTTTGATTCACGACACACCTTCACGATCGATCTACGTTACTCAACCCTAAGTCAGATTATTTAAGCACACAAAAGGAGAAGTCAACGTTTCGGGTCGTTTATGTATTTAATCTTAGGGTTAATCTTAAACAGTAACTTAGATTATAACAATATTATTTGGTTTTCATACATGTATTGTATAGTTTTCAAGTGGTGGAACTTAATTAAATGAGTGTATTAAATAAATCAATTATTCATTTTAATTAATACTCTTTTATTCCCTATATTAATTAAATATTCCAAAGATAATAAAACAATTAATTTTAAAAGAACAATGTACCACTGAATAGTTATCTAAGAGTAATTATGAACATCATTTGCTCTATTTTATTAAATTCACAAAGAATTCAATTTATTTCTAACCCCATTACCATTTGGATTTGTTTTAAGAACTCATAATATAATTTACATTTTTCTCAACTGTAATTAACTTTAATTGAATAACTCGCCTTGCATTTTCTTTTAGATATTACATATTGTTATATCGGAAGTATCACTATGAAATACATTGTTATATTAATTATCATGTTTTATCCAATTCCTACGGAACTTCGAATTGAATTTCTGGTTATCAAACAATAACTTCAAAATTCATTCCCAATTTAAAAAATAATTATATATATATATATATATATATATATATATATATATATATATATATATATATATATATATATATATATATCAAATACAGTCATGATATATGTTTTATGTATAGTTTTTAAAAATTAATACAAGTCTTTTTCTAAGTTATATTTTTATTACAACTTATACATGTGTTTTTAAAAGTATTTTATAATAAAAGTCAGGATGTTTCAACGTTATATAGAAAACATATTTCTAACAGCTTATATTACTTTTACTAACTTATTCTACAAAACCGCTTTTCTTGTGTATATTTCATTTTTTTATTTTTATTTTAAGTATTTTTTTATTTTGACTCGGCTATAAAACGTAGCTAAACCGGATTTTGATAACATTACAAAAATTGAAGAACTAAAGTACATTTTTCCAAGTACTACTTGTGTGTTATTATAAATGGTATAAATTTTGAAATTATGATTCCAAATTTTAATCAATATATGTATACATTTTTATGTAAGATTTAAAAGAAATGTATAAAATCTACACCATTTCTCAAACAACTGTTTCTTTAAACCACAAATATTATACAGTAAAAAGCATTTTTTATGAATACTACACTATTAAAAATGAAAAATACAAGAAAGAAGTAAAATGTACTCGTTTTTGAGTACATTTGATGCTTATCATGGATCCGAATAAAACAGTTTCAATTTTGAAAAATACATGCACTCAAATATGAGTACAATGATCTGATGTTAGCCACATGGGCTGCATTCATAATTCACTTTAAATAAATATTGACAAATTACAACCAAGACTTACCGGGAATATAACCCAGATCCTCAGACACCATAGTTCAGAGCCTTATCCGTTAAACTACCATGGCGATGTGAATAAGTTATAAACACAATACTTGTTAAAAAGTTGTGCCAAAAGAATTGGAAGTAAGATAATTTATTTGTAATAACTCAGTTTCAATTTAAGTAATTGACATCAAATAATGCGAAAAAACATCTTCTGAACAGCTATTTTAAGTTTGCCATGTCGCGTTGCCAATATGACATGAAGAAGCTGGTATTAGAAATATTAAATCTTGTAATAATATATCTTGTATGTAATTGAAAGAAATATTAAATCTCACTGCTCATTTTTGAGAAAGTACGATTAAATAAATTGGAGTTAGATATCGCTCATTTACGACTTAATTGTACTCAAAGAAAAACGATTAGGTTCGGGTACTCATTTTTAAGTACTTTTTTTACAGTGTAGGAATATGAAACTTATAATTTATAATTGACTAAAATCTGCTTTAAAATTATGGGTAATTTAAAATAACCAAACACATCTTCAGATACCCCGTGTTAACATAACACACCCATTGCAACTACACAAATACACCTTAATTTAAGTGTTAGTTTATATAAGTGCGATAAGCAAACCTCACTTACATAAATTAATTACATTATCAACTTGAACAAATTAACTAACCCTAACCACACACCTGAAACTGTTTACTCAACCGTCAAGTACGCACTTTAACTAAGAGAATAAGCGAACTTTAAAAAATGAAGAAGCGATTAATATTCCTTTTAGCATCAGCAGCAGCATGCAGCGGAAATGGCGACACAAATAACATAAATTACTCGAAAAGTTTAACCATTAATTTTTCCTAAGATACTGAGAAACCGAACACCATGCCCTTCATAAGCCCTCTTCATCAAAGCGTGCTGCTATTGGAGTGGGTTATCCCTGCAGCGTAACACTTTCTAATTAAACCCTATTTACGCACACAGGATTCAAGAATCTTCTACTTGGGGGGTGTCATTAATTTTAAGTGTGCTGGCGTGCCTCACTTAAGATCTTTCACGCAACAAGTGAATGGTGGAATGTTGAAGATGTTGTGGAAAACAGAAAAAGGGGGGTATCCATTCTCTGAAAATCACTGATATTTTCTTTCGAAAGTATTCTGAAAACTCCAATGGAAGCATTTTAATAAAAGTTACATATAACAGTATTATTATCATGTTTATATGTAAAAATGCAACATATGGCAAATCTGAAGTTTGCGGTAGCGGGCATGGTTTTGGAAATATTCATTTTTTAGGATTTCAAAATTATATATATTTGAAACTTAACAACGCATTAAAATAAGTAGCGTAAGAATTCAATGTTAACCTTTCGCAAGGGAAGTAAGAGAAAAGTTGCACTGGTTGTGGCTAATTCTTAAAAGTGTTAATGTAGAGGGGGGAGTGATGTCGCTTTAAGAGGCCGGAAAAATATTTTTTTAAGCTTTCTGTAAGAATGACTTGATTTACAATAAGAGGCGTATAACTGTCTGACGGAAAGATCGTCAATTACAGGTTCAGGTTAGGGCCATTCATGTGTCAAAATACTGAAAAGCGCAACCGAATATGAACTGTAGAAACTATTAAAGAAACGCCACCTGTCCGAACAGGTGTAATTACCTATTGTACCACATACAGCTTATTTTGACCTCATGGATTTAAAAATTATTCTCCCATAACATTGCTTGAAAATGTCACACGCCTACCACTAGATATATATACTCTACGGGGCACATATTGTCCTAGCCCACACGCCAAGATTAAAATGTACACATTATGTATAAACACATTTAGACACCATTGAGAACGATGAAATAAGAAAACTCACTCCTTATGACCATACACAACCCTCTAACCTTCACCGGCCCCGAGCTACCCTGTCGCTTCTTCCTGCATGATAACTTGGTCACCACATGGTGCTGAGCCACCTCTGAATCGTTCAAATATGTAAATATCGTTTGTCGTCCGACACGTTCTACTCTTGTGACATACTACAGACTAATTGTACGCAATTGTATATACTTTATGTTGCCTCATATCTTTCTATGGTTATAGTTTATACCATAAAACCCCTTCTGTACATACATTATAAATATTCTCTCTGCCGGAATGAGCTATTCTTTATTGTTCTGCACTTGTGCTCACAAGTGCGTAGTTCGTATTTAGTGTTTGTCTCGTCCCATTTTTCACGATTTCATAATCTAAGGTAAACAAATTTAACCTCAGGTGTTAATAACGCAGTTTTACTGCATTCCGATTGGAGGTAATGGGGCCTTCGGCCCCGGGTACTCCATAACCACTGTGAAATCTATAAATCTCTGAACCCCCTGAAGCTCACATGATTTTGACAATTGAAAAGTTGTTTTGACTGATTTGAAGTTTAAATAATTTTTTTAGGTCTGCACTTTTTTTTTTACAAAATTTTAATTAATTGTAATGAGATAGCTTTCAAAGCACGCCCCAAAAATTAGATTAAAAAAAATATTGAAAAATGTAATATTTTCATGAATTTAAAATCTGCAGATTCCTGGACGTGATATCACGTCCATGAGCACCAGAGGGTTGAAGTAAATTTTTGAACTCTTCATTTTCGAAAAAGGTGACGATACCAACACGTATACTACCACTTAGTGCTTGAAATAAGTCACGGTAGCCAAGACAACGTCACGAGTAACCTTTAAATTGCCGCGACAATTATTGCTTCTTACAGCAAACAGTATACAAGTATTTGCAACCACACTTTTTTTACCGAATTACTTTTTGTTTTTGTTCTGAACTTGAAATCGTAGACATTGAATTTAAAAAATGTATATCTACATTCTGAAATATTCTTGTACGTATTGAAGTTTTTTTTTACCTGATGTATTCAAATTCAAGTATTTTTTTTTCTTGCAAATATTTTTGTGTGTCTTACAAATTATATAGTTTACAATTTCAGTTAGCCTTTTTTTTCATTATTTGTTCAATTGCTTTAACATTTCTAAAAAAATAATCTAAATATTACGGATAACATCGTCTGTTTTATTTTGAGTTTTGCTGTGAGCTCACTGGCTTTAGCTGAGAGCTTATAAAATCGCACAACATTGTTTTCTGCCATTTTCAAAAATTTATTTCCAGCCCTTCTACCAAGCTTGCTTTCCTTGTGAAATAAAATTTAATAAAATACAAGTGAAGAATATGCGATACAACTAAAGGACTGTTTTAGAAGAAATTTTTTAAACAAAACAACGTTATAAGTAAACACACTCAAAAGCGGTAAACTTTAACCGTCTGACGGAGCTGAGGGACCATGGAATTCTTTTTTTTCTCGCAATACACATATATTTCAATTTCATAAATATATGCATTGTTAAATTATTTTTTGAACATGAAGTGTTGGATTTTTCTTGGAAGATTTGCCTCTTAAAATAATTACATATATATATATATATATATATATATATATATATATATATATATATATATATATATATATATATATATATATATATATATATATATATATATTGTGACAGTGTGCTGTCACACGTTGCAATTTTTACATAGGGATCTGACCTATTTTGTACTTTGTGCAATTTGGTCAGATGGCTAGACTGACGGTCGCCGGTTTTTATTACTGTGTTACATTGTGGGAGAGTTTCGTCACTGAGCCATTTTTTACAACCACGCCAGGATTGGCCAGGAGGGGTGACCAGGAAGGGCGGAGCGAATTCCAAGTGGTGGGTTTGGTAATTTATGTAGAATTACAACCCCCACCCCAAGACACCACCGTGGGAAATTCAAGGTTTCCCACATGACTTTCAACTCTGCCTTTGCCCAAGAGATACGGGTAAATTTTTGCTCCATCGTCTCCCGTCCTCATGTCCATCTCCGGAAAAGTCCCAATGCCATGAGATCAGACGGCAGCGCTCCCATTTGGTACCAACGCCACTGATGCCAGGACACCAGACGAGCCCCTGGAGAAGGAAAGGTCCTGATGCCAGGACACCAGACATCAGCATCCACATTTCATGGTAACGCCCCTGGTAGCCGGTCATCTACACCCCAAACAACCAGCTAATCGCCTCAGACGGAACTCTCCCCAACCGGTACACGTGAGTCAGTATCACATTATTGCACATAACCCCCCCAACCATAAGTTTTCTCCTATATAATTTAATGTGTCAATAAAGCACCGTTTTAAAAGTAAATTATTGGTATGTATGTATTTTTTCCAAGACGACATTATTCATAAAGATACAAAAAAATAACACAACGCAATCCAAAAAATGTACTAGCCAATTTACCGCCACGATAGATGGTGCCTCGGACCAGTCTTAAATTTATTTTATTAAATTTGAGCTTATTTGGAAATTATTGCAATGTTTGGCAATTTAAAAAAAATGAATGATGTTGTATTGGAAATTATATATGGTAAATGGTAATAATAAGTAACGAAATACCTCCATGCAATTTATCTGGTTAAATATATTGTGTATTGATTGTTGTGCATGTATTTGAATATTTGTATCAGACTAGTTATATATAAGAAATATGGCTCCAAGAAAAAATAGGAACAATACGCCCGCTAGAGACGAATCTTCCGAAGACGAAGAGTTAATTGTTGGTAGTGCAAAAAGTGGCGCGAAGTTGAATGGGATAACTTTAATTTCTAATTTTGACGGACAAAAAGACGAAGTCAGATTCTACTTCGATCAATTTGAAGAAATTTCTAAATTAGCCAAATGGGAAGAACAAACTAAAATTACAGTACTTAAGAGCAAATTAAAAGGGAAGGCGCTTAAATTTCTGATTTCTGATCCTGCATTATCTGGAGCAAAGAACTTTAAAAAAATAAAAAATGCCTTCATCGAGTATTTTTCGGAGGAAACAGATATTAATGCCAAACAATTCAAATTTAACAACATTCAGATGAGAGATGGCGAACGAATTAAGGATTTATCACACAGGATTGTATTAGCAGCCAACGATTACCTGGGGGGATCAGCAGCTATTTCAGAAGAGACTAAACAAATGTTAGACAAACTTCAGCTTTCAAAATTTATAAACGCCCTATCACCGGAATTGCAAATCGAAGTAATTAAAAGTGGCCCGAAGTCATTCTCTGACGCAATTAAAACAGCCTCGAATTTACAAACAGCACTAGATTCAATTGCACAAATCAAATTAAACAATTTACTTACGGATCACAACAAAGTATTTGAACGCTCTGAATATAATGTGGAAAAACAGTTATCGGAGTTAAGGGAAGATATTAATAATCTAAGTATTGATTTTGCCAGAAAGGCAAAATTGGAAAAACCCTCTAAATACTGCATTGCATGTGGGGATACAAATCATTATTTTGCGGAATGTGAGACGTATAGGAATATTAAAATAGCTGCCGAGCGCACTAACGATAGCGAGATTGAGCAAAAAAGCGGATATGGAAATTTTAATCGAAAACAATATCCTTCGAATGAATTCAATCGCAATTCTTTTGGTAGGGGAAATTTTAGACAACAATTTGCGGAAAATCGAAATACACGGAATTTTGCAAGACAAAATTACGACGAGAATAGAACGGACAGGGGAAATTTTTCCGAGCGAGAATTTTCGGAAAGTCGAAATGGACGAAATTTTAATAGGCAAAATGATAGGGGTCAACAAACTGATGTGAATCAAATACGCGCTAATAATATAAATTCGGAAAGAAATCAGGGAACAAATGGCGATTCTGAGGTAACTAGACATGTGTCGTTTAATGAACAAGATCTAGTGGCGTCACCTCAAGTGAATACTTTGGTTGCTACAGTTAAAGGGAATGATTTGGCAAGTAATTCAGATATTTGCGATTTACCAATTATAACTGTAGAGGCGGGAGAAATTAAATTCTCTTCATTGATCGATTCTGGGAGCTCGTGTTCATTTTTAGAGGCAGAAGTATTTAATGAAATCAAAAAAACGCAAAAAGTATCAATAATACCCCAAAATATTTCAATTAAAACTGTGACCGGAGAATTAGTCAACTATGAATGTTCTTCAAAAGTACGGATTAAAATGGGAAATAAATTTATTATGCATACATTTTTTGTCATAAGAGACAAAATTGGTGAGTATCAAGCGATTTTTGGAACGGATTTATTAAAGAGATATCAAACGGAAATCAATTTTGGTAAGAGCTACTTAAAATTTGAGGGTGAAATTATACATTTACAAAAGAAAGCAAGCGTTGCTCAAGGTGTTTGTAATAATATGACTCTTATACCTGGTTCACTAAAACGAAAACTAATTTTACAAAGCGGTCAGAGTAAATCTGTCGAGATAAAATTAAGACAAGATATCAGTAAAGATATGGAAGTATTTTTCCAACCCAAGCGTTTGAAATCTAATATCGAAATTATACCAAATATGGATAAATCGGATAATAAGCAAATCACAGCTACTATTGTAAATTTGGAGGGGAAACCAATTATACTTGGAAGGCGGATGAAAATTTGTGATATGATTTTACGTAATAAATTTCAAAGCGATATTAATAAAAATAATATAGGCAAAGATGAAATCAAAATTGCTCATGGGTCAGGTAAAAATGATATCGGGTATCAGGTGGATTCCCAAACTAGTCGGAAAGTGAATACAGCGCTATGCAAGGTAACAGAAATGGGAGTAAGTAACTGTGGAGTTTTACCTCAGATTGAAAATTCAGTCAAGCGTACTAGTGAAAGTTGCTTAGATAAATGTACAGCAGCTGGTAATATACAAATTTTACAAAATGGTAAAATTTTAGAAAAGTATAGAGTTTATACTACAAGATTAAAAAAAATTGAGAAGCGTAAAATCCATTTGGATTAATTTGAAGGTGTGAGAGTTTTGTATACTGTTGTATAATAAATAACTCAGGTAACATGGTGTTATGTAATACATCATAAACAAATAAATAAACAGTATGCAATTGAGGTATTCAACAAAAATATGAATGAAATAAGTTGTGTGGAAAGTCATACAATTGTGTTCAAAATCAATGAATAAAATATTGTATGTAAGTATAACATAAAATAATGTGTACAAAAAAAATGCATAGGGTAATTTGTGGAAAATACATAAAATAATTTGTGTAATTAGGTAATTTTGTGTAAAGACATAAAATTATATTGGGATAAAAAAAAAAGTATCTGGCATTCAATAATAAAAAAAAAAAGAGGGAAAAATTTCACCCATTTGTAGACCAGCTGTGAGACATTTCCTAGGAGCGCTTTTTTTTGTTGTTGTTTCTGTTGACTGAACCCCCGGGAGGGGGGGAGACGAGTTTCGATGCCTATTTTGGAGGCTAGCCGCTCTGTAGTAGGGGAGAGCAGAAAAGAGGGGTCACCGGTTTTGACCCGTCGACGTTTTAGGGTTGCAGGAAAGAGGCGCGCTTTGCATCGTTGAGTTGGCATGTAAAATAAATTGGCGATTATTATGGGAAAATAAGGAAAATGGTTGTCAATTATTAAATGCACATAAGATTTTTCCAATGGGTAGAAATAGGTGTTGATTGCTGAAATAAAGGGATTAGACATGTTTTTAATGTAGAACATTTGTTCTGCCGGGTAGAGGTTCTACGGGCAACAATTGAAAATTTATCTCTTGGCGGCGATTTAAATATGTATAAACCGAGTCATAGTTAGGTAAACTATTACAAGATTAAATGGTTATGCATTACAATGAGTTAGATATTCTCAGAATTAATTTCAGGGACCAATTAATTGTTTATGGACAGGAAATAAGAAAATTTTCCTTTTACAACATTGGCGTGTGACGCCAATTTGGCGACAAAATTTTCTGTGCGAGCACATGGTGATTAAACGAACTAAGCACGTTTAGGGGAAACAATTCATATTAATTTATGGCAAATCATTCAATTTACAATGAAATTTGAAAAAAAAAAGCGGAGTGATACGAAACCTTACCTGTGCTTTTAATGGAAAAGCGGTCTGACGATTTGAGTGCCACATGGTCCTTAGTCGGAGTTCGGGAAATGCGTAAACAATCGAGGGACCGAGCCCCTTTTCACTTCTCTTCGAAGGGGGAAAAGTGTGTTTTGTTGGCTAATTATTGTTGGGGTGAAAAGTCCGAGGGTTCGGTTGAATAGGGAACGTCCTTGGTGGGACAGTTTTTTTTTTTTTTCGCGGGGGTTTCTTAAGCTATGATGTCGAGAGTATGGGAGAATGCAGACGATGCGATGGTTCTGTTTTGAAGCTAGTTTGAAGATCCCACGTTAAGTAAGGGATTTTGGCGTTTGTGTGAATAATTGAGACGTTACGTATTATTTCTGTGTGAATTGAATTATGGACAATTAGAAGCGTCTTGAGTATTATTGATTGATATTGTGTAGAATTAGATAATGATTGTTTCTATATATGTGTTGTAATGATATAAAAAAAAAAGAGAGGAAAAATGTGTGTGACATGTTTACAGTATAACATATTTAATTAAAAAACTGTTAAGAATCAATGAATTATGTGTGATTGAAGAGACTATCAAACATGGTTTTCTGTATAATTGAATAATTATATAAATGATTTTAACTAATAATGCAATTAATTGTGACAGGAAGAATAATTGTAAAAAAAAACATTATTAGTATATAAAAAAAAAAATGTGACGAGTTAGCGTAAATATAGGAGCGCATAGAAAAGTATTTTGCGACTCATTTCGCATGGAGATATTTTGTGTTTTAAAGTGTATAACTGTATTAATTAGTGTACTTTAATTTTAATTTTGGTGCTATTAATTGGAAACTAATATGACACTTTTATAAGGAAAATCGAACTTTATACAGACAATACGAACTTTTAGAAATATAAACTTTTGGGGATATGTGTGATTTTGAATAAGTGGTGTGACTGACTTTTTATAACTTTCCATTGAGATTTCCAGAAGATAAAAGGTACTGTGACAGTGTGCTGTCACACGTTGCAATTTTTACATAGGGATCTGACCTATTTTGTACTTTGTGCAATTTGGTCAGATGGCTAGACTGACGGTCGCCGGTTTTTATTACTGTGTTACATTGTGGGAGAGTTTCGTCACTGAGCCATTTTTTACAACCACGCCAGGATTGGCCAGGAGGGGTGACCAGGAAGGGCGGAGCGAATTCCAAGTGGTGGGTTTGGTAATTTATGTAGAATTACAACCCCCACCCCAAGACACCACCGTGGGAAATTCAAGGTTTCCCACATGACTTTCAACTCTGCCTTTGCCCAAGAGATACGGGTAAATTTTTGCTCCATCGTCTCCCGTCCTCATGTCCATCTCCGGAAAAGTCCCAATGCCATGAGATCAGACGGCAGCGCTCCCATTTGGTACCAACGCCACTGATGCCAGGACACCAGACGAGCCCCTGGAGAAGGAAAGGTCCTGATGCCAGGACACCAGACATCAGCATCCACATTTCATGGTAACGCCCCTGGTAGCCGGTCATCTACACCCCAAACAACCAGCTAATCGCCTCAGACGGAACTCTCCCCAACCGGTACACGTGAGTCAGTATCACATTATTGCACATAACCCCCCCAACCATAAGTTTTCTCCTATATAATTTAATGTGTCAATAAAGCACCGTTTTAAAAGTAAATTATTGGTATGTATGTATTTTTTCCAAGACGACATTATTCATAAAGATACAAAAAAATAACACAACGCAATCCAAAAAATGTACTAGCCAATTTACCGCCACGACATATATATATATATATATATATATATATATATATATATATATATATATATGTATATATATATATATATATATATATATATATATATATATATATATATATATATCTATATATAAATGCATATAAATGCATATATATGCATATATATATATATATATATATCAGAGACGGTAAACTTTACAAGTTTGCCTTATTTGTAACCGTTCAGATGGTTAAGAAATTATATATACGTTATTTTATATGTTTTGGTTTTGAATATTTCATTTATAACCGCAGTTCATACAATATGTCATTTATATCACTGATTCATAATATTTGTCATTTTATAACAATACATAATTCGTTGAGTATATACATAAAATTGTGAAGTTTTTAAAACAAATTAATTATTTATTATGCTTTATTGCACGTATCTCAAACTGCTGCCCTACGGTTTTGCAATTTATGGTCACAACTGATGTACTAGGGTAATGATAATACATTTCCAACACCATTATGGACAGTTCGAACTAGTAATATCACGCTGCATGGAACTAGTTCAAATGTTCAATTTGATCCGAGTTTGGTACAAAATTTCCTCCACTGCTAATGCAACGTATTACTCACACTCGTAATGCGACTGCAGGACTGATGGCGACTATAGCATTGTATAGCTTGCACTCCCACTGTTTAACATATGCTAAGCCCGTATCTACTTAATAATTTTTAAGGATTTGTGGCTACAATTATATAATTTTCATTATATTTCAATGTATTTGTATTAATGTTATAGGGTGAATGCACCAGATACCGGACAGTTGGAATTTTTTTAAAAATCTAACAGCATATCATTATGATTTTAAAAGTCCATTCAATAAATGTTACTCAAAGGCTTTTAAAATGTAGGCAAATCCTATTTTACCGTCTAATGTGAATTCAGTAGTCATAGCGATTTTTATGTTTGACACTGGCCGGAAATGGTACATTGACTTGTCGGAAATCGGTACATTGACCCGATACAATTTTTTTTAAATTTTTTTTAAACAATTAAATAATGATACTAGCCGTGATATTATAATGACACTAATTCTGTGATTTAAAATATATATTTAAAATACGTGATTAAAACTGGTATTGTACAAGAATTCTCAAAAGTATATATTACATATTATTAAACATTTTTTTACATCTAAGTTAAGCATAGTATACATTGATTTTTATGACATAAATATGTATATTTATTTTAAAACGAAAATTTTAATTTATAAAAGAAGTACTGTATTTACTTACACAATATGATTGTTGCTAATTGGATTACAGTTGTTTAACCAGTAAAAAAAGAGCTAAATAGTTTTTATTGATCACTAGTACCAAATATTTTTGAAATATTTAGAGATTAGTATGCTCAAATAGTTTAATATTTTTGTGTTTTAAATTTTTCCATATTATTTTTTCATGGTAACATGGGTAAATACAATAACACACATTAATACAATTTTTTCGACATATTACAATAAATATATCTCAAAAGTGATAAAAAAGACTTACATTATTGAAGAATACTTAGAAATAAAGAATTTACTAATTACAGAATATACTTATTATACTTTTAATATTAAACATAAATTTAAAGTATTCTATTTTCTTACACAATATGATTGTTAACAATTGGAATACAGTTGTTTATTCAGTAAAAAAATATTATATAATTTCCGATGTTTTTGTGTTTTATGTCATACTTTTTTCCAAATTAACTTTTCACGTCCACAATAACACACATTAATATAATGTTAACGTACGTATTACAATACGTACGTATTTGACGTATTACAATAAATATGTCTCAAAAATGATTAAAAACTGACTTTACTGAAGAATACTTTTAGTAATAAAGAATATACTTATTAAAGTATACATTATATAAAATATTAAGAATATACTTAAAAGTATAATATACTTTTAATATGAAACATAAATTTCACACATTATCCTATATTTAAAACCACACATAAAAATTTTCGTTTAGTTTCAGCCTTGTGATCTACACATCATATATCAGAAGCCTGCTTATGTATTTTTTTAAATAAAACTAAAACGAGCTAAACTTTATTATCCACACGGTATCGCATCGTAAAAATAAGACGATGTTGGTATTATTTCGAATGAGTGCCTGCAATTTGTTCACGCCTTTGCGAACATTTTCCTTATTTTTTTTATCTCCCTACTGCGGAATAGGAAATTAACAAGGAAGTGTTAGAAAGTTTCCATTTCGAAACGTCGCTGTTCTTTTCGTAGGTGAATATTACTAAGATTTTTTTTTTTATCTAACTTAGTAATTCTTTCTTCCTTTTTTTAAAAAGTTAAATGTAAAAGAGACAATTAAACCAAGTAAGAAAGTGTTTTTTAGATGGGAGTTTCTTGAGAAGATAGTAATCATAGTTTCGTTTGTTGATAACGTATGTTTTATGTTTCGCAAAGTTCCTGAAAAAAAAATATATGAAAAAGATTTTTATATGATATGAATTTTCATCTTGTCACTTATGAAAGTAATTTTAGATGATTCAGTAGTATTCTGTATACTGATTAAAGTGCATAGCGCCCCTTAAGTATAAAAATGTAATTTAGATCATATAAAATAAAATATAATGTAGCAAAAAAGCTTATAACTATATATTTTAATACATTGGTTCTACGGTATTTCTTACATATCTTTTTTAAAATAAATATGTCTAAAAATATTTTAATTATGTATACTTTAAGTGTAATTAAATAAAAATTAACTCAAAGAAATTGATAAACTAATTATTTAATATATTCATTAGCACATGCTCTGATTTGCTATTTTTACCATAATATTACATTTATATTTGTACATTTAGGTACGATTTTATCAAATCTACCAATTTTATTTCAATAAATTATAATTTCTGAACAATTATTATTCATATAAATATATATTGATGTTTTCAATCTAAAAAATTCAAAAATACAATTTATATTCAATATTTCGATAATACCAGTTAAGGTCTATTGGCAATCAAATAGGCACTCTGTGAAGCTATCTACGGAATACCAGACAGTCACTTAGCGTGCGTATGCAAATTAAGACACTGATGTAGGATCGTAATGTAATATACAGTATGGCACGTTTAAATAGAATACGTAAAAGCGCACCAACATGAATCTATTACCAACAACAGGTCTGATCAGTCGGATAGGATTGTGTAAGGTGAATTTATACATACATCCATGTCCTGAACACTTTTTTTAAATAAAGTGCTTTAAATATAATAAATTGTTTGATTTTCATTTTGAATATATTCAGAAGTAAAATGTTTTATTAATTTCCTTTTATTATTGATTATGTTATTTTATTTATTACGTTACGTGCAGGTTCAAACCTTACACGCATGTCGTACGCTATATGCTTATAATTTACTTTTCTTTAAATTTAGAGTTCAAATAAAGTAACATACTTTAAGTAAAATAATATTTAATAATTTCATTTAGTAGTTATAATTGATAAGCGGCACTGATGCAAAATGGTACGGCATGGATATTATATATTTCTTAATGTCACTTATAATATGAAAATTTTTAATCCACAGAGGGAAATTTTAAAACTGTAAAGTGGTTTTCACTGCAATATAGTTGAATATATATTTCCAAGTATTTTTTAAATATTATTTTAATAAATTTAAAAATACTCTCGTACTTTATATTAAAAAAAATTAAAATCTATAAATCTAAACTATATGTGTAACGCTAGAAAACCCTATTGTAACGGTTATTTTGATCTTGATCAAATATTTTTATAACCCAAACTTGCAAGGCAACATATTGTAAAATAAAGTTTGTAAAAAAATTAAAAACATTGTCTTCTTGCTTTACAAAACAGTTAAATTCATTTAAGGAGAACCATTTAAAAGATATGACACTACCAGTTTAAGGGGGTCCGATACCTTCGACATTTTTTTCTTTATTTTTATACTTGTACAATCCGATTTTTTTTCTCTTTCTAAATATGCATAAAAAACCATTTTAAGACTCTCAATTTTTTTTTAAATTGCACATTTATTTTTAAATAAAAATTTTAGTACATTTTTTAACAATTTTAAAATTCCTACTCCTTTTTTGTTTTTCAATATTTTGAAGCAATTTTTTTTATTTAAGATCTTGAATAATATGTAAATAGATGTATGCATTCCAATTTTGATTCAGATACATCACTTTAAAAAAATAAAATATATTAGAAATTTTGGAAAAAAAATTGACGAAAAAAAATAAAATTCCATTTTAAGTGGTTTTAAAAAACAAATTATGATAAAAATAGGAAATCTGAATGCATACATCTATTTAAAATATATTTATCTTGTTATACACACAAAAATTATGATTTTAAGTATAATAGTAAAAAAGCCTTAGCATTTTTAGTGTTCATTAAATTTCAAAACCACGAACAGAGATATTTGCTTTTAAAGTTTACATATGATACAACTATGTTATAGGAACACATCATTAAAACATTCATAACTAAAAAAGTAATAGGAATTTTTTGAAGCAGTTTTTTGTGAGTTATTAAGATAAGTTTGAATATTATTTTTTAAATATAAAAAAAAAATGACTTTTTTTGCGAATTTTGGGTATCGGACCCCCTTAATAGTTTGTGAAATACTAGGTATATTTTGATCATACATTACATGCATTTAATAAATAGTATCGTTCAATGAGGGTAGAATTGAATCTTCAGGTAGTTCAAACAAAATCTTTCATCTTCTGCATGAATGGCTCCCTATATTCAAAGGCAAGTTTGAAATCTTATTTCGTATTATTCTTGTCTTTTACAGCTGATGTTATATCAGGCGTAAAATTATTCGAATGTTTTCCAATGTTATGTAACTTAAATTTTTTTGGTAGCAACAAAAGAGGGTTATTTTACTGCCATATATATATTTTATATTTTGTTTCTATTTAAACAGTTTTGAAAAATAGATTGTGTTACTCAAATATACTATATATTTATTTGGTTAATGTGGATTGGGAAATGTTTTGAGTTATAATTTTTATTTATGGTTATTAATCCACTTGTTTTAATTTATTATTAAATATTCAAATATGTTAATATTTAAATATACATGACAAATAATTCATTTATAAAAATAATGAATTGATGGCAAGTTTTTTTGTTTTACGATTTTATTCATGAATTATGTATTATTTTATAGTTGTATTTATTAATTATATTATTAATTTATTATTGTATGTAAAGGAGTATGTAGTATTTATAAGGGGTTGTTAAGGTTTGTTGGTATTTTAAGGTTAATAAATAAAATTAAAGTTATTTCGTTTGATAAATGTTTGAAATTTTGTTTTAATTAGCTACATAGTAACATCCGTAAAACACCCAAAATGTGTGAAAAATACATCTACTTTTAGTTAATTATTCATGCAACAACTGATCAATCTAAAAAATAATCAAAAATACAAATTATAATCAATATTCCGATAATACCAGATAAGGTCTATTGGCTATATTCATACAACAACACATCAATCTATTTGACTTTGACTATTCTGCTAACGTAAATAGTCTTAAAAAAATCACTCCAAGTCTACTGATAAAAATCTATAATGATCTGATAAGTATTAATATTTACTGGGAAAAACATCCCGTACGTGTCTTGCTTCGTTTCCCCATCGTTCCTATGTTCTCTTATACGACTTTATTTCCCTCATACGATTATGATGTTTTATTAATTTACTAGATGTTATCTGAGGTTTCACACGTATTTAAAAAAATGTCCCCTTATTGGTTTGTTCCCCCCGTGCATTCCTTCCTTTTTTTCTCGCACGAAGGTAAAAGTATTGTTCTGTTGTTCAGAATCTATACGAAATAGCTTACCTATCTAACGAAACGTTTCTAGCATCTTTCAAAATATACGTCAATAAACAAAAATTTAATTAAACAGTTTTCGCAATATTGTGTCCCTTCATATCAAGTTCGCTCGTAGTTGTTTAACCTGTTTATTTGTAGTTCAAGTCTTCTTCATTCACGTGTAGAAACCCTTCTATACGATATAGTTTCAAAGAAGGTTGCTTAAACAAACATTACATTCATGTATATGTAGCATTTTTATTCGTTAGAGTTCCCGTTGTCATATACATCTGCAAATGTTAGCTTTTCGGTTCGATTTGAAAAACCTTTGAATGTAAATAACTTTGAAAATATTTTGAATTTTCATTGGTGTACATATTTACAATTACTATTTATTACTTACAGATTATTTTTCATGGTAATTGTATAATAATTTAGAGATTGACTGCGTACTGTTTTATTTGAATATTACAGTAAAATTAATTGAATTGTAATCATTTTCTGAGTACAATAGATGCTTATAATGGCTTGAAATACATAAGTTTAAATTTTTGAAAACGGCATGTTTTCAGAAATGATTACAATGAGGAAAACGGAATAAAATGAGCAATTCCTTGCCAAAATAAACTGCCTTTATACATTATTTTCAATAGATATTTACAATAAAGACCGGAAATTAAACCCAGATCCTCAGGCATCACAGTCCAGGGCATTGTCATTTAAACTACCAGGGAGACGTGAAGAAATTTACCAGAACAAATATTAAAAATGTGTGTCAAAAGAATGGAAAGTAAGATAATTGTTTTGTAATAAATCAGTTTTCATTTAAGCAATCCACAAAAAATATCATGAAAAACCATAAAATGAACAACTATTTTAAGTATGTTAAGTCGCTTTGTTAAGATGGTTTGAACAGAATCTGAAAATAGCACTATTAAATCACACGGCTCATTTTTGATAAATTATGGCTACTTAATTTGAACACGTCATCTCTCATTTACGATGCAATTGTACCCAAAGAAAAACGAGTAGGTTCATGTACTAATTTTTAATTAACTTTTTTGTCTGTGTATATTAAACATATTGATGACAAAATGCAAAATCATCGTATGTTCATTTTCGTCAAAAACTAGTTATTGACATCAATAAAAAGATGTTGTATCCCTTTCAATTAATATTTTGGTGGTACAGGTTTATATTATGGTCCAAGTATGAGAGCCTCAAGTTCTAAATATTCATTTTTGCGTTTACCAAAAGTTTACAAAAGTCGACGAACATTCATTGTGCGTTTAGCCATCTATATATAATTCGCAATCCATATATTTAAACATATTTAAAAATTAAGTTGTTTTCATTTATTTTAAATACTAAATTTTGAAATTATTTCAAAAATCTTACTCAACTTTAAAGTTTACCGGAATTTAATTTGTTGATACATACTATTTAATAAATTTGAATTTTCCATGTCAAAGTCCTGCACACGAGAAAAAAATGACACACAAGCGTTTCCAATTTTTCTCAGTTGCTTGTATTTTTTTTCCTCTTAAACTAAATACACAATTTTATTGAAATAATTATTATTTTATAACTCTACAATTTGTTGATTCTGAAGTGGAATTTTTCAAAACCCACGTATTGCATTCAACAACTATCATTTGTTTATTTACAATTTTTTCATATTTCTTTCCAGATTGATTCTTTTAAAAATAACCCTTCAAATCAGACATGTCAAAGTCCTGCACACGAAAAAACACTTACATATAAGCGTTTCCAATTTTTCTCAGTTACTTGTATTTTTTATTCTTCTTAAAGTAAATACATATTTTTATGAAAATACTTATTATTTTATAACTTTACAATTTGTTGATTCTGAAGTGGAATTTTTCAAAACCCACGTATTGCATTCAACAACTATCATTTGTTTATTTACAATTTTTTCATATTTCTTTCCAGATTGATTCTTTTAAAAATAACCCTTCAAATCAGACATGTCAAAGTCCTGCACACGAAAAAACACTTACATATAAGCGTTTCCAATTTTTCTCAGTTACTTGTATTTTTTATTCTTCTTAAACTAAATACACAATTGTATTAAAATAATTATTATTTTATAACTCCACAATGTGTTGATTCTGAAGTGGAATATTTCAAAACCCACGTATTGCATTCAACAACTATCATTTGTTTATTTACAATTTTTTCACATTTCTTTCCAGATTGATTCTTTTAAAAATAACCCTTCAAATCAGACATGTCAAAGTCCTGCACACGAAAAAACACTTACATATAAGCGTTTCCAATTTTTCTCAGTTACTTGTATTTTTTATTCTTCTTAAACTAAATACACAATTGTATTAAAATAATTATTATTTTATAACTCCACAATGTGTTGATTCTGAAGTGGAATTTTCCAAAACCCACGTATTGCATTCAACACCTATCATTTGTTTATTTACAATTTTTTCATATTTCTTTCCAGTTTGATTCTTTTAAAAATAACCCTTCAAATTTGGAAACATGATCATATTTTTATTACCCCCCTTTCTGAAAAGAAAAACGATTTGCCGTAAAAAAAGCACCGAGCATAACATTCCGAATTTAGCACTAACATCCCCCATTGCATTCTCAGTGAAAATCCATTTGCAAGCAAACTACGCATGATCCATCACACACACACTCAATCCAAGCAAAGCCCGAGTCCTCATCCAAAATAAACAGACGTTCCCCGTTACTGAATTATTCAAGCTAGGTGTGATGAGTTTTGAAACAAAATACAACAGAATCTCCCCCCCCCCCCCCTCCCCCCGAAATCCCCCGGAATGCGATAAAAGGGGAAAACAACTTCAGCCCTATTCTTCGGAATAGCATTTCATTTAATACCCTTGTTGGGCATTAGGGTACATGGGTTCGAATCTGGACGCGATCCAAAGTAACACTCCAGTTGATAGATCGGGACTATTGTTTGCCCAGTAGACGTTGCGGGCTGCGGTAACAGACAGCTCTTGTCGGGCGCTGTCTCTTATTTCATTGAAGTTGACATTTAGGAGCCTTCGTGAGATCATCAGTTTCCATATTGGTAAATAATGAACTGGGATCACTTTGAAGGGGCCAGTTTTGGAGCTGTCTTCGACGTCATAGACGCTAATAAAATGAGTTGGATAGGCTCCATAAAAATACATTTTAAACGTTGATGGTTATACAAATTAGAGTTTGGTATCTGATATATGATTAGTTTATAACACGATCCGCCAAGTATTTATAAGAAACATTACGGATATATTCTTAAGTTGCAGAACAGTTATGTTCATATAGTGCAGGTATACGGGCGAACATAAATTAGTTAGTTAATGTTCTTATTTGTTTCTATAACCACCCAAACCTGCGCCATTCTGCCCAACTAATTTGTCTCCAAAGTGTATAATAAATATTGTGGTAATTAAAAGAAAGAAGGTTTTTATTTTATAAATGCTCATTTTATTTATTTATTTAATAAGTGGTAAGTAAAAGAAAAAATGTTTTATTTTATAAGTACATATTCGAAAAATTATTGAAGAAACCGTGACAAGAAATAACATTTAAATTTAAATATAAATTTAAATTAAGTAAATTCATATAAATTTGAAATTTTATATTAAATAAAGTAAAATTGTATAAAATGTAAATACCAAAGTTTATTAATATAACGTAATAATCATTTATTTCAAATATGTGCCTTATACAACCCCTGGCATAAAGTATCCGATCGTTTCACGTTCCTGCTTGGAAGATTGTAAAGTAAGTTGAATAGATCTCGGAAAAAACAAAGAACAACAAATAACATCCGAAATAAAATATAGCACACTTCCAATTATTTAAATAGAACAATAAAATATTGTAATATTAAAATCGTTGACATTTTATTTAATAAAATATATTTCCATGTGAAGAAAAAAGTATCCGATCAATCAAAAAGTTGGAAAAAAGTATCCGATCACGTGCAAAAGCAAATGTAAACTTACCGTAATATTGGCATATTATGTAGCCAGTGTACGTATGGAACATCTAGCAAGTCTTATAAAGGTCAAATTCGTGGATGGAAAACATATTTGATTTTGCAGTGTGTGAAAGTATACCTCCCGTGAAAGAATTTTTTAAAGATTTAAAATTCAGAATAGTTAAAGGTTTAAAAGACGGAATGTCTCAAAGAAAAGTAGCATTATTGCTTAAAAGTGGTCATAAGTACTGTTCGCGACATTTGGAAGAAATATCGTGATTCAAATAGCGTAGAAAACTTTTGCCGAAGTGGACGTCCACGCGCTACTACGAAGAAACAAGATAGAAAATTTGTAGAATTTGGCAAATTCTATGCAGCGATTGACATCAAACAGTTTAATTTGGAGTGGTCAAAATATCAAACAGAAGTATGTGAGCGAACAGTGTAAAATCATCTTAATGAAAACGGTTTTAAATAATGGAAAGCCAAAACAAAACCTTTTCTAAGAAGAAAACATAAAAAAGCTCATCTGCAGTGGTGCAAAAACCATTGAAATTAGGGATTCGAAGACTGAAAAAAATTGTATTTAGTAACGAATCCCGTATTTGCCATAGAACACTGGTGATGATAGTGGAATCTTTGTGTGGAGAAGAGTGGATCAATAAGTTCAATGGAGATTGCATCTTTCCAAAACTAAGTTCATTCAAACTCAATTTTCATTTGGAGCTGCATGACTTTCCAAAGAGTTTTGAAGTTGTCTATAGTATTGCGAAGTGTCAATTCTGAAGTATATCAGGACATTTTAGAAAAATATTTGTTCCCTAGCCTGGACGTATGGTTCGGCGATTAACATGATTTCCTTTTCCAGCATGACAATGCCTCTTGTCATCGTAGCAAGAGAATAAAAAAAAATCTAAAATACAATGGCAATTCTTCAATCAAGACATTGACCTGGCCTGGAGATACCCTAGTACTAAATCCCAGTGAAAACATTTGAAATTTTTTTAAGCAAAAGGTGAACAACAGAAGTCCAACAAACGTTATGGAATTGCGCGAATCTATATAGGTAAGCTGGGATGAAATGTTTCCAGGTGTATGCCAAAAGCTTATAGATGCCATGCTACGACGTGTTAAATCTTAAAACAGGTAAAAAATGGGCGCCAGCAAATATTAATAGTGTTGATCGCATAACTTTTTCTCGACTTTTCACTGATCGGATATTTTTTTCCGTTGTAGATGTAATTCATCCGCCTTTATTATAATTAAAACTAATTATAAACTGTGCTCTAACCATTGATTTCATTTCTTACTTTATCATATTTTATGATCGTTATCGTTTGATTTGTTCAAGACAAACGTTTTGTGAAATATAAACATATTTTGAATTTACGGCGTGAGTTAGAAACATTGATCGGGTACTTTTTGCCAGGGGTTGTACAAGGCGTCAACAACGCCATGTATTTCCCAGCATGTACTAGTTATTATAAATTAAGTAATATTAACTTTATCTAAACAACATCTTGATTAAAACCACCTGATACTCATAGATGTAATTTCACGTCCAGTGATATATCCAGTTTTCTATCGATATACTCAATTTATAAATTCATGAAAATATTTCATTTTTCATTATTTTATAATTCTAATTTCTTGAGGTATATTTCGAAATCTATTTATTTACAATTAATTACAATTTTTTTAAATAAAAATGAACATCTAGCAAAAATTATTTAAACTACCAAGCAGTAAAAACAACTTTACAATTGCCAAAATTGCGTGAGCGTCAGTGGGTTAAATTAATAAGCATTATTTTATTTCATTAATCACATTAATTGCCATTTGTAAAATGATAGTTGGAATTTTTTTTTACATTAACGCTTTCTCATATAATTTTTATTCCTTGATTATCATACGAATCATATGATTTACATTCCTCAGAGCTTATAACAGCAAATTATAATGTTTCTGATATAAATAAAATTTATTTCATGCATATTACTAGAGTCATTAGTAAAATTATTAACCAATGCACATCAAAAGAGGGATTTTCCGCTTTGAGTAATTTGATGTAATTATCTGAAGCACAATTCGCGTGAGAAATATTTAATCTCCTTTGCTTCGAAAATATTATATGCTTCAATGAATAAATTTGCATTGCGGATTAGGTTTTAAAAAATAGAGATTCGTTAGCAAACGTAATTAATTCCTTTTGCAGAAAACAATAAGCAGCATAAAATCAGATATTAATTTGTTTACTTGATGTTTGCATCGTACTAAATCGACACTATCTGTTCTTAGTTTTCTTATTATCTTTTTATGCTTGAATCATGTGAATGTATCGGAATATCAAATAGTAAATTAATACGTTTCGTTTAAGTGAAATGTTTCACATAAATAAAGAATTGAAAAATGTCATCTCAGCAAATATGTCAAAGAATTTTCTTAGAAAATACTTCAATTATGTATTATTGAAATCCTTATTATGTGTGAATTGTACGGAATTATTAGTTTCAAAATGGCAATTAATCATTAAATGTTATTGTCACATGTAATTGGTTTGTAGTTGGCTGATTTATTGCGCATTTTGGTTTAATTTTAGTACGTTAAACATAACATAACTTTTGTAAGAATTAAATCGTATTCTAGAGAGTAATTATATTTTTTCATTTTATAAAGATTTATCTTAAATTAATATATATATATATATATATATATATATATATATATATATATATATATATATATATATATATATATATATATATATATATATATATATATATATATATATATATATATATATATATATATATATATATATATATATATATATATATATATATATATATATATATATATATATATATATATAAGTCATACCATATATATAGATCATATTACAGTAGTTTTTTTTAAAAAATAGAGTCAGAAGTATTAAAATGAGTATAAATGTTAATTAAATTTTTAATTAAACAGCAGGTGAGCAAAAATATGACTGAATATTAATTTATAGTAAATTATTTGTGCATCATATCGGAATAAAATATATATTTAGTTGATTTTCTCTGTTTCAAAAAAGTTTTAAATGTTATTTTTAATTAATATTACTTGAGGGACACAGTGTGTTAAATCTTAATTAAGTTTGGATATCCTTTAATCAACTTTTAAGAATTCGCAATAATAATAATTTTCTTAATTTAAATTTAAATTAAAACATGTAATAAAAATAACTAACTATATAGCACTTTTTTAACTTGGGATATAAAAAAGTTAATGGTGGCAAAGCATATTTGCTATAGTCTCATCTGTAGCATTTATTTAATGTATAACATTACTTATAAAGATTGCTATTGTGTTTATAAATTAATATTTTTTATAAACCATTTATTATTTAGTGCCCTTAGTTTGTTATAAAACATTTTATTACTTAATCAAAAGAAAACATTTAAACCTGAAATACATGTATAATCAAAGAATTTTATTTTATAAATAAATAATACAACATAACGCTGATATATAATAATAGGTAATACTACCAATTCTGGGACCAGTAGCATTCGAAACCCCAAAAACACATGCTGGGTTTTCAAAGACTACTAGGAACATTCATGCCAAATTTGAAGAACATCGAACACCGCGTGTCTCCGTCACTGCGTAACAAACAAATTAACAAACATAAGAAATATCAAGTTAAAACAAGAACATTGCTAACGCTCGGTCACAATATATTCAGCAACAATGTTACTAATATCATTTAATTCATTTTTATCTTTTAACGTTTCGTATTTTGAATTTTTTATAAGAAAATCATCTAAACACGGCTGTTAAAGTATAATTATTTAAATATTGCTCTTTTAAAATGAAAGTTCGCGTTGCTGTAAAGAAACATCCTATTTACTTTAAATACACCTGAAGAAACACACGTTAAATAAATTTAATTTCTTCTTAAAGTTAGAAAAATTAATTACGCGAATATTTAAAACTGCAATTTTAACTACATTACAACTAGACACAATTTAACTCTAACATGTAAAGCTACATATTTTTTCACTTAGGAAAGTAAATTTTCTGTAAAATATGACTGGTTTTTATGTATTTTAAAACGAGATACTCCGGAATTCTGTGAGAGGTTTATTTAGTATTAAAGTTTTATGTATATTAATGTACGGGTAAAAAGACCATATATATTCAATCCTTCACCCGCTAGCGTGCAAACATCCCAGTTTGCTTTTTTGTCTCATGTTGTGTTCTTAGCCTTAAGTGTGTGTTATTTCAAAACCTCGGTTTACCGAGACTTGAATGTTTTTTAAAAGGAGCTTCTCGTTATTTTATCGCTACGAAGCAGAAATTTTATCATAGGCAAGACTGTGAATAAATTCTTCAAAAGAAAGAAGGCTCCAAGCTTGCCTCATTTAAAATGTATAAGTTTTGGTGTAAACAAAACATCAAATTAAACGGGTTTTTATTTTTAAACCCGAAACATAACTAAACATATTTAAAATTATATTATTAATATTTGGAACGAATGGACCTTCGTAAAAAGTGTGATATGCATTTGTAATTTATTTAGTGATATATTTATATTAGGTTGGTACTGTAATCGTTTGTTTTCTGTACATTTGTTTGAATAACTAAAAAGTATATCTCTACAACTGAAAATATATTGAAAATTTTACACATATTCAATCGTGTAAAAACAATACTACCCAAGATTTTTTTTTATTTACCTAATTATAAAATACTTGAAGTTTACATTTGCGATTACTCATATCACTTTTCACGTGAAAAAATTAAAAAAACGGTATTGTTTTTTCACTTTCTACATTGTTTTGGATTTTACTAAAAATTATTTTATCTATTTTTTGCATATTTTCTATATATTACTTAAACTCAATGTAAAATTAATATTTAGTAATAATAAAACATTTTAATTCCCAAACTAAAACTTTTTAATCAAACATTTAATTTTTTAATACTCTACCATTTAACTAAATTTATGTTTGAAAAAGATACTATGTACTAAACATCATATTCTAAAAATTATCAAATTTACCCCTAAATGGATATTTAAATTGCAAACTGTTAATTATTATATTTTTTTAAATATAAATCTCCCAAAAAATGTACCTTCTTCATGTTGTTTTTGTAATACGTTTTTAGTTCACCTCTGTCAGTCAATTACTGTTACGACAAATTAATAATTAATCTTGTAATGATAAACTAATGAAATTAAAATAATCCATCCATATGTTTTTTAAAAGGTGAAATTGAAGCACTTAAAATCAAACATTTCGCTTATTTTCACCTAGTGGAAGTTTCCCAATGCAAACTTTACGCGACTGTGATTTAATACGAAATCCCTAGAGGAGAATAAGAGCCAAAAAAAATATCAAAGTAAATCGATCTTTTTAAAGGAAGTTATATTTTAAAAACCTCAAAAAAGAGGATCAATAAAAGAAACAGGAGGTTTTAAAGGAAATGAAACACTGAAAAGATAACACCCTAAGAAGCTGGAAAGCGTAAGAATTGAAAGAGAGATGGAAAAAAAATATGAAAAACTGTCAGTCGAAGATTTCTTTTTATCTGTGCGCATGAGGTGAAACCTCGGCCAAGTCCCATTCTGGTCCTTCTGTCACGTGTAAGAAAAATTGTCCAAAAAAACTGAAGATATCTCCTAAATTGAAGAACCACTTCAGTGGTTTATGAAAGAATACTTCAGTTTAACAGCTTTGATTGAATTTTTTTTACTTCAGTTCATTCAAATGTGGCACATACGGTGAAAAAACTGATTATCTACACTTTTTTTGGCACTTGACTTGGTTTAGTTTTTCAAAAATTCGTATGCGAAATGAAAATGTTAATATTTATTCAATAAAAAATGGGACTTTAGGTAGTAAGTAGTGTGTATTTACATTCTTTACTTTCGTTGTTTGGTTTAAAAAGACGTTTCTATTTATTTTTAAATACGTGTAAAGATACATTTTTATTAAAATTGCAACAATTAAAGTGAAATGTGAGAATTCGTAATAAACCGTAAAAAAGATGACTGTAAAACATCTTTATCAATCATCATTGATAATTTATTTCCATTAATTTTTAAATACATGTAAATATAATTTTATTAAAATTGAAACCATTAAAATGAAATGTGAGAATTCGTAATAAACAGTAAAAACGATGACTGTATAACACCTATATCAATCATTACTGACAATTTATTTTGATTAATTTTTAAATACATGTAAATATAATTTTATTAAAATTGCAACAATTAAAATGAAATGTGAGAATTCGTAATAAGTAAAACAGTAAAAACTAACTAAACAATAAAAACGATGACTGTATAACACCTATATCAATCATTACTGATAATTTATTTTCATTAATTTTTAAATACATGCAAATACACTTTTATTAAAATTGAAACAGTTAAAATGAAATGTGAGAATGCATAATAAACAGAAAAAAAATGACTGTATAACATATATATCAATGATATCTAGCAATTTGAATTCATAATAATGCTATTTGATGTCGTATTGAATTAACAGTGGAAACTAAACTTAAAGATTTATTAAATATGCATATTGAATATTAATATATATACTTAATATTCATACAATATTAATATTTTTAATATTAATAATATAATATATTAATATAAATATGAGTATTAAATATTTATTGAGTATAATGTAATATTAATTGTTGTGAATTAATATTCATATAGAATTTATTACATAATTCTATAAAAATAAATGTCCAGTGTTTGAATACTTAGCATTACAAGTTTTTTAATATAATAGACCAATTTTGATTTACATTTCAAATGTTCTGTTAAATTTATTTTAAGAATCTTAATCATATATTAATTGAAAAACAATTTATACAGTTCTGATGTAATTTTTTTATTTAAGTTTTATATATTAGTAAATTTTTTAGAGATTTATTCAGGTTCCACTAGTAAAAGCCTTTTTCTACCATTCAAATTATATTTTGTAAAATTAAAACGGATGTTGCAATTTAAATTGATATTTTAAATTATAAATTTTTAAATTAGGTTGTTTTCAGATAGACACTTATGTTATGTTGATTTGTATTTCTTAAACTGAAACTTTTGGTAAACTCCAAGTTGATTATTTGTGTTTTTTTTTTTTTTTTTGGAAATGTTTGTTTAATTAAAAATCTATGGCAAAATGAATAAAAATGGGTTTTAAAAAACGGTTCTTAAAACTTGTGTCTTCATAAAGTTTCTTTTAAGAAAAAAAATTGTAAAGCTACGTATTTTTTATCAAAATGTTTCTCTTTTACTAGAAACACAGTCACCGGCATCTGGGTCTCTAGTTTATAAAATTTTATAATAATCCGTATCAAAATGGAGTAATACTGTTATAAATTGCAAGTTGGAATATGAGAAAGGTTTTAAACTATGAAGGTAGTGTTAGAGTTTTGAACTTTAAAATATGCGGTAATTTTCCATAATAATTACGGTTTTGTTCATGTTGTTATATTATTTCAATAATTACTTGATGCGTTGTACCGTTATTTACGAATGTTTTTTAAATATATTTTCATTAATAACTTGATATTTTATTTCAAGATAATTATATAATTACTCCTTATTTTACCTTATTATGTACCCAAGGTGTTTTAAATATGCAATATTATTGTGAAAATTTATTTTGAAAACAATTCATTTTAAGTTAGATTTAATCTCTTCGTAAAATATGGCAGTTTTATGCTTTAGTTTATGCGACTGTTTCAAAAGCTCCTTGAGGCCATAGCGAACAATGGGACTTAAAATCATTAAGTTCACTTCATTAATCAATCGATAAATCACTCTTAATTGTAAGACTTGTTCCAAATTTTTGATGAGATCGTAAAATTCATTAGTGATATTCAAGGAATGGTTCTAATGATCGCACAATAAGACTTTGATTAGAGAGAAATATATTTGAGATTGTGAGAAATAATTAAGAAAGCTTGAATTCACTCAATCCACATTTAAAGATGTAAATTGTTGATTAGAAGAAAGTATATTAAACTGTATTCAGACAGACAATAAACTGTAAATAAGATCACATAATTCATTGATTTTTTTTTCTCTAACATCTTTACATACAGACTAACACTTCAATTTAACTTCTATGAATATTTTTTTTTTTTTCAAAATATACGGCGGTTATCAATTGCTAGGCAATGGCGACTGTTTGGCTGTATAACTACACAAGTATACCATTCATTTTGCTTTATTTGAACTACTTTTCTGATACTAAAGACAAGAAGCTTATTTTATTTATCATCGTAGTAGTTGAGAAAAAATATGCCAAAACATCTAAATATGATGCAAGAAACTATAACCTTCTCCCAAAAAATTATGAACATGGTGTATATGCATATCTGAAAACTTTGGAGTGTCACGAAGGAATATATTACTTTGTTTTGCTAGTTTCATGTATGAAATACAATATATTATAAATACATATATTAAAATAATAAAAAAAAATGCCAGCATTTGTATTAGTAGTACTCACAGTTTATATAATCTGTTGTTGTCTATACTTAAATTTATGTTTGTACGTTAAGTTAATAATATATATATATATATATATATATATATATATATATATATATATATATATATATATATATATATATATATATATATATATATATATATATATATATATATATATATATATATATATGAACTCTTTTGAAAAATAAATATTAGTATTTTTATGCAGTTGGAAGCAATATGCCCCTATTTTAAAATGCCAACCAACTTGTTCAATTTAAACTGTGTGATATATTCTATCACACTTAAATAGCTATAAGGTAGAGAAGTTTTCGGATAGTTTCATTTTACGAAACCAGAATATCAATAAGGAAGATCAAGCAACGTCAAATATTTTATACATCTCACTAAATTCCGAAGAAATATATTTCTCGTTTAAACAACAGCCCAGATTTATCGATGCCCATCTCGTCTTGGGAGAAATTTTAAGATGGATAAAAGTAACACAAAAAGCACTTCCTACCCTCAGGTAAAATAAAATAAACCTATTTCCCTTTCGATATATTATCAAGTAAAAAAAAAATCTCACCATAATATCGATTATCGCAAACAACCCTATGCAATATTTTCCACTCTTCAGAAATTATCGCGCAATATTTGGTTGGATTTTATTGATTCGTCAGGAACTTGTAGCGGCCAGAGATTGAAGCCGAGAATTAGCGGGAGAAATAATAAATTTGGCGATGAGTTCTCCAACTTTTGATGGAGCGTTCCAAGAGTTACTTAAGGTCTCATAGTTAATGACCTGTGACTTCCAATCAAGGTTTTCTCCGCCCTCGCCAAGAAGGCTCCTTTTGGCATGAATGATGACACTTGCGAGAGGAGGTTGTTACCAATTTATCCTCTTACAATATCAGGCACGTAATTTTTTTCTCACTTTTTTTTTCAACTTTCAATCACGGCCGAAAAAACAATATATCAATACCGAGTAGGATAGGAAACAGAAAAAAAGGTGTTTAATCTGGAAGGTAGCGCATAAATATTTTTTATGTGTAACATTGCGCGTGGTGATTTTAAATAAATGTCCGCAATATCTTAAAAAGCGTGCTTGAGTAAAATTGATTCAACAGGATCTTGTAAAAAATCAATTTATTCAAACATCTCCGGTATAAACTTTATTTTATAAGTTGGGAGATTTCAATCTTAACTTAAAAGAGTAATGATTTGCAGGTTCAACAACTTTAGACATCAGCATTTTTAAAATAAAACTACTAAAAGACCGCCATGACCGCATGTTGTATGTATTCGTTCTATAATGTAAATTTTCACAAAATTATACACATATAGTTTCTATGTTTTTAAATTATACAGTTGTTAATGAAATAATAGAAAACATTTTAAAATATACTGATTTAGGTTTTTATTGTATATTAAAATAATTATATTAAATTCAAATGTAGTTGTATATGTGTGTATGTATGTATGTATGTGTGTGTGTGTGTGTGTGTGTGTGTGTGTGTGTGTGTGTGTGTGTGTGTGTGTGTGTGTGTGTGTGTGTGTGTGTGTGTGTGTGTGTGTGTGTGTGTGTGTGTGTGTGTGTGTGTGTGTGTGTGTGTGTGTGTGTAATGCTCACACACACATAATTAAAAGAATATGTAATTTCTTTTTCTACGCAGAACACAATTTGGTTAATAATACATATTTTTTAAAAGTCCAATAATGTCGGCTTAACATTTTTTTTAAAATTATCTAAGATATATTTATAATGCAAAAATAAATGTGTTTAACCATGAAAATAAATTATTACAGAATATTACTTTTAAAGTATTAAGATTCACAATTTTTATATGTAATGAAACTCGAATGGTACACGTAATACTCAATTAAATTTAGTAAAGAAAATATTTTCATAAAAGTGTTATCCAATACATACCTGTAATTTCAAATATTTATACGAAAATATATGTAAATTTAAAATATCTTTTTTATTGTAAAATAAACTAATTAAACACGTATTTGCTCAGTTTAACTAGTTTACCTCTAAAATTATGTATCAATAATAATATATATGTTTTGACAAAATCGTGTGTCTTAGATTATCAGTAAATTATTAAAAATACACGCGAGCATAATGTATAGTTGTTATATTATATGCATTTCCCTTATCTATATCAATAGATCCATTAAAATCAGATTTAACTTTTATAACTATTATAAGTTAATAATAGAATTGAATAATCTTTAGTTTAAATTCGATACATTTTTGGAAATAAAGTTTAATGCTTTAGGAAATAATTACTAGTATTCATTTATTTTTACTATAACAAAAGTTATAACGTTAATACTCTCGGATTATTTATTGAATCTAAAAGACTTTTGTAACTACTGAATAAACACATTAAATCGAGCTCAGCTTTTAAAAATTTCTCTTTGCATTAAACCCATTTCGTTGCTGATAAAACCTTTTAAATTTCTTCTTGCAATGATGCATAAATTTCAGAAAATGTGTATACGCTTGAACAAGTAGCAATCAAGCTTCATTTGAATAAGAAGATATTCTGATTCTCCATTTAAACTAAACTTTGCGAGTTTTGTAAGGATATACTTTCTTTTTCTAATAATTATGCGGATTCAATTTCACTAAAGGATATTCAGAAGTAAGAATTGATCAGAGAAATATTAACAGAGAAAATATTCAGTTTCAGATATTTTTTTTTCAATATCCGGTGTGGAGTTAAACTAATTTTAAGTTTAGTTTTATTCAATTTTGTCAGAAAGTATTTGATGTGAGGTATAAGTATTGGAATTTAACGATAGTTGCTCGCTCATGTTTCGATGGTTAGATTTATACTCAAATTTTAATTTAATTTAATAATATTCTAGAAATAGAAATTTTTTAAAGATATTTCTTTTTCCAGATATTGACAGAGGAAATAAGAAATATCATAAAAGTTATTTTACATTTTACATAATTAACTCAAGATATTGAAGACTCAAAAATAACGATAGTTAAATATAAAATTGAAAAGTTTAACTTACTTTAAAACCAATTAAAATATTATTTAAACTGAAATATAATTATTTGTAATTTATTAGAAAATAACCTACATTAAGTTTCTTGCATATTATATTCGGAATTTTACACCCTATTGCAAAAATTATTTTTTTAAATAAATAACGATTAAATAAAACTTATTGATATTACAATAAACTTCAAACAAACTTTCTATGCTGTATGTATCAAATATTCTCCTATTAAAATAGTTTAAAACTGAGTGCTTGATTTTGAAGTTTTTGAAAATATCCGAAGACGTTATTTTAATTTATTTAACACCAATACCTGGACGATGAAGTAATTATACATTTATTAATACACTATTTGTTGTTTCATGACACGAAATCCTTTAATAATGCAGTAATTATTTAATAATAAACATAACGAATAAATACTATTTTATTTTGTTAAAATGCGTTTTCAAATGCATTTTTTGAGAGTCTTGCATGAAAAAAAAATTTATTGTATCACTTATACGTCTCTTTTATTTAACTTATATTTAATTTGGTACTTTTCTTACGAACCCCGTTTTTCGATTAGTTCAATGTATGTGATTTGCATTTTTGTAAATGCATTGGTTGTTACCGAACATTTAAATCAATGTAAACTATTTATAATTTGGGCTGGTGTTTATTTTAAAACTAAACAAAATAAAATGGTTCAGAAATTTATACAAATTGTATACTTACAATTAAACACGATTCACGATAATAACTTGTGTAGAAATTTTAATGTGATATCCTTTTTTCGGATATAGCGCATGTCAATTTGTCGAAATGCCTTGGGTTGCATTAGACATATTTCTAAAAAACATTTAATATATAACTTTTGCTTTGCCAAAACTTAAATGTGTAATTATTGTTTGTATTTTATACAAGTTGTATATGATGATGCACGACTTCTACTTGTTGTTAGTTAGATGGTAATAAATAATGTACTAAGGCAGCGATTCTCAACCTGTGGGGCGCGCCCCCCTAGGGGGCGCGAGCACACTAGAAGGGGGGCGCGAGAATATTCAAGAGAACATATTATTTTAAATAATTGATTAACTGACTACTGAGCATGCTCGAGACAGTGGCGTACGCAGCCCCCTCCCCCCCATCGGTATGAAGTTTAAAAAAAATTAATACATAAATAATGCTTTTTTCCCCAATTAATAAACATTTCCAAAACAAAACAAAAAGTTTAGAAAAAATACAAACGTTTTTATTTATTTAAAAGTGTGGGGGGGGACCCGTATAATCTTTTTTCGACAGGCAGACAGCTAACAGCCATTTAGGCGCCTTCCAATTTACGTCATTACAAAATATTCATCGTTTGACAGGAAATAAAAAGAAAATGTAAAATTAACAAAAAGCAATCTGTTTCGATTTTAGAGGGCGGGAACAATTTTGGCGCCGATATATATCTACGTTGAAAATTTAATAAGTCAATACGAAATATTTTTTTTTAAACGGTAAATAAAATATCGCATTTGTTTTTGGTTTAGAATATTTCGTTTCAAAAAATTTGTCGCCGGTCATTTAGAATATATCTTGTAAGTCTTGTAGTGTAGAAGTAAAGGATGACTAAAATAGTCAGGTCGAAAATAAAGGTCAAATGAAAAGATGTTTTGAAGAGTTTCTACTTTTTGTACTCCTGAAAATTGGACTTTAGTTTTTGAGGCCTTTTATTTGTTTAGTATTTCTGAAAGTTATGGTGCTTTGTTTTGCCTTTTAAAGCCAAAATGAAACATGTATCAGATGATTGTGTTAAATTATTTTCTAGAAGAAAGCTAAGGCAATAACAATCCAGTTTAGTTGCTTTTTTTCTTTAAAAAAAAAGCGAAGGAAAAGACAACCCAACGATTAATCAGGAAAGGAAATTGGCTCTAAATTTTAGGGTTTTTTTTTGTGAAGTGGCACAAATTTTTTTAAGAGTGGTAAAAAGTACAAAATTAATTATAAATGATTATTTTTTTTCCACTAGTCCCTAAATTAAAATTTTTGTATTATGTAGTATTTTATTTCTTAAAGTATATATATTTTTTTAAATCAATCAGCAAAAAAAAACCTCTTCGAGCATGTTTACATAATGGCCTGAAGAGACTGTGATAGTCTGTTCATTTTCCTCGAAAAACCATGGGTGGTCTGATGGGACGTGCGTCTCTTTTTTTCTGCACACAACCAGTTTCCCTGAACGATGTCACCCACCAAAAAATTGATTTCCGGTGCAGGATATGTCCCAAAGGCTCAATATTGAAGCGATTTCCTGGATAAGGAAGTTAACTTGCCGCACCCTGCGTATATATATATAAATATATATTTATACACGTGTAAAGTAATCTGACGATCAACCCCCCCCCCCCCCTTATAAATTTCCTGTGTACGCCACTGACTCGATATGATATCGGTCGTGTGGATTCCCTTCCACAAACATTACTTATTTTTTTCTCTTTTGTTTAGTCATGCTTCTGTTTTCTTTCTTTTATTATTCAAAAAAAAAAAAATCCCAGTTTCTAAATTTAGCTCACCCCGTCTAGGTTAACTTTCATTAACGAATTTTTCTACTTTCATATTCTTTTAACGTTATCTCCCTGTTTGGCTTTCATTTCAAATATAATATTTAAATTTCCCCCCCTTTTATTCGTTTCATCTGTTCACCGCCCGCTTGGCAAAATGCCAGATGGGGTTTCTCGCCAACGTTGGCTTACTTTTACTCTTGTTTTGGCAGTTAGTTAAAACTAATTTGAAAACAGAATCCAAAATACTCAATATACATTATTGTTGTAAAAATTTTATTGTAAGCGGGGGGGGGGGGGGCGCGATGAAAATTATGATTGAAAACTGGGCCGCGAATACAGAAAGGTTGAGAATCGCCGTACTAAGGTGTATATACACTCTAGGAAATGCAAAAATCAGCCAAAAATTAAAAAAAAAATATATCAATAATATTTCCCCTATTCATTATTAAGCCAAGATGGTGTACATATTCTAAAAGAATAATATTTACAAAGTGTTATTCTAGTGAAATTCTTACAATGGGAATAATTTTTTTTTAAAATTTCAACTAAATTTCTGAAGAAAATAATTTTTACAGTACGTCCCTTCATTCCAAATATAAAACTAAATTTTCCTTTAAAAGTTTTGAATAATTTTTTTTTCCATTTAACTTTATATTAGTTGTGGAATGTTATGCACCTCAACCATAAGTATTATTTATAAAGTTAGTTTTTAATTTTTAATATGATTTTAAAATTGAAAATATGAAAAAAACAATTTTTTGTTTGCCTTTGAGGAAATAAAATGTTTAAAAAAACAGTGTACACGTTACAAACTTTTAGTGGCTCATAACAATAAGAATAATACTGCGAGTAATTTTCAACAATATTTATGATTATATCTCAATTACCGCTTACAATATTGGCTTTGAAAAAAAATATTATAATTACGTAAAAAAATTGTAGTTATCTAATTAGCATTTGACTTTATCCAGAATTTTGTTTTAGGAATGAATTATCATGAATATTAAAGTGTTTTAATGCGTGAAAAAACTAGAAAATATAGTTTTAAAAATATTTTAAGTGTAACTAATAAAGTAAAACAAGCATTCAAAGTTTAAGCAGTTCCAACTACTTTAAAAGCTCTTAGTCTTGCAAAAGGTAAAAAGTTTTGCCAAACATATTTGAAATATATTTTAATTTTTTATAAGATTTTCACAGACATCTAAAAAATGATAAGTATATTTTTATTTATTAGAAAATTAATTTTTAAATTCTATTGGACACAATTTAATAGACAACTTCTTTACAGATATCAATCTGTAATTGTGTTTATTTAATATTAAATTATAAATAGGTACATATATTTCACCAATATTTTACCAATTTCATCTGTATTTAGTTACTAAAATCAATACTAGCTTCACATTTAATCGTTAATTTTTAATTTTATTTTAAGTCGATAATCGGATAAAAATGAAATATTTTCTCCATTTTAAACAAATGAAGACAAAAAGTAGTACATGTTGTAAGTGATAAATTGGAAATGTTGGGAAATAGATAATTAAAGGTATTTGTTCAGCCTATAGGAACGTTCACAATAGCGATCTCTGCACATGCTTTATTGAACTACTTAGAGGGTTACCAGGTAATTTTCAGATTTACCACATTCTGAAGCATTGCTCAATTGACACTATTATTTTTATATTTTTGTATAATTTTTGGCACACTTGCATCGTTTACTAATTTAGAGTGTTCAAATTTGCTTATTCTACTCGTCGTTTATATAAAAAAAACTTTTCTATTTTTTAAATTTGTGTATTACAAAATTTAGTGCAAATATTTGAATGTTTATAATTATCTTTTTATTTGCAATACAATTATAAAACTAATACAAAAATAAGGAATGGAAAATAAAATAATTCCTAAGAGTTATCCTATACTCACGTCAAAAATAAAATTATATTAATTATTTTTGTTTAATCCTAAATACAAAAGTAGTGTTGTTTTACTACGTGTCTACATAAAAAATATACTGAGCGAATACACTTAATAGAGCTCTGCGTCAGTTGAAAAGTCATCACCTTCAAATTTTCAATGGTAAGCTTCGTTAAGAATGAAGGTACAATAAACGTCCTTGCTACGTAATGATAATTTAGTATCCCCGTGTTTTCGCCGAAAGCTTTACTTTAAGAGTTACGAGAATCGCAGTGGGGATGAAAATCAAAATGGCGTAACGCCACATAAAGACCAATTCAGAATGAATTATTTAGTAGCTCTGAATTTTTAATTTTGGGATTTCTTTAGATTGTAGGTGGGACGATAAAAATTGTTTTTGCTCAGAGAAAAATGTAACTAAAAAGAGCAGGAGTAAAAGATGGAAGGAGTTTAAGGTGCTTTTGAGATTAATATTTTATCAGACGAAGCTCCGTAGATATTTATGTTATAATTGGCAAATATAAAAGTTTAAAATTGGAAAATATAAACGTTTTAAAAAACCCGGAAAATATAAAAGTACAAAATAATAAAATAAAATGTACAGATAATTTACATATGTTTATAAATTGAATAAGTTAGGTTATGAAACATTGATCATGTAAAAAGATTAAAACATCTCAAAGTATAAAAAATAAGTATATACAAAAGTTTAAAATTACAAAAGTCAAATGTTTAAAATTACAAAAGTCAAATGTTTAAAATGAAAAAGGTAGAATTTAAAATTAAAATAAATGAAAAATTAAAATTAAATAAAGAAAAAAAATTAAATAAAAAGATAAATATTTCAAATTAAAAAAGATACAAGTTTACAGAAAACATACTTATAAACTGAATAGGTTTCATTATAAAATATTCATAAGTAAAGTATATTTTATTTATGTAGTACATATCTTTTTTACGCCCCTTAGACATAACGGGTCTTATCGCATCATGTCTCAAAAGAAAGAGAATTTTATGAACCAATGACGAAAAAATTGTACTTTCATCTCATAAAAATCAACTTTTCTTGTAAAATAAAATACGTTTAAAATAATTAATTTAATTAACTAGATTTTTAAAACAATCGGTTAATAATGCCGCCATCTATGAACTAACCGTTAAACGTTTTTGATTTTTTTTTTGGCCATAAATGATTTTCTAATATTTTTCACCTTAATGGGCGTGTGATACATGCCCTGGGCGAGGTTGTTCATGCGATCATTATCGAACTTGCATGCTAGGAGTTTTTGATTATGTAAATAAAACAAGTATAATATTACATATTACTTATTTACACATTATTACATATTACTATTTTACATTTTATGATAATCAATAGTTTGCTATTATCTATAACTAAAGCATATTGTATCATGTGCCAAATTTTCTATGGATTACATATTAATCAACCCATGATAAAATAATAAAATTTCCAAAAACAAATTTAGGTTAAGTTCTAAGAATACCTTTACGAATAATAAGAAGCATTATATTTTAAATTCTGACTGTTAAAATTCTGCACACATCACACAAATAATTGGCATCCAACCATTGACAATTGTATCTGTACGTCGTATTTATAAAGTAATCTTAATAGGAAGAAAATCTTTAGGAAGTAAATCACCATAAGTAATGATGAATCTAATTAAGTAATAATTCATTTCATATTTAATTGATTCTTTATAAATAGTTTAATGATCAAATGCAAATCGATGTAATTACCGTAACTTTTTTACCACCTTTTGCGAACAATCATACTAATATATTTAAGTTTATTCCAATTATTTATTCCATTGATAGCAGATTATAAAAATGTATTCAAATATTATTTCTAATTAAGATAATCAACTTAACCATTAACCCAATTTCATTTCAATTAAATATTTTCACTCAATAATTTATGTCTGTCGTATACATGAGCGCAAAATAAATACACTAAAAATTATTTTATATTGGTTATACTATTCTCGGTGATATATGCCCTGTTCCGATCATTCTTTTTTAAAGTTTATTATACAATATGCACATTGTACTCATTTAAATATCTTAGAGAAAATAAAGCATTGTATAAAATTGTGTGTGTTACAATTTACTAATTATTATATGTTTAATGCAGAATCTAAACATTTCAAGTAATAAGTAGACTCTAAATGAAATGTACAAATAGCGCTTACAACAAAATTATAATTTTTTAAATACATCTCTTCATACAGAATTATGCATATAGTTTATGTGTATACAAGTAAATATATAACATGCACAATATTTAACGGATTTACTTGATTAAATTATATTGATTACCCGCTAGTATAAAGATATGCTTTGCAGATTTTACTTTACTTGACAATAACTTAAAAGTTACGTTTACAGCTGAAATAACTTTTACGCTTATGATTAACTTTTGCATATGGATATTACTTAATTAGGTAAGATCTTTTTAATTCGGAATGTTGAGATATACGTATGAATTAATTTATTTAAATAATTTCAAGTGTATTTAAAGTTTTAAATATATGGACATATTCGCAGTTCACGAACACTTTCAAATACAGTTAATATAAAATATGGAAGGCATAAGCGTTATCCTCCATTGTTTTCCTATGCTAAATTACTGTTCATAACTTTCATATTATTTTAATATTGATTGCTGTATTTTATATGTAGTATTTATCTGTAGTTTTCCAAATGTCTTGTTAAGAGTTTTGTGGAAGTTTGTAGTAAGTAGTGCAAACTAAGACGTTGTTAGTAATTTACAATGTCCACATAGTAAGTAATAATAGAAAATGCTATATTATAATTTTATAAGTACTGACATTTATTTTGAATGGTGCAAATAAAAGTATTGTAGTGATAATCCAACACAAATATTGTAAAACGATTCTAATAAAAATATTGTGCTGAGTAAAAATATTGTAAATATTTATCTGTCATATTACAAATATCTTGTTAAGAGTTTTGTGGAAGTTTGTAGTAATTAGTGCAAACTAAGACGTTGTTAGGAATTTACAATGTCCACATAGTAAGTAATGAAAGTTAAGGGCTTATAAGAATGTAAGGAAAATCCTAAAAGAAATTGAGAACAACACGAGTTCAGGAATTTTACTGATTGCGACTCAAATATTCTAATTTTGTGGTTGCATGCACGAGTCATGGGGAGTCATGGCACGAGTCATGCCGCCGCCGTGAATATCCCAACAGATTGCTACGGATGGATCATCTTTGCAACTATTTTATCAAATAAATCAGTGATTTTACAATTAAAATAAAATTTATTTTTATTTTGAAATATGTGCCATTCAATCAAATAGGTCCAGTCAACGGAAAAAAATACAGATGACAAAATTAAATGAACTCTCCAAAGCAACCAATTCCAGTTTTTCCCTCAATACAACTTTATCCAAGTTGATTGTGAAAACATTAAATACCTTCGATAGTCACACGTGAATGAAGGGCTTATAAGAATGTAAAGAAGATCCTAAAAGAAATTGAGAACAACACGAGTTCAGGAATTTTACTGATTGCGACTCAAAAATTGTAATTTTATGGTCGCATGCACGAGTCATGGGGATTCAGAAGACGAGTCGAGCGTTAAATAATACGCCGATCTGCGTCTCTATGTCGTTTCATGCAGTACGACTTTTATTGTGTTTAAAATATTTGGCCGGGATTGTTACCTCGAAGTTAAAATTTTGAAATTACTTTCCTCCTTGGGTCGGAATGAAATTTACGCATAATGATTTTTACGTTCTTTATAATGATATTGGAACGTGGTGAAAGAACCGTGAGATGCAAAGATTACGTATTTGCAGTATCGGATTTATTCGGATTTGAGATAATTAAATGTAAGCTACGATTTTTTACACGTGTAATACCGGTAAATCTAAAAAAAAATACTTAATATCAAATGAGTATTTTGTGTTTTTTTTACAACAATATTCGAAACACAATACCAACAAAAATATTATGTAATAAGTATAATTGTTAGTATTTGACATTTACATTGGTTTAACTTCTATCAGATTTAGCGGTTGTATTAAAACTTTGTTATAGTCATTTATTTTCGAATATATGAATTGAATTTTTAAATATAACTCCAAATCAATATTTCTAACTGACAAAATATAAATGTACACACACATTTTTTCTTCTATTTATAGTCCAATATTTGAGACATTTTAAATGCATTTTTAAAGTTTATTGTGAGCTTGAGTTATTCCCTTTATATCAGTATATTTTATAAACCAAATATATTTTAAACTAAAATAAAACTATCACCACATTTATATATTTTTTATTTATTTCATTGCACAACGATTTCGTTTATTTACGAATATCGTAGTTTCAGACTAAACGCTCAGATATAAATGTTTACATTTTGTGTTATTAACAGTAGCGTAAATAATGTTTTAAACCATCTGAGCGTATTATGAATCAGGGTTTATTTTTGAAATTGTACCGTCAGAGCAAAGATGTAATAGTTAAACAAAGTTTTACTTTCAAAATACAGGTAACATATTTAAGTGGTAATTAGTAACACGTATATTTAAAAATGCTTCTAATAGGATGTGCATAAATGTACCTGTATTTACAAAATAAGCAAGGGATATATTTTTAAATAAGCTTTAGAACGGTAACTCACCAACTTACAGTCTTAATTAAAAAGATAAAATAATATTAAAACAAACATATTTATTTTTATATTTATTAAATGTAATACACATTATTAAAATATAAATAAACATTTTAATTTTTTAGTTATGTTTTAAGTATTATTACTTTCCTAAGTTTATCGAAAACTTTATAACCTTCTATTAAGACATTTACTTTATATTTCAAAGTATGTCAACTGAAAAGTTATTTACATTTGAATCACCCCTAATACATTGTGTTAATTTTATACAAATTAGCGACACATTATGTCTGGAACTCGCGCTGTTTGAAACAGCTCATATTACATGCTAGAATAGAATCTGTTAATGCCAAAACAATTCTCAGTGGATGTGAAATTACAAATACGGTTGGCGTCGATCGATAACAAATCAAGTGTATGTGGCGACTAGCTAATACAATCCATTAATCTACTCAAACTCCTCCAATGTTTGCCTGTTCCAGGTTTGTGGGTATTATGTGGGTGAACGCATTTTCATGAAAAGTGCATAGCATTTATCCTTCTGAAAACTTATAAAAATTGTAAATCTATTGCATTTGTAAGGGAATTCTTTTATATTTCCAATTCATGCAGTTTTCGAAAATTTAATCATTTTAATATGTATAATTTTATGTTGTACTCTATTGCTTTACATTTGAAATATTATTTTAAAAATGAGTGCATTTACGATATTTTAATTTATTTTCGTTGCTGGTATTACTGGAGATCCTTTGATGACAATATATGTCTAAACCGATTAGAAAATTAGTGTTATATCACTTTCATGATTTTTTTAATAATGTTATTTTGCATTAGATATAATAAACAATGCAATAGAATTTACTAGCTTTCAACCGTTTCGCACATTTTAAGACCCTAAGGTTAGAACTGTTTAATAAAATTTATCATAATATTGATGTTTATAATTTAGACGTACAATTGGATATTATTATTCAAATATACACACTTTAAAATATTGTTGCGACGTTTTACATATCAGTTTTAAAAGTATTTGTATGCCAGTTACTTTACTCAGTATATGCATGCAACATAAATTTATTGATGAGCAATACACAAAAAAGATATACCTTTGAGACAAATGTCCATATATAACACCTTGATAATATTCCTTATTTGGGTATTACCCTTGTAATATCCTTTTATGTATTTACCTTCTGAGCATTTTTAATTTCTCGTTTGAAAACGCTTAAATTTTTTACAAAAAGAGTTCCATCAATGATAAAAATTTAACTATTAAAAATTATTAAAGTTGTAAAATGTAACTATTAAACTAACTATTAAAAATATATACTCAAAAATAAGTCAAATTTACTCATTGTTTGAGTAAATTCTATGTTTATCATGGCTCCGAATACATAAGTATCATTTTTTAAAAAGACGAGTACTCAAAATGTGTATAAAGAATAATAAGAGCAGTTGTTTTCCCGCATTGGCTGTGCTTCCAATAAATATCAATATTTACAACCAAGACTTACAGGGAATCGGACCCATATCGTCAGGCACCGCAGTCTAGTGCCTTATCCGTTTAACTACCAGGGCGACCTGGAAAAGTTATAAGTAAAATAAATGTTAAAATGGTCTTCCAAAAGAAGAGGATGTCAGATACTTTAATTGTAATAACTGTGACAGTGTGCTTTCACACGTTGCAATTTTTACATAGGGATCTGACCTATTTTGTACTTTGTGCAATTTGGTCAGATGGCTAGACTGACGGTCGCCGGTTTTTATTACTGTGTTACATTGTGGGAGAGTTACGTCACTGAGCCATTTTACAACCTTAACTGGATTGGTTGGGAGGGGTGACCAAGAGGGGCGGAGCGAATTCCAAGTGGTGGGTTTAATAATTTATGTGGGATTGCAACCCCCCACCCCAAGACACCACCGTGGGAAATTCAAGGTTTCCCACATCTCTTACAACTCTGCCTTTGCCCAAGAGATACGGGTAAATTTTTGCTCCATCGTCTCCCGTCCTCATGTCCATCTCCGGAAAAGTCCCGAATTCCATGAGACCAGACGGCAGCGCTCCCATTTCGTACCAACGCCACTGAGCTACGGAACCAGACGAGCCCCTGGAGAAGGAAAGGTCCTGATGCCAGGACGCCAGACGTCAGCATCCACATTTCATGGTAACGCCCCTGGTAGCCGGTCATCTACACCCCAAACAACCAGCTAATCGCCTCGGACGGAACTCTCCCCAACCGGTACACGTGAGTCAGTATCACATTATTGCACATAACCCCCCAACCATAAGTTTTCTCCTATATAATTTAATGTGTCAATAAAGCACCGTTTTAAAAGTAAATTATTGGTATGTATGTATTTTTTCCAAGACGACATTATTCATAAAGATACAAAAAAATAACACAACGCAATCCAAAAAATGTACTAGCCAATTTACCCCACGACAGATGGTTGCCGTGACTAACCGTAACCAATTTACCCCACGACAATAACTCAGTTACCATTTAATTAATCGACTTCAAATAATGTGGAAAGCCATCTACTGAACAACTATTTTAAGTGTGTTAGGTCGGTTTGTTAAGATGATTTGAACAGAAACTGAGATTACCAATATTAAATCACACTGCTTATTTTTGACAAAGTACGATTACTTAAATTTGAGTACGTCATCGCTCATTTACAATACAATTGTTCTAAAGACACGAGTATGTTCAGTTAATCATTTTTAAATACCTTTTTAAAGTGTATGTCTGTTTCTCTCAGAAAGCCTTTATAGTGTTAACAATCTAATGTGTATGGTCCATTGTGTTCCCTACACACAGAGCCTATGAGCTATGAAAGAAAGTTATTTTCAATAGGTTGGCCTGTTTTGCCGGTCTTGTAGGGAGTGTCCAAAATAAAACATCTCTGAACGGAGTTATTTGTATTGTCAACTGATTGACAGTTGTGTTGTGCATGGTTTGTTTCTATACCGTTGTGTTAAAAATGCGTAAAACATATATTCTGATGTATTTAATATCGTACCTTTGAAGCACCCAAATTATGTAAATTAATATTTTATTAATTACTATTTAAGTACTAACAAGTTGCAATACTATTAAACAATTTTAGTTTTTGAGCAAAAATTTAGTTTTTAAATATTTATAAGTCTTTAAAGTAAAAAGTCTTAAGGCATATTTTAAAAACATATTGAAAATGTTTTGAAGTACAAAATTTTATTTAGCATCACCTTTGATGATAGCGAGTAAAATCAACCATGAACCCATGAAATTCATGTTTTGAAACATTTTGTACCGTAATGTCAGTGTGTTTGATTGTTAATTTACAATATCATATTGGAAAAATTTACAATAGGACTTACATCATTTTTTAGTATTTTTTTTCTTTTCAATCAGAATCAAAATAAATTTGAATAGGGAATTGCACCTAGTCAATTATTTAGGTCATTCCGTGTACCTAAAAGTAAAAAAATACATATTTGATTTGATAACGGTTAAGGCAGATAAAACCAATGAGTTTACTAATTTTACTGAGGGGAAATTGATCGTATTTCCTAGAAACCCAAAACTCAAATGTTCTTAGGTTATTTTGAAGACAAAATTGCTTGTCCACCTAATCACACTTATTCGTGTACATTTTTACCATTGTAATGGATTTAGAGTTGTTGTCGGGCAGAATCGCAAGTGAAGTTGGTAAACTATTAATATTAAATAAACCCAGTAAATAATATTTTTGTTTCAATATATACTTTAACCTTTACACTCGAGAAACGTGTATAACGTGTACGTTCTTTTAACGGAATATTTATACATTCCGTATCTGTTATTTTCCCTAATCAATTCCCGGATGATAACCAAGTGATGATAACCATTGTAGTTTAATAAAAAAACAATATTTTTTTATGATCAGCAACAAGCAGTTCTCGTTAAATTTGAAGAACAATTAACAAAATAATAAGTCATTTTTTGGGACCCAAATGTGACAAAAAATTTGTGACAAAAATTTCGAGAGCAAAGGGTTAAAAAAGTTGGAAATAATGCGTTGCAACAAATACTAGATAACAATTTGAAGCGAAATAGCTAGTCAATTGTAATTCATATAAAAACGCTAGAATTTGAAGAATGTCGGTCGACGTTTCGTCAGATTTCGGTGTCTTCCTAGCTAGACCCTTCGAGCATGGATCCGTTGTTGTAGATGAGTCATGACGTCTCTCTCACTAACATCAAAGTGAAGCCAACATGTATGGCCCAAAACACGTGGTTAATTACGTCAGTCCATTCATAAATGTTCACAGTTACACATTTCCAAAGCACAAGCCAATCGCGAATATATTTTAATTCATAATTTTGAAGAGATATCACGTGATATGGGCTTTTCGCTTTGAGATGTGGGCTTCACGATTGTGACGTCATATTCTCTCTACTACAGTCCATTCAGGCTCCTCGAAGGCTAAACCATAGTAACGTGTATTCCAATCTCGAATTTCATATAATTTTAAGTTTTCAGATTATTGGTTTTTCATCCGAACATTCACTGCACACGATTATATAGAATACACATTTTTTTTAAAAATGATATTTAAAAAAAATTATAACTGGTCCAATCAACTGGACGGGTATTTCAAGCGAGCCAATAGCCTTTGAAAAGAAAATTGGGAATACATTAGTCGTCTAAAGCGGTTTCTAAAAAAAAGACCAGGGCGACTATAGCCGTTCAGCTAAGTAGGGGGTTAATTTTTTTTTTCAATTTTAATTACAATCATTTGGTTACTGCTTATTTTTAACTATTCAATTTATATTGATCGCATTATTGTAATGAACTAATTATTTCAAACTTCAAACATTTATTTAAAATAAGACTTGAGCGGTTAAAGAAGATTTAACCTCTTACAAAAAGCTTATTAGTGCTTCTAAAACACAATGCTTTGTCTCTCCATTGAATTTCCACGTTATTTCGGCTTATTTTTTTTCGGATTTCAATTCTTGAAATCTTGTAATCTCATAAAGTTTAAATCGTGTTGTTTTGTTGTATTCTTCTGTTTAAAAAAACCAGATGGGTGTTTTAAAAGATGAATTCAAAAGCAGCATAAATTCTGAATCTTTTATTCTCTCGTCGCTTTGTGTTTTAAGGTATTACAAGCTCAAGCTCGATTTCTTCTTTTCGTTTCAAATATATGGATTAAAGACTGCATGCCTTTTATTTCTGAATATAAAGGAATATTTGTGGCCACCCTTTGTATATTTTGTATGAGCTATTTTAAGATAAAGGTAAATTTAAAAATTCTAAAACATGTTTTTTTAAGAATATATAGTTATCGAATATATATTATAATATATAGTGTTTTAACAAATAGTCACATTATTCATTATTTGTTTTACTTTTTATTTGCAAATATACTTTTAATAGTAAGTTAACTTAATAAAAACATCATATATAACAAATAAATACATACATAAATTATTTTAATTCCATTTAACTAAATATCAATTTAGCAATAGAATCAAATTTTAATTAGTTAAAAAAAATACTTTGACACACATTAACTCTTAATATTTTAATATTAGTTATTAATTTTTTTATACCACACCACATTTTTTTTATCAGATAATGTTTACACACGGCTTTTTTATAAAGTTTAAGTTTATCAGGTGTTGATATTACATTAAGTATATATTGACAAAACTATAAGTTGCTTCAAGTTTTTACTAGGAACATAAAAAGTAATTAAAATGCAATCCGATAAGTTTTTAAATTTTTACAATACAAAACTATCATTATCTATTATTCTAATTACATATGTATAATAATTTATTTTTAAATTTTATATGAGCTCTAATATGTTACATATTAAACATTTAGAACATCTTATTTTAGTCAACGTTAATAACAAAGTGAATTTTGAGAAAGGTATACAGTTTTAATATATTGGTTGGGAAATAACATTATACGAAATATTATATTCGACACAAAAGGTAAGATGGAGGAGAATCGGTTTTAAAACTAAAAGACTAATTGTGAAATAACTATAATTTAGCGTATATTTTATTTAATTCTGAGGTTTTTAAATATATTTAATATTTATTATTTAACCTCAATTCATAGATGATGCAAAATGGGTTTATGTATGATTCATGGAATTTATATATCGTGCAAAAGACATTATAAATTATGAATTAAATAAATATTATCAACTCTTAACTACTCAGTATATATATATATATATATATATATATATATATATATATATATATATATATATATATATATATATATATATATATATATATATATATATGTATATATATATATATATATATATATATATATATATATATATATATATATATATATATATATATATACAGTATATATATATATACAGTATATATATATATACATATATATATATATATATATATATATATATATATATATATATATATATATATATATATATATATATATATATATATATATATATATATATATATATATATATATATATATATATATATATATATATATATATATATATATATATATATATATATATATATATATATATATATATATATATATATATATATATATATATATATATATATATATTTATATATATATATGTATATATATATATATATACATATATATATATATATATATATATATATATATATATATATATATATATATATATATATATATATATATATATATATATATATATATATATATATATATATATATATATATATATATATATATATATATATATATATATATATATATATATATATATATATATATATATATATATATATATATATATATATATATATATATATATATATATATATATATATATATATATATATATATATATATATATATATATATATATATATATATATATATATATATATGTTTACTTTGTCCCACTTGAGATTTTTCATTTCGTGATTATTTTATTTATTTAAAACGACAATATAAATCTTATAATAAAACAAGTACTAAAACGTATATTATATAAAAATGTTCTTTTGTTGACAATTTATAATTAAAAAACAGGCATGTAACTGCATTATATTAACACAGAAACTGTGTTAAATATAATGCAGTACACTATTGTAATTTATAAGCATCGTAAATCATATTTTTGTAGAATAATTGCACTTACGCAAAAGATCGTTAATTTTATAGCAATTTCATATTCTTTAGCTTTCATAATTCAAAAACTAATTTTTCCTACTTTGCAAAAAAACATTGAAAAAAAGCTAAATAAATTAGAAATGTTTCTTTTTTTTTCATTGAAACAAATTAAAAAGTTTCTGTTTTATCTAAAACCCAGGAATATAGGTAAATAATTCCACTTTTTTCAAACATAAGTTTATATGTATAAGTTTTCATGCATTACATTATCATACACAAATCGACAATTAAATACATCCGGAATACAAAACAACCCATCATTTTTCAAATTTCAAACTTTAAATTTTACTAAAATGTTATGTTTAAAGAATCTCTCAGCTAGAGGTTTATTACTTTTCACAACTATTGTAAAATTCAATGAAATAATCATTTTCTAAAAAAGTATCATCAAACTTCAAATGAAGGGACATATGCTAAAAATACAATTCTTCAGAAATAAATTGCAAAATTTACTATACTTGTTCCCATTGCAATCAGAGTCGAGTAAACCCATGTAAATAAAAAAAATTGGAATATTTATTCAATCTTGCTATCGTTTGAAACAAAAAACATATTTCGTATTTTGTGGTCGATTTTCCTAGTGTGTGTATGTACACCTTAAAGGAATTTATATGTGATAACCAAAGGGAGCCTATTGCCTATATTGAATTTTTTTTAAGATGACCTTTTAAAAATATTATTAGTTTTTCTGATTAATGAAAATATATCATCACAAAAAAAGATATTAATGCTGAATATCATTGTAATACATAGCAATAAATAAAAAAAACTTTTTTAAATATTTTATTTGTTTATGCTAAAATATTGTTCTTCACTATAAAATGTAGTTTTTTTTTAATAAAAAAGTACTTTCATGTACAATCAAATCTAGTATAAGATATATAATGGTAAAAAAATATTTAAAAAAATTCATTATACATTTAGAAATTCATTATAACATTGTATTTTTTTCTTTTAGGTGAGCATTTATTACTAATTTCCCTTCATCTGTACTGAAATGGAAACTATTTATGGTAATTATACATGTATCGTATATAACCGTTAGTTTTAAAATCGTGAATTAACTGTAATATCAATATTATATTTTATTTTTAATACTTTGCTTATATTCCAGGATTAAATTTAAAATTGTTCATTTTACTAACTCAATTAAAATAATTAAATAACTGATATGTAAGACATTTAAAGAATATATAGGGAATATTAAAAAATAACAAACACAAAGGCAATTTTAAAAATAAATTTGTACAGTTTTAAGATAAGTTTTATTTGTATAAAATAATCTATAAACACTAAAAATGTGTTTGTTCTAATGGAATATTTAAGCATAATTACTTGTAGTCAAAAAACGAGCAATTGATTATTTTATTTTAAGGAACATTCCTACGTTGAAAATATTTTCCTAGTTGATTTAAAATATTTATTTTATAAAATAAAAAAGCCAGATAATTATAAATTACTCATACATTCAACACTCAATGAATTAGGTTATTAACTTTTGAATATTAAATTACTAAGACACGCTTTATCACTTTAACTAATTTGAGATAATAGTAAATATTGATTTGGTTTCATATGTCAATGCAATTACAATAATTGCAAATTAAACACTCCGTCAAAAACTCAAATGATTTGAACATATTTATTTATATCATTTGAACTACATATGGGACATTAAATTTGCATTCGTACTAAGAAATTGAAGCGTATTTGATGCTTTTATTCTTTAATAATTTACTGAGAATAATCAAGTAAGGATTAAGCAATTTAAATAATGATTAATAAAAAGGTTTGTATTTTATGCAGTTTGACCTTAATATATATATATATATATATATATATATATATATATATATATATATATATATATATATATATATATATATATATATATATATATATATATATATATATATATATATATATATATATATATATATATATATATATATATCTATTTTGCGAATTTGCCCTTTTTCTTACCGCTCAGAAGGTTAAATGTAATTATTACAATTGTGCATAAATTATCAAAATGCTAATGTTGCCAGTTCGTCTAAAGTAACTCTACAACTAACCCGTGCTTCAAACGATATTAAAAACGACTTCACCTCACTCTTGGGATCTTCTTTTAATCATCGCTACAAATTTCTGCAAATTTGTAACTTCTGAGCAATAAATTTCAACAGCAATGCTTAAAAAAGATTAATGGAATCCATCGCAACCAAACCATTGGAAAGGCGTCCGTCCAACCAACTTCCATACGCACCTACCGCAAAAAACAGCAGCGCTTCGTGTTTCATCATGGAAGAAGCGCAAAACTTCCACAGACCCATTAATAATTTCAACGGTGAAAAATGAATCCCGTTGTTGTTTTCAGACTTCATTATCTTAACCTGATTATCCATTAATCAACGTCAAAATTTTGAGTCATTTTTTTATATCTAATCATTTGGGATTTGACAACGAGGTTTTCTTCCCATAAGATAAAAGGTATCTTCGTTTAGCGTTCTAAATATTAATACGGGGATAAAGTTTTTTTTTATTTATTTGAATATTCTTGAATTTAAAGAAGGATATTTTTTTGCTAATGGGCATCGCAATTTTTCGTCGGCTTTTGCCCCGAAATGAATTATGCAGCTGCTTCAATTTTGGCGTGTTATGCATGAAACTTTTAGTTTTACACCAACTTTTTAACTAATTATAAAGGCTTATATTTTAATTTCCATATCTCACGTATTTTAATGATTTATCATATTTAAAGGCCACTTTAGAGCCAAGCTACTGTGAAATTCTAATTAGGAAGATAACGTAGTACATGTGAAAACAGTTAATAAAGGTTCATGTAATTTGATACATTAATTCCTACATTAATTTGTTGAATATACCTTAGTTATTTTAAACATAACATTGCTAATGAAAAATAATATTTGCATATGCTTGTAATACCCTTTCTGTCGTATTTGTAATTAATGTATTACTCATGTAAAATGAGAAGCATAATGATAATTAAAATGTAGTTAATAAAATTATTTCAATATTGTTTGGATAGTCTATTCATCCTAACTTTACTAATACAGTATATGTTTATGCTGGTATTGTTATCGTTAAACAAAGTATTGTGTGTAATTTTTATGGTAGAATTAGGTAGATATTACTAGTATACATGCATTTATTAAAATACAAATACAACGTTAAATTACGAAATAAAAATCCATCAAATCTGAACTTGTTTCGGAAGATACATCTCCCTTCATCAGCGGAAAATGAAAAGTCTGTGTATACAATAAAATAGAAACAAACCCAGAATTGAAAGTGTTGCCAAAGAAAGAAAACAAAAACTGTCTTAATCAGTTGGAGTTAACTATTGTGTGCCAGCAAGCCGGAAATACTGGGACCGCAAATGTTTCATTGACAATCGAATCAATATTGCTAAAAATATGAAAATCCTCCAGAAAGTCAAGTTCAACTGGAGATTTGGGTTTGTAAATTAAATATGGGTTAGAAAAATTAAACATATGACCATGTTCCCAATAGTGCTTGTCAATGGAGTACTTCTTTATTTCTTGTTTAACAGTATGTGCTTGGTGCTCCTTAATACGAAATCTTAATGATGTCTTTGTTTGACCGATTGCCACATTGACATGAAATACAGTATATGCCCCAGTTATTAAGGTCGTCAAAAAGGTATTTATTGTGTGTGAAGATGATCTTATTGATAGGTGAAAAAATGGAACATATGTCGAACTTAGCGAGAATTTTAGAAATGTGATGGCTGATCTGGGGATAATATGGTAAAACAATTAAAGCATTAGAGCTCTCAGATAGACTAGAATTTTTAAGTGGATTTTTAAGTTTATGCCTTGCCAACAACCTTGAATGAAAAACCTCGATACACGGCGACAGCTCTCAAATAATCAAATATTAGATTATTTATATTTTTAATATTCTTAACGCAATGTTCTATAAGACGAGTTTTTATCTTACACATGTATTTAATTTGCTAATTACAATGTTTTTAAAATAATTAATAGAAATGTGTTATCAATATGCAATTTAATATATTAATATGTTTTAATATGTATACTAGACACATAAAAATATAATTAAGTCCTTAATTTTTAATATAAAAATATATTTTACTTATGAAAAGTTGGATATGTATATTTTTATACATTGCCTTCCAAATCAGAAACTATTTTTAAATATAAAAGTTGAAATAGCATGTATAACATATAGATATTTGCATTATGTTATTTTTATATTCTCAAATAAAACATATACATAATTTTATAAAATATAAAATTGTTGTTTAAACTGTGTCCCCCTAAATCACCATTAAGTGCTAATATATTTCAATGCGTATTCATATTAAAAATATATTTGATCAAAACATGCATCTGAAGCTATATTCAAAATTTTTTAAAGGATTTTACGTCAGATATTTCAACAAATATCTTAATACCTCCCAACTAAACACGCAAGAATAATGATTTCGCCAAATAATTTGTTAAATAGATAATTTTAGATATAAAATCTGCAGTTTTTTTAGAAGTTCTATTGCAAAAATGTTTTTTTTTGTTTACAAATTCTTACAAAACTAGTAAAATAAATTTCAACTTTGATACGTTTAAATTATTGAACTAAAAAAAATCAGTGTTTTGTTCAACATTCCTTATAAAACTTCAGTTTTACATTTTTCATAAAAAAATTAAGCTGGCTGTTTATTCTGGCTGTTTATGCTGGGCTAGTTAGTACATTGCAAAATAAAAAAAAGACTCAAAAAACGTAAAATTACAATATTTTGTGCACGGAAACCAATTATTTACTATATGCCATTGGCTTTCATAAATATTTAATTACAGTTAATATTTTAAAATGCAAAAACTTCTACAAAAATAAATACGCTAAACAATAAAATAAAAGTTTAAAGCATATTTAGGTATATACAAATATTTATTTATTTTTATTACGAAAGCAAAATACCACCTAAAATAATATATATATATATATATATATATATATATATATATATATATATATATATATATATATATATATATATATATATATATATATATATATATATATATATATATATATATATATATATATATATATATATATATATATATATGTATATATATGTATATATATATATACATATATATATATATATATATATATATATATATATATATATATATATATATATATATATATATATATATATATATATATATATATATATATATATATATATATATATATATATATATATATATATATATATATATATATATATATATATATATATATATATATATATATATATATATATATATATATATATATATATATATATATATATATATATATATATATATATATATACATATATATATATATATATATATATATATATATATATATATATATATATATATACATATATATACATATATATATATATATATATATATATATATATATATATATATATATATATATATATATATATATATATATATATATACATATATATACATATATATATATATATATATATATATATATATATATTAAAAACAAAATATTTCATCACATAATATACTAAAACGAAGCATATTCCCCATATCCACAAATTCTAGAAACATGTGAGAAATCAATGGTTTATTTGTTGGACGAATACGTTACCGAATATGAAAATATTCCTTTTTTTCAGTTACATTCGTAAATGTAAGATTGTTCTACATTAAAAATATGAAGGCCAAAGGCGAGCTTTATCTACAGCCCTTGAGGGCAGACCCTGCGGCTTATAAGCTCCATGCGTAAATTCCCAAGGGGAAAGGCAGAAGGGTGGAGCACTAATGCTTTCCATTTCCAGTTGGCAGACATACCCCAGAGAAAACCAGACGATATTTTACGCTTGATATTTATTTTACTATGTCTGCAACTTTTTTTACTGCCGTTGGTCGTGACCAGTTGGGGGAATTTGAACTTTAAAAGTTGACCGCAGGATAAATTTGTGTTTCATTTCTTTCTTTCTGTTGTATGTGTTTTGATTGGTAGGGTACACTTTCTTTAGACCCATTTACGTGAGGTTTTAGCGTGTTCGAATAAAAAGTAGTAGTCGTTTTTACATATTTTATATGCTATATAATTATTATTTTATTTTTTCAATTTAACTTAACTTAATGTGTATTTTAGTAGTATTTTTGATAAATATTTAATTACTATTTAATATTTTTTATACAGTATATCAAAAATGAGTTTATATCATCCTTATCGCGATATCTTAAAATGAGTAATATTTGTATTTTCTATTTAATGATCTAAGAATTATAGACTAAAATGAATTAGTATGGAATTGGACACATCTGAAATATTTACGTAATTACAAAGTATTATCAATAAGAAGAAAAATTTGAGATAAATGGAATATGACCATACGTACTAAAGTGTACAGCTTTATCGGGCAATTAAAGTTGAAAGTAGTTTTCTAAAAGACAAGATGAAATGTTAGCTATATATAGGGAAAAATATAAATTTATTCGGTTACATATGCTAAAAGTGTATAATAATGAAAGAAGCTCTCCAAAAAATAATCTCATTTTCCTTGTCAGAAGATTTCATTAAACTCATCGCTTGATATAGACCAAGAAAATAATTTTATACTTACTGTTTAACGTAAATGTAATAAGAAGTATAATAAAAATAAGAAATTTTTCATAAAAACTCTATTTAGTGCAAATAAATTAGGACTAGGGACCAATAAGCGTATAGATTCAATCACGAGATTTTATAGATCGGGAAGTTTCTAATATCTGAAAATATATTTAAGGCTTTGAACCTCAAAAACCGTATTATTGTTTTGTTCATTAACATCAGTCATGTTACACACAACTTTTTAAGTTAGTACTTACACATGACTTCAAAAGATATTATATTTACATAACCACTTTAAACACATTTAATTGTGATATTGACGTCACCATTTTAGTAGCATTTTTTCAATAATTCAAACACAATATTTTAATTAAATATTAAGACAAAGCATTTAATATCACATTCCTAAGTATTTTTCAATTAAAAAATACTTAAATTAAGGGAACCGAATCACATAAAGGGTTACATTATCCACGGCAAATCCCATTATCTTAGAAGTATCCCGATCAGTATTTGCATTCTCCGAATTCTTTTTCATTGTAAAGGTAACTAAAAATCCATCACAATAATGGAGTTTCCAAACAATACAACTTTTCTCAAATGATGCGTTTCGAAAAGGTTACAAAAAATACCTTTTATCAAATTTCATAAACAAAAAAAGTAAGTAAAAAGATCAAAAGAAGTAGGGTCCCATATCCATACTCTTCGAAGACACACAAGATAAAACGCCAACGGTAATTAAATTAATAACAAAGAATTGTTGCAGTTATTTTTTCTCAATTACCAAACATAATTTCTTGTGCCTCGGAAAGAATAATTAGAATTTATTTCGCTACAGCAATAAACGCTGATATTTCTTAAAATTTTTTTTTAGTGGATTTCCTGAGAAGCATCGTTTTTGGTAATGCCTTTAATAAATGGAAGAATTGAATGGAAGATATCCCCATCCTCCCCCTTCTCCGCTTTTATTTCGAAATGGTCTTGATATTTTTTTAATTGAAGAGTCTTTAGATATCGTGCAATTTATTTTGTTCCATTTCTAATAACCCCTTTCATTTTCCTAACGCTTTGTTTAAAGATTTCTTTTTGTGTTTTTATGTTTTCTTCTGATGAAGTAAAGGGTAAGACAGGACACAATGGTTAATTTTCTTTTGTTTCGCCGGGTCGCTTGAAATAAATTCACGGGAACGGATTTACTGATTAATTGATATTAGAAATTGTATTTTTCAACTAATTTCGTTGATTGAAAATAAACCTCCATTGATTAAATATATTTAATTATGTGAAGATTATTATTGTAAGGGTAATGGTATGTTTTACTTATGTGTTTAGTTTCTTCTTTTATAATCTAAAATATTATTTTGAACAATTCATTCCGACCATTTAATTGATATATATATATATATATATATATATATATATATATATATATATATATATATATATATATATATATATATATATATATATATATATATATATATATATATATATATATATATATATATATATATATATATATATATATATATATATATATATATATATATATATATATATATATATATATATATATATATCTGTGTATTACTATTTACAAATATTATGATTACAAAACTATTAGATAATTTAAAATTTAAATGATAGTATAATTTAGAAATAACATTTATTTTAAAAATATTGATACATACATATAAACATTATTAAAAGTATATATATATTTATATAATTATACAAAATAAAACTTTTTAAATGTATTGTTTTATTAATACAGTAAGACTTCATGTCCAAAACATTTAAAGTGTCTTACATGACATATCATCTTACATCTTTTATGACACACACGGAATTATTATATAATTGTTTTCACGCAAATACACATTTAATTTTTCCCTACAATCATAAAGGGAATATTTCTTATATTATGGGTTAATGAATTTAAAAATGAATTAAAAATGTCTATACTTATTAATTTTAGTAAGAACTGAATCCTTTAAAATATTATTTAAAACTATTTTTTAAGTATGTTTAATTTTTTCAAGACACAAAATGTACAGTAAACGTACATAAATATACCTCTAGAACGTTTTATCGCTTTAAAAGTTATCGTTAGTTAATTTCATAAATTTAATTTTTTGTTATTGGTTGAGTTCTGAGAACAGCATGTAAATATACTACAACTAACATTAGTCTTAAACGCACATTTTAAAATAAAACGTTATTATGAAAGGGTGTTATTTTTAGTAAAAAATCTGTTGATACAAAAATATAATATTTTAGTTCAATTACTCTCATTACATTAATATAAGCATAAAAAAGGCATCCGAAAGTGTTATAATGTGTTTCTTTTTTTTATTGCGTGTTTATTTGTCAATGAATAAATAATAGCTGCATTTCCGTTTATTAAATCAATTTTGTTAAATTGTTACAAAAGTATATTCAAGGTTTAAAGAAATGCTTAAAATAATTTTTTTAAAACTATTTTCTTTTTAATAAAATGTTAAAAAGTAGCAAAGGCAACTTGAAAACAAGTAAATACAAAAAATATTAAAACAATTTGAACTAAGGCTACCTTAATAATTTTTTTAAGAATTATGATCATTAATTAAACTTTAGATATGCCTAGAATTACACGTCTTCACAAGTATTTAGTAAAATAAACTTTTAAATATTTAAGTTTGTTCACAAACCATATAATCCGGAGCACATATCATTCATACGTATTTGCACTTGACATTTTGGCCATTAAGCTTAGGTACAAAAGTTTTCTCTTTTTGAAAAATGATACAAAATGTGAGTGCATAAATTAAAAAAAAAACTTAAAAACTCCTCGTATTTATGTATGCTGAAGATTAAAAGACTTTTATTTCTCTGTGTTTCATTTTCTTCTTTTACCCCGAAAAAATTCAGATCATTTTTCAGGGCTTATTTTCATTTTCCACCCTCACTTAAACAACAGGAAACTGCACCTCTCTTAATTGAAAATCGGCTAGAAATATGCATTTTTTTTTTACTATTCCTGGCTTTTTTTTATGCGTCAATTTGAATTAGACCCAGCGATTTCCATAATTTTTTCATTGCTCCTTCCTTTGAAACAAGGCTGTTTGCTCGGGGCTATGTATCCGCAAAACGCTTTACGTTGATTGAAGTTTTTTCCTAATGTCCACAGACTGGGCGAAGCACCAGAAGTAAAAAAGTTAAGCTGTTGAGGTGCACTGAAAAAGGTGGTTAAATAATTACTCACGACTGAATTATAAAAAAAAATACCATTACAGGTTGTTGTTCGGCAACGATGTTAGACAGAAAATTACAATTTCTGTGAAACGGACTTTTTTTTGTGTTTTGACCGTTGCATGGTAATGTTACAAAATAAAATGAATTATGGACGAGAAAAAAATATGTACCACACCTGAATTTCAATAAAATAAATTAAGTACTTCAATTTTTTAAGCAATGCGAGTTATTTTCTTGAAAATCTTCGACACTGTGGATTGTTTACATTTTCGTGTTCCTTAAATCAATTAATACCTTGCTATTTAAAATACCGTTTCGCATATAATTAGTAATTTAATAATGTGACAAAATAATAATTCTTGTCATGGAGTATTTTTAGTAAAATTGATATAAAAGGAGTTTAGGTTAAACTAAAATAAACATAAAACATAAAACATAATTTAATTTTGTTTATATATCATGGTTTAAGCAGCGTTTTTAAATGTGTGAATAATAATTTTGCTTCTTCCATTTGTATTATTGCTTTTTGGCAATTTTATGTTTATAAAATATCAATTAATAAACTATCACCAAGTCTACTTTCAAATACATTCAATAATAAAAACACCCATTAGGGGATGTACCGCGTCTACAATACGCATGAAAAACATACTTTGTCGAACATTATTTTCGAAAATCAGTGTAATAAAATTTTATTGTAAGTAAAGGTTTTAATTATTTTCATATTTCAGCGGCAAAATATTGTTTTGGGGAGTTAATATGTGTAATAAAACACCTACATATATAAAATGTCATACTTTTAATGTATAAATATTTACTCCATAAGTTTTTTATCATTATTCATTTGTAGAATCCACACCCAATATATACATTTTTTTTCTCTACGGAAATACCAAAACATATTTTTAGTATGAAAATCCTTCTTATCAACTTTCCAATATCAATTTGACACAAAATATGTAAATTTCAATTTTCTTTACAGATTTTTTTTCTGTCTATAAAAAAAAGCCATATCCATCCCTTTGATACATTTCAAGGCCCCATCCTCCTGGATATATCACAATCACATTTTATATCGCGGGCACCCTTTCTTCTTTTCTTTTCTTCGGAATCATCTAATATTGAAAAGGGTCATATTGATTGGCATCGTCTTCCAGTTTCCCTTTACTTGACTTTCGATATGCCCTCTGAAAATTTCATTTTATGCATCTCCAGGTTTGGGAGGTAGCATTTCGGCTTTCTATTTTTACTCAACTTATTAAATTTATTTTCCTCAGGGAGCATCTGCTTTTGTAGGTTGCGCTGGGAACCGTGTTTCTGGCGTTTATGCTTCTTTAAGTGTGTGTGTGGTACCGGAAATGTTATAAGTTTTTTTTAACGTTAGTTGAACGAAATTGAAACAAGTTTCACCAAAGCAAGGATGTATCACATTAAAATAAAATAATTCAGTTATTTATTATTTATATGTTTTTATAAAATAAAGTTTAGATTTTATAATAATTTCAATACTTAATATTACCTTCTTCCATTGTTTTAAATTAGATATTTAAGTAATATATCCATAACGTATTTTTTTAGAAGTAAATAAAACATTGTTAAATGTAATTTCCTAGAAATTATGAATCTTTATTTATTAGTTTAAATATTTCGGAAAGCATGTAATATAATAAGAAGTAAATAAGTTAAATTGTATGTGTTTGTTTAATTTAAATTATACTTCCATTACCATATATTTATATTTATATATTTTTACTTAGAGGATAAATTGGTGATGTCTGTATAACAAATTGCCATGTATAACGAATGGAGTTCATAATATATTGTTTAATTAAAAGTTATACTCATTTTTCTAGAACTTATATTTACATTCTTAATTAACTTGCTAATGCTTCGAAAGTTGGTAGTATGAAAAAGCAATTGGATAGCCAGTGGGTGATCGGTGGAATGGGTTACTCAACCTTACCTGGCCTTCAGCCTGTAGCTGGTTGTCAATATTTGTATTTCTATATATCATCACATTCAAAATATTGTTCTCAACGAACATATTTTACCATTTTTTTATTAAGTTAAAATTTCAAAATAAATCCTTGCAATCTTAGAAAACCATTTATAAATATTATTTTTCAATGACATACAACCACAATGTATACTTAAAATCAAACCAATTTAATGGAACAAATCTACAAAAAACATCATCAAATTCACGTTTATTTTTGTCTGCTAAAACAATAGATTGCGATCTTCTAAACATGTTTGCAAAATTCTAGAACTGTATCTACATTTTTAATGATTTGTTTGAAATTTTATGATGCATGTTTCAGGGAACAAAAACTTTAAATCGTTTTTTCTCAATGTTTGCTTTTCCTTCATTTCCGAAACACTAAATATGTCTTATTGTTAATGGATAAATATGTAAAGTTTAAACATTTTGAAAAATATATGTATATTATAAATTGGTAAGCGAATAGCTCTATTAATAATTTGTTTTCTAAAAATACTAAAGCAAACAAATGCGAGTTTTAAAGAGATAAATTATGTTATTATGATTAACTGTTTATATAAAACTCAAATAGAGTATTATTCAAAATTTTAATGTCAAATATTATATATTATAGTTTAAAGGATATGAGAAAAATTAATGAAAACATATAAATATGTTTTAATTTTTTTTATCGTTTTTCTAAAACTTTAAAAGGTATTGAACATGTTTATATTTTGATTAAATTATTACAAACAACTCTGAAGAAACATATACACACAATATGTGAAATATTGTTCTTTTATATAACTTTACATTACATACATTAACAGTTCGGTTGAAAAAGTCAAATATAAAAAAAAAAGAGTTGAAGTCGTACTGTTCCCCCTTATAAAATCATTGTAGTTATATAACGAATGAAACAAATTAACTTTAAAACATTAACTTATCAATAGACCCATTATATACTCGCAATTAATTTATCATCTAAATAAACACAATAATCCAGACATTCCTAAATCGACGACAATGACTCTACATAAACCGTAGCCCACGTGCATTTCAGAGCATTGAAGTAGATGTATGAATGCAAAGCTGTACGACTTGCATCCCCTCTTGCTGGACCATCTCTCCAACCCCCAATAGAATTCGGTCCCTGCCTATTATAACGTTATCATCAATACCCATCCCTGTCCATTCTACTCGAAACACAATGATAGGGATTTCAAGGCGATAGAAGGGGCGTTTAGGTGGTACATTGGCTGACGGTGTTAACGTTTGACTAGTGATCAATGCTTACAGGTTGGGATGCATTGCTATGAAGAAATGTGTTATTGGAGATGAATGCATTTGAGGAATCAATGCGGACATTAGTCTATTGTGAGTTTGTTGTGGGAATTACATATTAATGGATGTTAAGTGTATGTTGAATTAAGCCTACTGCTGGATTTGTTAGTATTTAACTGGTTTCGGTCTATTCTTTGATGTTTGATGTTGTTGATTGGTTGAAATGACGCTCACTAGAGCTGTACATTGAGATATTGGCGTCATCGTGTGCTCCATCCAACAACAAAAATCGTGTAAGACTCCCTTCAAGTCCCTATTAATTTTGAACATGGTACAAATGTGTAAATCATGGAATGTAATAGATAATAATAAGATATGAGGAATATTATGAGTATGTCATAATATGACTACACTGTTAAAAATTATTATGAACTTGCACCAAACTGTGGTACCTACTTAGCTGCAACAAACACTTGGTGCTTAGTTTCACCATATTACCGTGTTACCATATATGATTTAGTGGTGAAACCAAAACTCATAACGTTGCATAACACTCAAAATTTGAGTTTTCTTAGTATTGTAGTAGTAGTATCTTTGTAGCGAAGCTGGCAACTCTCCGATTGCAAGATGACAACATGTCATAGATCGGGAAGGGCTCGAACAAAGAATCATCTGATTCATAGCTGAACGCCTTTATCTACTGGGCAACGGAGGCCCATACTCGTCGTTGTTTTTGTTGATGAAGCGACAGCGAAAATTTCGGTTGAACCAATTATCGGTGAATATTTGGTTCAACCTAGATTCCACAATAATATGGTGTATAACTCTGTTTTGCACCACAATGTGGTACATCGTTGAACTGAAATTCTTAACAGTGTAGGGTTTAAATGTGGGTTCAAAAGCACATGAAAATTGTTCTGAATATTTTCTGAAACATATAACATTCACCGTCACCATTACAACATTGTAAAGATGTATTGAGAGTTATTTAAACCAACCAAATATAACGTTATTTTTTTTTAAATTTGGGCTTTTCATATTTAGTTATATACTCAGGTTTTGTTCAGACACGGCCCAGCTCAGATATTGACATCTTAATATAGTGACTACAGAAACACCTCAACTGGAATTTTATATGTCAACTTCATAAATGTTTTAAATGTTTGTATGTGCTCGTTATAATTTACAAATAGTGATGTTTTGAATCAAGGAATATAAAATGCAGTGATATATTTTTTCTTAAATAATATTCGTTTGATTATATACACATGTTATACAAATTAAGTAAGTTTGTACTTGGAAATTAGCAAGCAATCAAAAGGTTTTTAAATTAACTGACAAACAATTATATCACACACAAGAACTAATTTCATTTATCAGATCTACAAGAAAAACAATTTTTTTTGTATTTTCGTATTAAAAAATACCTTGGTTATATGAGAAAGTATATATAAATAGGTATTGGTTTCTTGTAATTGCAGCTATTAAAATTAAGGCTTTAAATTGTATTTCACTAATTTCTATAAAGGGTATTTCTTCAGTGAAGAACATTTATACTCTGGATCGTAGCCAAAATGGCTGACCACATCTAAAGTCTTTCGAGCTCCACACCCATGTGACTTCACCGATTGAATTCAGAATAGATGACTTCTGTTAAGGGAAAAAATCGATTATCCATTTTCAACTGTTCGATAAAAACATCTTGCTCTAATCATCCATCAGTCCATTCATTGAACTCCGTTGTCTGTTTAGAATCGTAGTGTCACGTTTAAGAAAATATCTGTCTAAGCGAATCCTTACTTTTGAGGGAAGGGATTATTTTACTATGAGATGATTTCTCATTTGTATATCAAACTTTATGATATAATCAAAAAAGTGAAATGCAGTTTTCAGTGATTTTTATATTAAAATAAAAATGATGTAAATGTATTCGTAGTGAAAATGCACCAACATATTCGGTATTAATATTAACTCTAAAATCAAACGAAAGGTATTAGGAATCGTTTAATAACTAATGTTCGTTTAATAATAATAAAATTATGACAATTCATAATTATTTTATTACTATTTATTGCTTAACAATTCACATACTGAATAAGTAAAATGTCTACATATACACCTATACATTATAGTGGTTAAGTAAGATTATGGTAATATTTTGAAATCACGAAATCGAGTTTGTTAATAAATGTGTTTTTAAAAAAGTGAATTTTAATTATCGTAATTTGTTACAGTTTGAATGTTTACAATTTTGTATATCGTTTACTTGGACTGATTAACTATGTGAGTATTATAAAAGTTAAAACGTCCATGTCATTATTGTACTTTGTCTTACTAATTGTATATCTTTCTAAACAATATTAATAAGATAATATTTTATTTTGTAATTTATGAAAGTTGCTTAGTTAAAATATACATTATTAATTACATTTATAAATTAAATATGTTATGGAATTTTAAATGGTAAATTAATATTTTAATTCGAATGAATAAAAATATTGAAATTCATACTAAATGAATTAGTGTTAATTGCAATCGCTTCTGAAAAACATACACATAAATAATTTTAATCATGTATTGATATTAAGTTCTGTAGCTTTATTAGTTTGTGGATATTTGAGTTCATCGAATTGAAAAATGTAATTATCTTAACATTTTCAAAATGGCTTTCAACCAAATTAAGAGTTTTTCAAAATACATTATAATATTTATTAATTTTACATTAACTGGAAACTATGTCGTAATAAATATCCATACTTATGTAACTTAAAACTATATTGTTATTTAAATAAGTAAGAAAAATAAATACAAAAGAAATTTGCTTTAAATAAAACAAAATTTATTGGAACACGATCGTTTAATTTGTAAAATTAATATTATCTATATTATCAAGCGAAACAATATTTCATTGTTTCTACTAAATTTATAAATATGCTTAAGTATTTATAATAAGGCCAATTCCATACTGTATATAATTTGTCTTATGTATGCAAAATTATGCGTCATGCTATATTTTTCCACATTTGAATCCAATCAGTGTCGCTGCTAAACAAAACATTGCTGCAGATGCAATTAATATATGCAAGAGCGTGCTAAAGACGACAGAAATTAGTTCGTACGTGTAAAGAACGGTAAATCGGGCTATGAATAAATTAAACAACTATTCTCATATTCAGCTAAATGCCAAGAACATTATCACATACAATTGTTTTCAGAGTAATAATCATTTGTGCGATCTGTAATTGTAATGGTAAAATCAAAAAACAATTATACTATAATTTAACCCTGACCTTTTTGTCTCATATAGTTGGATAAACATCAAATTGCTAATTAGAGTTTTAAGTATATATTCTAGGTCAATGTTTCTGTTTGTTTAATTGCCTACTTATGTGTTTGCAGAATATAAATTATTTTTTACTTTTGTAATATTTAAAAGTATTTATTTTTTTATATTACAGTTTAATTATATTTGTTTTCATAAAAATAAATGTTATTTGTTTATTTTTATTCAATTTGCATTCGATGTTCGATGAAGTTACAGTTTTAATAATTTGTTATTTGAAATAAATGGTTATTATTATTTCATTTACATTCGTATTTTTACAATATTTTAATTTTCTAACGTTTCTCTTTTGTAAAGTTTTGGATAAAAATTTACAAACAATAATATCTATATATTTAACAAATTTGAATTTTTTAACATTGTTCCCATGTGTTGTATATGTTGATGGTACAGCTAGAAAAATAGGGGAACATTTATATTTTATACAGGTAATATCAATGTAGAATTTCTGGAGATTTAACGAACACAACGCTAAGATTGTCAAACATTATTTAAGATTAAAAGTATTTAATGGGGAATTAGGGACAATTCAGAGTATATTTCTAAGGAAATGGAAGAGGACACTGTCTCGTAAATTTGAACCACATTATTAGATTGCAATGAAAATATCTAATATAAAATCCCACTTTACTACATCAAATATATTAATTTTAGGACATTTCAGATTTAATGGAAACCATCCCCCTCTTTCCCGACGAATATTCGATCGAAAGACAAAGTTTGAACTCGCAATCATACGACTACGAGCAAGCCGCTCTTTTACCTATATTGTTAAACTTGATAGTCTCGAAACATGTTTTCGGGAGAACGGAGAAAAACAAACAAAGCTTGGAATCATAATATGCCATGGAGTGTGGTTATGGCACAGCAGAACAAAAATTTAGTGATTAATAAATCAAAACAATTTTAATTAAAAGAACACTGTACAAAAAGTTACTTAAAAATGATAATCTAAACATGCTCGTTTTTCTTTGAGTACAATTGTATCGTAAATGAGCGATGACGTTCTCAAATTTATGTAATCGTACTTTCTCAAAAATGAGCAGTGTGATTCAATATTGATATTATCAGCTTCTGTTTAAGTCATCTTAACAAAGCTACATGACAAACTTAAAATAGTTGTTCGGAAGATGGTTTTCCACATCATTTGAAGTCGATTGCTTAAATGGAAATTGAGTTATCACAATTAATTTTACCATGATTATTACTTACCATTCGTTTGGCACACTTTTTTTTAACATTTCTTCTGTTTATACCTTTTGCACGTCGCAATGGTAGTACAACATGTATGACAATGGACTACGGTGAATTAGAATATTAGTTCAATTCAGTGTCAGTCTTGGTTGTAACTGTTCATATTTATTGAAAGTGATTTATGAAGGCAGTTTACATAGGCAATCAACTGCTATGTTTATTAATTTTTATACTAATTGTACATGAAGCATGTTTTCGGAGCTATGATAAGCATCAAATGTACTAAAAAATGAGTACATATTACTTATTTTTACCAGTGGATGGAGGAAAAAGCGCCAAAAAATATTTAACAAAATAACATACTAATAAATTTATAAATGGGTCTGCTCAATAACTGCACAGACAAATAATGCAACACATCAGTTAAAACAACATATCCTCGGAATACAAGAAATGGGTTAGGATTAGCGTCTCTTGCTGTGGATCTCATGGTTAAATAATTGAAATGAATTTAACTTAACACGTTAAATTATTGGAATTCTTTTACGCAGCAATGTCTTTAGGATTGAAACATTTTTAAGTTGTTGTATTGATTTACTAGGTATAATCATCACTAGTGAGTAGTGAGTATGGTTTTTATAGTGCATTTATAACATTTATATTCATTGTTAAAATGAATTTATGTTCTATGAATGTGCTATGGATAAGAATGTCCCTACTAATACCCCTTTCATCGTGCGGATTTTGTGCTGGTATTATGTGGAGACCCACAGTAAACTAAACTTCTATGGTAGATGTTTGAGGGTGTAATTAGTGAGTTGATATATTAATAAACACAATTTGTTCAATAAAATACCTAAATAAAGTTATTGGAGCACACAAATGCTGCTATGGTTACACAAATGTTGGTTTCATTGTGAGTATTGAACATATTAAAATAATATATATTGAAATAATAAGTATTAAAAGTATAAGTATTAAAAGAATAAGTATTAAAAGTATAAGTATTAAAAGTATAAGTATTAAAAGTATAAGTATGTAAAGTATAAGTATGCAAAGTATAAGTATTAAATGTATAAGTATTAAAAGTATAAGTATTAAAATCAAAAGTATTAAAAGTGTAAGTACTAAAATTATAAGTATTAAACGTATAAGTATTAAAAGTATAAGTATTAAAAGTATAAATATTAAAAGTATAATTATTAAAAGTATAAGTATTAAAAGTGTAAGTAATAAAATATAAGTATTAAAAGTATAAGTATTAAAAGTATAAGTATTAAAAGTATAAGTATTAAAATTATAATTATTAAAAATATAAGTATTAAAAGTATAAGTATTAAAAGTATAAGTATTAAAAGTATAAGTATTAAAATTGAAAGTAATAAAAGTATAAGTATTAAAAGTATAATTATTAAAAGTATAATTATTAAAAGTATAATTATTAAAAGTATAAGTATTAAAAGTATAAGTAATAAAAGTAAAGTATTAAAAGTATAAGTATTAAAAGTATAAGTATTAAAAGTATAAGTATTAAAAGTATAAGTATTAAAATTGAAAGTAATAAAATTATAAGTATTAAAAGTATAAGTATTAAAAGTATAAGTATTAAAAGTATAATTATTAAAAGTATAAGTATTAAAAGTATAAGTATTAACATTATAAGAATTAAAAGTATAAGTAATAAAAGTATAAGTATTAAAAGTATAAGTATTAAAAGTATAAGTATTAAAATTGAAAGTAATAAAATTATAAGTATTAAAAGTATAAGTATTAAAAGTATAATTATTAAAATTATAATTATTAAAAGTATAAGTATTAAAAGTATAAGTATTAAAAGTATAATTATTAAAAGTATAATTATTAAAAGTATAATTATTAAACGTATAAGTATTAAAAGTATAAGTAATAAAAGTATAAGTATTAAAAGTATAAGTATTAAAAGTATAAGTATTAAAAGTATAAGTATTAAAATTATAATTATTAAAAGTATAAGTATTAAAAGTATAAGTATTAAAAGTATAAGTATTAAAAGTATAAGTATTAAAATTGAAAGTAATAAAATTATAAGTATTAAAAGTATAATTATTAAAAGTATAATTATTAAAAGTATAAGTATTAAAAGTATAAGTAATAAAAGTAAAGTATTAAAAGTATAAGTATTAAAAGTATAAGTATTAAAAGTATAAGTATTAAAAGTATAAGTATTAAAATTGAAAGTAATAAAATTATAAGTATTAAAAGTATAAGTATTAAAAGTATAAGTATTAAAAGTATAAGTATTAAAAGTATAAGTATTAACATTATAAGAATTAAAAGTATAAGTAATAAAAGTATAAGTATTAAAAGTATAAGTATTAAAAGTATAAGTATTAAAATTGAAAGTAATAAAATTATAAGTATTAAAAGTATAAGTATTAAAAGTATAATTATTAAAATTGTAATTATTAAAAGTATAAGTATTAAAAGTATAAGTATTAAAAGTATAATTATTAAAAGTATAATTATTAAAAGTATAATTATTAAACGTATAAGTATTAAAAGTATAAGTAATAAAAGTATAAGTATTAAAAGTATAAGTATTAAAAGTATAATTATTAAAAGTATAATTATTAAAAGTATAAGTATTAAAAGTATAAGTATTAAAAGTATAATTATTAAAAGTATAATTATTAAAAGTATAATTATTAAACGTATAAGTATTAAAAGTATAAGTAATAAAAGTATAAGTATTACAAGTATAAGTATTAAAAGTATAATTATTAAAAGTATAATTATTAAAAGTATAAGTATTAAAAGTATAAGTATTAAAAGTATAAGTATTAAAAGTATAAGTATTAAAAGTATAAGTATTAAAAGTATAAATATTAAAAGTATAATTATTAAAAGTATAAGTTTTAAAAGTATAAGTATCAAAAATAATTGTTTTTACGAAATTGATGTTTGTAAATAAACATTAAACTTCAAGAACAAATCCATTTTCAATTAAATATGAGTGCATATATTATTATCTACAAAATATTAACATGAATACATCCTAATGAATAATGATGTATTGAATCTAAGCAATTCCAAAACGTTCACGTTTATTGTAAACCTTAATTAAAACAAGAAAATCCTGACGCATAACTTAAATCTTTTCATCACAAACTACAAATGTGCCAGCGAGTAAATCAGATACATTTCAATATTTTAGGGAAAGCGAGAATATTGTTGAAACAACCGCGATTACTATGAAATTATACATTTCTTCTTATTTTTTTAATGTTTTCGTAACATCCTATTACTCGAAACTTTTCTGCTTTTGAGGAGTGTTGGGTTCATCATTCCTGCGTGTAAACAAGGTCAGAATGCGAACAAGACTTTCGAGTTATGATTACCATACCTCCGATACCGTGGCATCTTTCTCGGGGCTTTGCGAGAAAAATGAACTTCTCCTTTTGAAACTATTTCCTCTCCAAACCACTAAAATATTGAGATCTTATTCATTAACCCTCCTCAGTGCATGCATAATAAATGCGAATTCTTATCAAGGATACTTCTTCTCGATACGTTCTATTCAATGGTTGCTCTTTTGAATTCAATGTTCCTGTAAAATTATGTGTATACGAGTAGGAAAGCGACAAAATAATTAAAGCTTTAAAAGTTTATGGACATTTTCTTCAGAAACTCAATTTTTTTTCTTTGTAAAAAAATAAGTATTATTTATTTTTTCTAAGTTAATGTATTATTCAAATCAGTAGTGTTTGAATTTTATTAAGCTACTTCTGAACATGAATCTGTTAATAATTATAACATTACATTTTATCAAAGTATATTATAAAATATACCATTTTATTATCCCTTTATTAGCACGATGACTTCAAAATACATTCATCATTATGTATGCAATGTTGTATATATATATATATATATATAACAAAATTTACGATTTCAATTTTGCAATAAAGAAAGGATAAAGTCCCATCTATGCTTTAAATTAAAAAAAAAACACACACTTTGGATTTTTTTTTAAATTGTATGTATTTTTGCAGAAAATACAGATACTCAAACTGATAAGCAAGTTTGCATATATTAAATTGTTTTAACTTGATAATTTTATCAATTTATGTGTTAACAAAGGCATAGTAGTAGTTTCTATTTGTTAATTTTCCAAAAAGTCAATTACATTTTTAAAATCTTATATTATCGTTCAAATCTAACTCCTATGTTTAAACAGTATACAATTTTGCATTAATAAAAGCAGAGTCCAAAATTCAAGTTTACTTATTTTTTGCCTTGTACAGTTCGATAAATGCTTATTGTGCGTGTTCCTATTTAATACTACATATAGAAGTTTTGAGATAAAAACTCGTCTTATAAAACATTGCGTTAAGAATATTCAAATACAAATACAACGTTAAAATGCGCAATAAAAATCTAAGAGATCTGGACATGTTTCGGGAGATACATCTCCCATCATCAGCAGTCTTTTCTGCTGATGATGGGAGATGTATCTCCCGAAACATGTCCAGATCTTTTGGATTTTTATTGCGCATTTTAACGTTGTATTTTTATTTGAATATATAGAAGTTTTAACACAAGTTACAAATGTAAACGTTTTAAAAAAAATTCTAATATTTTGCGACAGTCGGAAGTTAAAAGCAGGCTCTTATAAAAACTTACGCAAATAATAAATTATGCTGGTAGCTTTCAATGTTTCAATTATTCAGCTCAGCTAAACGTTAAACTGACTAATATAGTGCATCACACTATTTTTTATAACTTATGAAATTTCTGAACTAGAATATAATCAAATCATTTTTAAATCAAATTATCAGTTTAATAACTTAAAATGAAATGCTATTCACGTCGCGTGATGATGGTTAAATTGTCTGTCCTCTTTTCTACAGCTGTCTTGTGTGAGAAAAAGCATTAGCGGACACTTCTAATTAAAACGAGAATGAAGAATAGCATTCGGAATGAATAGTTCCATTTGGATAAAAAGTTTCTGTAAGAATTAATATTATCTCGCTTTCATGTAATTACTTTAACCGAAGAAAATTACTTTTTTCGCTAAAACCATAATTGCAGGGGGCTACTTGCAAAACCAACCATTCGCAGTCAATCTAACATGTCAGCACCTGCTTTTAGTGAAATGATAAATGCGACTTTGTTCCCCGTAACTTTTGGAAATCCGCCAAATATATCTGTAACATTATGTCTGATATCTAAATGGTGATACCTTTAAGTAGATTTCTTTTAGTGTAAGATGAATTTCGACACTTTTTCGTCCAGCCATTCTTCAATTATATATATGTAGACTTGGTGATTTTATTTTAAGTTTCTGGAGCTTGGGAATTTGATTAAGGTCAACGGACCACTGGTGTTAAAATACATTAAAATAGTATTTAAAGTACCACAAAATTGTTTTTACGGATGGGATAATTCTTAAGAACGCATTTTTTTTTCGCAAACAGTTGCATTTTAAGATATATTGCATATTAAATATCTACCTAGCAATCTTTGTTGCAAAATACTTGTTCTCTGAGATGGAATTGGATTAGTTAGGAGTTGGAATGCGTGTTTTAATTAAAACATGTCAAACTAAGATTGGCGTTACTTGAAATGTGACTATATTAAACATTTAACATACGTATACAGATTAATACCTTATTTATATTTTAGATTAATATAATTTGTTTACTATTTTATTAATTAAAATTATACTATTTTATTAATTAAAATTATACTACTTTATTAATTAACATTATACTATTTTATTAATTAAAATTATACTATTTTATTATTAAAATTATACTATTTTATTAATTAAAATTATACTATTTTATTAATTAAAATTATACTATTTTATTAATTAAAATTATACTGTTTTATTAATTAAAATTATAATATTTTAATAATTAAAATTATACTATTTTATAAATTAAAATTATACTATTATATTAATTAAAATTGTACTATTTTATTAATTAAAATTATACTATTTTATTAATTAAAATTATACTATTTAATTAATTAAAATTATACTATTTTATTAATTAAAATTATACTATTTTATTAATTAAAATTATACTATTTCATTAATTAAAATTATTAATTTCTTATTTGCCCATATCATCATAAAAGTAATCGAACAAATCAGTTTAGTTGCAATGCACTCGTGTATAGAATAGTGCGCGTTTGGCTAAAATCTTTAACTCCAATTAATAAATAATTATTTTCAAATGTATCGTAACAAATCATGCATGATTCCAATTAAAGTCACCCTTGTTTTTTAAAATCACACAAAGTTTTTAACAATACTGATACACCTAAAACTAAATAGAGATTTCAAACCCATAGTTGGACTAAAATAATTCCATAGTTGAACAATATGAAAGTAAACACAAATAGTAAGTTCCTTTCGGTTATATAATGTGTATTAATATATAATGTGTATTTATATTTATTAGTCAACAGTATCACGTAAAATATGATTATAAATAAAAATAATAAAACTAACTTTTAATAGAAACATTTTCAAGAAATTGTAAGCATTTGAAGTTATAATATATTTTATATGAATATAACTAAGTAATACATAGAATTTATTATATACATTTAAGTTGACTATAATATGAGTTATATTTTTTTAAATGCATTATGATATATCATACACAATTCCGCCTAGATATTTTTTATGAAATATATTAGAATATTGATGGCATAAAAATAAAATAAAAAAAGACTTAAAATTTACTGAAATATATCTTACAATTTATGATGTTATGCAAATACATTTATAACATTACATTTTAGTCAGATCGCTATGTAAGATGTTAGTAATTCCAAGTTATTGAGTTGATGTTTTTTTAAATTTTGGTAATACATACATGTTATTAATTTTGCATATGACTAAATTTTGAACATATAAATATCACATGACAGATAATATCACAAAAGAAGTACCATTATCATCTACAAAGTATTTTTTGACATTGTAAATGACTTATTAGTCTATAAAAAATACAATTCAATGATACAATTCAAAACTACTAATACAATACATGAGTTTAAAAAATATGAATCAAATAAATAGTATTCGTTCATCGCAAAACGAACATTTCTTAGAGCGTCGCTTCTTCGTGTATCACAATCTTATCCCAACATACGCCTTTATATTATTCCATTAATACAAATCTAACAAGAGGGAACACAACTCCCACTTTTATATGTGACTCCACTAAAAACACCCAGCATAGCATCCATCGTAATTGTGAAAACAACTATATTTTGGTGTAGCAGTTAAGATACCTCAACAAAAGACATAATGGCCGGAATCTTTCTGCATTAACCAATAACGAGGGATGTAAATAACAAAGGAGCAGTTGTATTTTAGCTCCATTAAATGAAATGTCTTGTAGCCATCACATAAAAACTATTACATACATAACACAAACGAGCGGGCATTTGCCTTTCCCTTTGTCCGAAGATCTTAATAGATCAATGGCAGCATTTTATGTGACCAACGTAAACGTTCCGCTGTCATCAAATGTATTACAATACGAGCTAAACATGTTTGCAGAATTATCATGTTATCTTGAAAATACTATGCTTTTATCTCAGTTAAATTTGTTTATCGAACATAAATTAGAAAGGAAATGTATAAATTTATAGAATAGCATTGTGTATGCCTATAGTGTAAATCGAAATTACACATGTTAACATCGCACTTTTTGCCTATCAAGTATATATTTTAAATGGGAAATAAATTTAATATTGCAAAGTCAACATGTCCACAAGTCTATTTAGTTGAGAATGCAAAATAACTTGTGATAGTTTGATGCTAATATAACTTATATATAAAAAAAAGAAAAGGCAAATCATTTACCAATAGTCCTGGGTTTTCTATAAAAATGAAACCATTCCGAAAAAAAAATTAGAAAAACTTATTTATTTTCTTCTTTTAAATTGTCTACAAAGTGGGAATAACAGAATGTCGAAGTATTAATGCTAAAGAATAGGACATTCGTAAATATTAAACTATTTACGACAAAAGTGCAATTACTCTACAAAACGGGATTCTGATAGAAACTAATTGAATTTATATAATTTTTTACAAAAATATTTTGTAAAAAAAACCTTTAAATTAGATCTTCTAACTTTAGTGTATTTATCCCTATCGGATAATTTTTACAATTATCCGTTCTTTTCAAAATAAAACCATAAATATAGTTTCGAATAAAAAGTTATTTAGAGCACGATTCATCTTCAACCCTTCAAAGTGTGTATACAAACCAGTTTGTAAACTGAAAACCCTAATAACTCATTTCCCCCTGATTTGTTTTGATATAAGATCCAGCAGACAGAATCTGATCTCAATTTATAACGTTTATTCCTTATGTCAGCCATAAGAATTTTTAAATGGTTCCATGTCCTTCTTTTTCAATGGAGTCAATCAAATTTTCAAAAACATATTTAAAAAATTGGTAAAACTGTTATTTAGTGAAATTGGTTTCCCTAATAACCAGACTCATATTATCCTCTATTGGCATGGGATCATATTTAAAATCCTTATTAAAAATACAATTAAAATATTTTCCATCCCCAGATTATATTGAATTAAATTGCATGATTATCTTCGAGAGAATCTAGATGACTATTTCGTTTATTGTTTCCACTAGCGTCAGAAAAAAATCCCTGTGGATTATTATTGATATCACTAACAAGTTTTTCGTCGAATGCCAATTTCGGTTTACTGATAAATTTGTTTTTGTTCATGTGGAATAGTATGTTTTGCATTCTTTAATGAAAATGCTTTTGTTCCACATTTTAAGAACCATACTTTCGTTTTTAAAATATAAAACATGATACTAGCGCAAGCAAAATTTATTAGTTATTAGATTAAAATTATTGAAAAATAATTATAAATAAATAAAAATAATTATAAATAATTTGAAATAAATTAAAAAATAATTATAGTAATTATAAATAAATAAAAAATAATTATAATAAATATAAATAAGTCAAAAATAATTATAATAATTATAAATAAGTCAAAAATAATTATAATAATCATAAATAAGTCAAAAATAATTATAATAATTATAAGTAAGTCAAAAATAATTATAATAATCATAAATAAGTCACAAATAATTATAATAATTATTAATAAGTCAAAAATAAATAAATTAATTAAATTAATTTATTAAGATAAAATTAATTAATTAAATTAATTTAATTAAAATTAATTAATTAAATTAAAGATAAATTAATTATTGAAAATTATTACTCAAAAATAAATTTTGTACATCATAAAAAGGTGTTCAAAGTCTCATGTGAGTTGTTTATAAAATTTATAAATATATAACTATATAATAATAATTTATAAATAATAATTTATTAACTATATAATAACTATTTATTAACTATTATAATAACTATTATTATATATTAACTATTTATTAACTATTATTAACTATATAATAATAATTTATAATAATAATTTATAATATATATATATATATATATATATATATATATATATATATATATATATATATATATATATATATATATATATATATATATATATATATATATATATATATATATATATATATATATATATATATATATATATATATATATATATATATATATATATATATATATATATATATATATATATATATATATATATATATATATATATATATATGAAATCGACACCCTTGTTGGAAGACTTCGTGAGCTAGGATTGGGGTTTCTAACCAAGAATTACAATTACTAGTACTATATATTCCGTTGGTCTTTTTGGGATATATCCCGAAACATTAACAATAGTTCCCAATGTCAACCTATTAACCATTTATATAAAAAAAACTTTTTCAATTTGGAAAAATTAAATAATGCATTTGCATTGTATTAATTTAATGCGTTTGCATCATATACTAGTATGTCATTCATTTTTATTATATACATTTATATACTTATATACTTTTATATAAATTTTTACTAATGTCTGCACATTTAAACACATATTTTATACCTAATTTGCTTACATAAACTAGTATTTTGCTTAATATTCACTTCACAACAAATATGAATAATTTGTTCCATCTTGGCCACCCAATTTCAATTTCTTCTTTGGCCATTTCCCACTTAAGTGCTTTTTTCATATATTTTTTTTTTATTCAAACACTGAATACTTATATATTCATACTAGCAGCAAAACTAATGGAGACTCTTATATAAATAATTGTTTTACTTGGTCTTCTTTCTTTGTTAAAGTTAAACTTACCTAATATTTTTTTATGCTTTCCGAAAGTCAATACATATTTTCCACTTTTGTTTAAAGTTCTTTTTATTTTCGAAACGACAGACATATTTGCACTGGACACTCGACTTTCGATAAACTTAACCCCCATGGGTAGAACAAACTTAAGTGATTATACAGTAAACTTTTAAAAATATACTATATATATATATATATATATATATATATATATATATATATATATATATATATATATATATATATATGACATGTGAACTTAATTAGAGTCAAAGACAAATAAACTTAATCTTTGACTCGAAAAAAAAAATCTTGCAATTTTATGTTTATTATTAACACGATGTATGTCAACTATCCTTAATTTGTCAAATAGTTTGAAAATTGGCTATTGCTATCGTCTTTTACACGTGGATTAATCTATTCAATTTGCGGATGGATGTAAATTCATTAACTTCCGTGCTCACCTATTTAATCAAGTTTCAATTAACACCATTTTACGCAAATAACTTAATATTGAATGCATTCAAAGTTGTCTGAATAATATTCTTATGATATGTGTAACTAATATATAGAAAACTTGTTTATTTACAGTCTAATGTTACTTTATTTTTGAGAAGAGATTTCTACTTTGTGGATTTTAATTCTAATAAACAACAAACTGCTTTTTGAACAATTTATTTCTTAGTAAGTTTAAATATTTAATTCTTCTTTAATTATATTCGTGTTGAGAAACGTTATAAATTAAACACATATACATTTACCATCTACGTTTAAAGCATTAACTATGCATTGATTTCGATAGTATAATTTTGTTTTTAAAACCCATTAAAATTAAATAAAGCCGCAACAAGTTTAGTCGTTTAATTTTGCATGAGAAAACAATTCTAGTCGACAAAAATATATAAGATAAATAACTAAATAATTTATTTTAAACAGGTATTTAAATCATATTGTAGTCATGTTTGTTATTTAGCGCTTTTAAAATAAATTCCATTATTATTAGTTTATATATTTCGAATTTTTTGTAAGTGATTTTTTTTATATTCTCTATAAGATACATTCCGCAGTAATACCTTTGTGGCAATTATTATTTGCGCGGCAGAGAAATACGAGGGATGAGAGCTTTGAAGACAAATACTATTTATTTAGGCTGCAGGATTAAACTAAAGAAATATTTGAAAAGGGATTTAAATGGGTTCTTAAGGTTACATCCACGACACAAAACTGATTATATAAAGGTTTTACCACCACAAGGTTACAGTTGCTTATATGTAGTATAGTGTTCTATTACAGAAAAGCAGGGGTGATGGGAAAATTTTAGCTGATTAAATACTTGTATGTATTGTAGAAATAAGTTGCAACCAAGGCAAATGAGTATATAACCGAGTTTAAAATCCACTTACCAGTTGTCTATTATAAGTTGTTTTACGAACAAAACCCAAAATCGATTAATGTTATGATATGTGTTTATTGAAAGACACAATCTATATCCAACAAACATGTAACAAAACTAATGCACTTTTTCAATGATTTATGTACGTGTCAAGTTATAAAACATATATTAAAAAGTGACCATTTAGAAATTTGAATTCTTTTCGCACACCGATTAATTTAAAAAAAGTATCATTGCTTACGTTATATTCTTTTTTAGTTCATTGGGTTCTTTATATTTTTAACTAAACGTTATAATCTGTTAGATTCAAGTTAGCAATTGAGCAAGTAAAAAAAAGTGTATATATAATTAAAATACATATGTTTGTTCGGAATCTTAATTTAAAAAGAAAATGTTATTCCAAACTTCTGGACTCAGATTTTACCGTTGCTTTTGAATACACAAAAAATTAAATTACCTATTCGAAAGAATTACTTTTTTTTTTTTTACAATCGGTTCTAAACAAACTCAAAAAAGAAAAGGAATATTTCGCTGTTCGGGTTTAATGAAATTTTGTTTACTTCTTCTTATTTACATTTGTGTAAGGAGTAGTGTATCGTATGTTTTATTCCAAGTGATTAAGAATACTCGTTTATTCTATCATTCCTTTTTTTTTAATTTTAAGTACTTAAGAAGTAACGAGCTTTCCCCTTTTTTGACTTAAATTTTAAGTTTCAGTATTGAAAATTTATATAAATGCATTATTTTGGTTGAGGCATATAATTTTATGTACATATATTGAAAAACTAGTTACAGTCGAAAGGAAATTGAATAAGTGATGAGGATATTATTTAATGCAAAATAGTTAATAAAAAGTGAACTTTGTCAAGAATGCTTTTATTAAATTTAAAATTCTCACGACATTTTTGTAAAAAAAATAATTTTGTAAAGGTAGAATGCGCACCTTATTTGCGTAGTTTTCCATTTTTATATGTTTCATACACTTTGATTTAATATGTCACTGGTTTTAAGGGGACTCGGTACCCCAAAATCGCTGAAAATATCAAAAAAGTTTTTTTTGGTTTAAAATAACGCTTTAACTTTCTAGCATGTATTCCCAAAGTTTCAAAACGATTGAATAAATATTAATCATATTATGAACGTTTTCTTCACTCCTTATCCAATGTGTTACATAGAGAAAGTCATAAACCGAATGTAAAAATGGGTTCATTTAAGCAAAATAATGTCAATGTATCAAAGGATTGTTTCTACAGGACTGTTATAAAGATGTGTTACCAGCCAAACGCAAAATGCCAACGAAATTGTACACATCATCTACTAGTTCAGGTATCCCAAAGATACATTTGTAAACAAAAAGCGAGTCAGTGTTTTTTGTCAAATTTTGTATGTGTATACAACTAAGAATTATACATACTATGAAAAAGTCTTCAAAATCTTTAGGGTCAGACGGGAAATTAATTTGCTGAAACTCTGTGTGTGAATTGATTTGTCCAAAAGACAATAGAGGAAAATGCGGCGTACTGCAAAATCTCTTATTTTGCAATACACCGTCTTATCAGGGATTTTGCACTCAGACTTGTAAATATTGCAATGCATAAAGAGAAAAAGTTATTTAAGAATAAATAAGGAGTAATTTATGCTGTAGGGTGCTTTAATTTTACAGTGAGTGTCATGTATAAAACCACTAAAAAATTTTCAGCTTTCCCTGCATTACACTCAACATTAAAGCAAATTATATAGATATATGCAGTAAACTTTTGTTTCATAATGTTCAATAGTCAGTTGTTTGCCAAAAATGTATTACAAGAATGAAAATTTGCTTGACAGTGAGTGATTTTATTGTGTTTTTAGAAATTTTACATGTATTGAATACTGAAAGTGACATTTTTATTTAAAGTTGGAGCGAAACAAAATAATTATTATTTGTCATTATTTTTGCATAATTTGTAGGATATATATGCGTTATTTATGTGAAAAAATATTTGAGTCAATTAGGACACTTATAATACATTATTTTCAATACTGAAATCTTTAAATGCATTTATCTCAGCTTGCTGTTTTCGTGAACATACACCTACTTAAAATACTAAAACTCAAACAAATATGTATGAATTATTGTGAATTTTTTTTAACCTGTACACAAGAGTTTATTGAATAGAATTAGTGATGGAATTAGAAAAATATTAAAACGAATTTATTTAAAAAAATAAAATGTTTAAGAATTAGAGTTTTTTCGAGAAAAATAGACGATTTTTCACTAATTTTTTTTTCTCCTAAACTAAAACACTTATGCCAAATCCGATCCTTAAAGTTATTAAGCATAAATCAATACAGCTTACAAAAAAAATTCGATCCAAAAAAGAGAAATCTGAAGGAGAAGAAGCATTTTGAAAATTGCCTTAAATCTTCGAAAAATTTCACAAAAATTTAATTTTTGAAAAAGTTTGAAGAAATTTCAAAGCTTTTTTCTTCTAAATCTTCTTTCCTGAATAGTTTACATGTAGTCATTACAAAACTATTTAATTTTATATCAAATTATAGAAAATAATTTTTGGGGTACCAAGTCCCCTTAAAGACATTATTTGAAACGTTTTGGAAAATATATTTCAATATGATCATATTTTTATATATATATATATATATATATATATATATATATATATATATATATATATATATATATATATATATATATATATATATATATATATATATATATATATATATATATATATATATATATATATATATATATATATATATATATATATATATATATATATATATATATATTACACAACATTTACAGATACAGATATACATATTACATATATTTAAGAATATCAGAGAGAGATATTTATAAATTTTATAAACAACTGACATAATACTTTGAACACCTTTTTAGAGGTACAAAATTTATTTTTGAGAAATAATTTTCAATAATTAATTTATCTTAGTAATTACTGACTATTATTCAATAATAAAAGCAATGAACACTATTTATATATATTTTTATTTGTGATATAATAGTCTTTCACTCATTTAAATTAAGAATTAAGAAAATATAATTTTATACGTTACATTTTTAAAAACATGAAAATAATTTATCAGCTTTAATACAGAATAATAAGACAATACATATTACTTAAGACATGTTTAGAAAAATTACCTCTTGTAACATAACAAAAAAACATCTCATTAAAATAGTTTAATTAGATTTCTTCAAAGAATCATTCCCGCATGATTACGCTTTGAATACTTCATTCAAAACAACGCATTATCTCTAAATCCAACAAAAAACCCTAAAATATTCTGAAATCCAAATTACCACCCACTCCCGATGAAGCGGCAAATTTTGAAGATAAGTTTAGTTAGATTTTCCAATACGGGCGGCCTAGAGAACCATAAAGCAAATAAATTCTTTTCCGTCCTTCAGGGATACACTCTGCCGAGAATCCAAATAATCAAGCCTCTAGAAACAGCGAAGTTTATCGACACGGATGCATTTTTAAGGATTTCGGCGAGTGGAATTTTCCGCAGCTGGTTCTTATTAATTCCAAAAGTGTCCTTCAAGCGTCAAGTGGCCTGCTAATTACTCAAACGTTGGTGGCCGCACAGATAGCGCAAAGAAGATAATTATCGATCGCGGTTATGTTGCTCACTTTAACAGATTAACCGCACCGCTACTTCTTCTACAGAAGTGCATGTTTTATTCGAGGCCCTTTAACAAAAATAACTCTCAACTATGTCAGAATGATTGGCAATTTTTTTTTAAAGTATACGGTTTCGAATGCATCAGTGCAAATACTTTATTTGTGGTTCAAGTATCAAGTTTTATTTGTGGTCAAAATGTATTTTGTCATTAATGGTCAAAATGTATTATTTTATTTGAGGTCAAAATGTTTAATTTTATTTGTTGTCAAAATGTATTATTTTATTTGTGGTCAAAATGTATTATTTTATTTGAGGTTAAATTGTATTATTTTATTTGAGGTCAAAATGTTTAATTTTATTTGGTTTCAAAATGTATTTTTTTATTTGTGATCAAAATGTTTTATTTTATTTGGAGTCAAAATATATCATTTTATTTGTGGTCAAACTATTATTTTATTTGAGGTCAAAATGTTTAATTTTATTTGGTTTCAAAATGTATTTTTTTATTTGTGATCAAAATGTTTTATTTTATTTGGAGTCAAAATATATCATTTTATTTGTGGTCAAACTATTATTTTATTTGAGGTTGAAATGCATTATTTTATTTAGGTTCAAAATGTATTATTTTATTTGTGCTTTAAATAATGTATGTATATTGTGTACTGGTTTGAATATGTGTAATTAAATATACCACGTAAATGACCTTCGTGCAATCCTTAATGTAGTATTATTTCAAGTATCAACCATTATTTACACTAGTTTGTCAAGAATCAAGGATAAGCAGTTTTAAAACTATGCATTAAGAGGTTTAGCAATTCAAACGTTAGAAATCAGGAGTTATAATAGTCCAAGTAACAAGTATTAATAGTTTTTGTAGTTATATTATAAAGTACTAGTGTATTAATTTTAAAATACTGATAGCTCCAGTGTAAAATATAATGTATACAATATTAGTAAATTGGATAGGTATAGGTATTGGATAGATAGGTAGTACTTTGAATATCATGTTACAGTCGCTATATTTTCAAATATTGATAGTTTAATTATAACGTATTTACATATTTATTATCAAGCATTTGTAGTTAAAGTATGAACTATAATTTAAAGAAAAATATCATCGAAAAAGTCAAGTTCTAGTTACACTAAAGTTTCATGTAATAATTTCTAGAATTTCGAGTATAATAGCAAGATGAAATTATTGTAATATGCATAATTTCGTATAAAAAGTGATAAAAATCCATTATGTGTGTGTTTAAGCCTGCTAGGCATTTGATTATTCATTTATAAATTATACAGACAACAGTGTTTATTATACACATGGAAAAAATTTACATTTGAAAAATATAACAATCCGCGAAAATTTAAATTACTTTTTGGTATGGTGGTGTGAGTTTAGTGAAATTGGGATAATTTTCTCTTCATTTTTAAACTATTACTGCGAGATAACTATAAAAAATATTGAAACTAAACACTCGGCCCGCGCCATTTAAGGTTATTACGAAAAAATAACTTAATTTAATTATTTAATTAAATTAAGCAATTAAATTATTCATATTATCTACCATTTTTTTTTCTTTTTCAATGTCAGCTGGTTGCAGTTACCCAGTTATTCCCTTGCAATTAAAACCACGGCTCCCAATCCCCCATAGACTGTACACAAATAATAATTATTTTATACATTTTTATAATTTAAATTGCATTGAATCTAAAAATGTTTCCTTTGTATTTTTATCTCAAACCGTTTTGGAGACGCATGCTTTTTCGTAAGTAAAATCGGGGGATTGAAGAAAGAAAACAAATGTTATGTATTTTTTTATTTTGTTTTAGTTTACATTATTAATGTGCTTATATATGATTTGCTCATGGTTGACGCGTTTTTACAGACTTTTCATTTATGTTTTAAGGTTTTAAGGACAATTCTTTTATTTCCATGTCTTGGAAGCCCTTTACATGAAATTTGTGAATTTCGATTTTTTTTATCTTGTTTTGTTTTTCTCTTATTAGGCTTTTTAACTAAACACACTTCGTAATCAAAATTTAACATATTGATAACGTGTCTGAAAACATAATTTAAATGAGTTAGATAACTTATTGAAGGTTGTACCAGGAAAGAGCGACTGAAAATGTCAAATCTTCTCGCTTGTCAATAGCTGGTACAGTGATTACTGTAATAATGAAACCAGCGTCAACATGAATAACAGCCTTGTTTTCAGACCAACTAAAAATTGAATATGTGTTGTGATAATCGAATATAGAATTGATTGCACTTGATTGGTTATTTGCCCCAACTACCATGGTTGCATTGTTCCAGATGCAAAAAATGACGGGACTAGTGTAATCACGGCTGACAATGCTAAACCATTAGTCCAACTTCAAAATAAAGTATATGATCGAAAACTACACATTAAACTTGATAAGAATACAAAGTTTTGATGTTCTAAGTAGTAGGAGAAAAACACAAAAAAGTGACTTCCATTATAAGCTAAAAAAAAAAAAAAAATATCAAGATAGACATTGTCAGACTTTTTGGTGAACATTAAAAGATCAGCATCCAATATTGTACACCCAGTTGTAGGTTTTTTAGTCAAAATCCATGTTTTCAAAAACTAACAAGCCGTGGTCAAACTTGATCTGTGGCTGCACTTACTTTATCCCACCCTATATAAAGTTATGTTTATAATTTGATTTCACGTAAAACTGTAATGGTTATACCATGGCTGAAATAGCTACATTCTCTCAAAATTCGCTCTATGAATCTTGAATAATTATATTTAATACATTCAAATTAACCCATATTATATTATAAATTAATCTCAAAATTATATAAACTACATAATAAATACACTTTTTTTTAAAGAAGTTTATATGTCGGTACACAATTGTTTATTGCATAAAATATGAATTGCGATCAAATACACATTTATATTTGAAGTATATATTTTAATTATATTAAAGTAATGTCATTGATTAGGATTACTTTACTAAGTTATTTAGGGCAAACACTTAGTGTCGTGGAAACTGGAATTTCATTTATGGTACTCTTCCACTATCAAACCATAGTTCGCTTTCAAATATATGTACTTGATTCCCTTAAGATAATTTTGAGGGAACTTAATCATTTGATATGTATAGCCGCTAACTAGAAAAGTTTACATATGATATTTTGTATTAAGTTTAATACGACAAATGCATACATTGAGAAACATAGTTTGTCAGAATAAATATAATGTATTGATTCTACAGTAAATGGTTTAAGATAATGATTACAGTAGTTTGTTGGACATGTGTTACTTAATAAAATGTTATGGTTAACATTAAAATAATGTTAACATAAATAAAAAAGTTAATTGTTTGAGCAATGAAACATTTGAATGAAAACCTTTTACTATTTTCATTTTTTTTCAATTCAAAAATAATATATTGATTTATTTTTTATTATATTTAAAATAAAAATATTTCCATTTAAATTTCATAAAATAATCATTTTAATGGCATTGGTCAATTTAATGGATTTACTATTAGATGCTGTTTTATAAAATTTAAACATATTTTATACGTTTCCTTGTAAATTATTGTTAAGTGAAGAGCACAGCGGGCAAACGATTCGAGTTCATATTTTGTTGAAATAAAAACGTAAACACATATTGCTAACTATAAAGCTTTACATATTTTCAAATGAAATGAACGATAATTTCTGAAAACAGATAAAATAGAATAACGTTTTCAATGTTTATGACACGTTTCATTTTATTTTATGTTATCAGCATAATCCCTTAAGACGGACTACTATCGTTTATTCTCCTAAATCATTCAATTACATTATTTCATAATGATCGTTTTAGTACTAGAAATCATTGTATTGTGTTTTTCTGATGCTCTCGACGTATATTTGAATTTTAATTTATGTTTGATTGAATACACTACTTCTGCAATGACTCGTCAATTCAACAAATTAATAATGATTTTTCAATGTTTATGACACGTTCATTTTATTTTTTATTATCTGCACAATCCGTTAAGACGGAATACTATCGTTTAATCTCCTAAATCATTCAATTATATTCTTTCATAATGGTATTTTAGTACTAGAAATAACTGCATTGTGTTTCCCTGAAGCTTTCGATGTATTATTTAATTTAAATTTATTTATGATTGAATTCACTACTTCTGCAATGACACGTCAATTCAACAAATCATTAACGATTTGTCAATGTTTATGACATGTTAATTTAATTTTTTGTTATATGCACAATCCCTTAAGATGGACCACTATCATTTATTATCCTAAATCATTCAATTACATTATTTCATAATGATCATTTTAGTACTAGAAATAATCGTATTGTGTTTCCCTGACGCTTTCGACGTATACTTTAATTTAACATTATATTGATTGGAATCACTACTTCTGCAATGACTCGCCAATACAACGAATCATCAAAGCATTAATGATTATCTCATTGTTAGGAATGATCATCCCCTTTAATTCTGATTTGTTTGTGGAAACACCGAACCCACTCTTAAACTCGTTAAATTCACTACCAATCCTGTTCCCAATCACCGCGACACACAACAATTATCTCCGAAACGAGCTTGTTGAAGAAGATTATACTAACATTTAAGCTCATTTAACAACACTCTCCCCCCCCCCCCCATCATCCCTGCATCCCCATTCAATAGGCATGACTTTGGAATGACGTGAATGCATTGAGTCTGTGAAAAGCGTCTATCTCTTCCTGACCGTAAAGTAATACGAAAACAAAAGGGAGAAGAAAAAAAAAAGAAAATAGACGCATTCTAATCATTCCTTTCTTTTTAGAGAGAAGAGATTGGTACTCACTTGATGCAATGCGATTCCCCTCCCAGTGGAAAAGTAATCATGCAAAGCAGTTAAAAATTACAAGGTCCGCTTGAAATTACTTTTCTGTTTTGTCAGTAACAAGCAAATAAAAGATAGGGGGGGGGGGGGGGGGTAGTTCTTTACAAATACTTACTTATATAAAACAGGCGGGGCACGGATCAAGAGAGTACGTAATTACTACGAGATTTGCTGTGCCATGAAAAGGACTGTCTTCGTAATAGACAGAGGAAATTAACATTCTGGAGGAGATCGTGACGTTAAAATGGGGGGATTAATGCCAATTTTGATTTCTTGCTGTGTTAGGGAGTATTTGGAATATAAATTTGTTCTAGACAAAAGTGCCTTGTTCCTTTTTCTGTTTGTAATTACCGACGTCGATGAATTTCTCGTTACGTTTCAACAATGCTAATCCCTAAAATGTCACAATTTATGACATTTGTAACGTAGCAATTTACGACATGAAAAGAGTAAGTTATTTTGTTTGTTGTTATCATTTAGAATCATTCATCCAAATGTATATACAAGTTGAAAAAAACATGTTGCCCATATATATATATATATATATATATATATATATATATATATATATATATATATATATATATATATATATATATATATATATATATATATATATATATATATATATATATATATATATATATATATATATAGGTACAATTTAAGTAAGCTCACGTATAAAATATAGATAACAAGGACATTCTTCGTTCTGGAAAAATTCAATTTAGGGATGCAGTTTTTCAATTGTTTTTATTATTTTTGAAGTATTGTGTTTTTTAGTGGAACAAGTAGCAAACAAAGACTTTTCTAATTAAAAGTCGGGACTAGGTTTAACGTTTTTTTCACTACCTAACGTAATATGTAAAGACACACAATGTGCAGTGCTTTATTATATTTATTTTTTTATTTTTTTCTGCTTTTTTGATAAAGTAACACACATTTCTAAAAACAAGAAAAGAAACGATGTCAAAACAAATTTCCGTTTTTCAGAAAACTAATCTATGTGTGCTTTTCTTTAGCGTTAAAATGAATATTCACTAAGCAGTTACTTGAGAAAATGAATCTCTTTAAGGAGAAGGTTAAAACTTGATTATTTTTATCCGTTCGACTATTAGGTGCAGATATAAATAACACTAGATTTACAATTGTATTATACAATTAAATGTCCAAGCTCATGAAAAAATATACAAGTAAATAAGTATACATACACAAAAATTTTAATGCGATACGTGAATTAATTTATTTTTATTTCTTCATTTTTTTTAAAAAACTACCTTTACATCCTATTTTTACTTTTTTTACTTTTCTTCGATACGCTTAAAGATTTTCCTTCGTAGTTTTTTCAATGAATTTAACTTTGCATCTATTTTTTTTAACTGAATCGTGTCCTCATAACATACGAGAATGCTTGAAACCCAACATAAACAGTTAATATGGATTTTTTTCATAAAATGTGGAGGCATGACGATTTATGGAAACATTTATACGTTAAATATATATAATAACACTTTGGAAATGTTATCTTTGAAAATTACAACTTTATCAATTACAATAGGGCCAATATAAATCATTTAAAAACACCAGAAAAAAATATTTTTAACTATGAAAACTAAATAAGAAGGTAAATATAGAAGTACACTGAAATATTCAAAATATTAAAATCGTGTGGTTTATAATTCACAAACTTCAAAAGGTTCAAACTTTGTTTAACATTTTCATTCGAAAGGGTAAATTTGCCACATTTTTCATTTAAAGTAGTGCCAATTATGTACACGATTCTTGTATATTACGTAAAGGTTTATCACGCACGTTCGGGAAGTAAAACAATGTTCCTCTGTCAGTTTTAAGAATTTATGACACCTGATCTCCCCGTCTCTATAGAATTGAGTGAGTCGGGAAAAAGAAGATGCCCATTTATTCGTTGTAGAGGTACTCGAAAGGAATTTGCCCTTATCCATCAAGTTTTATTTGTTGGTAAAACAAAATTCTTGAATTATTTTTTTTTTCAAAAATGTACCACATTCCAAGCATTATTTGTTTAATAACTGCGCTATCAGTCTCCTGGGCTACGTTGACATTCATTATTTTATCATAACCACGAATCTGGATGTTATGTCTTTCACAAGTATTAATGATTCGTTGTAGAGGCTGTGCAATAAGTGTGATTCGTCGAAAACTTGAACCATATTAATTCTTAGTATAGTTCACATTGTTAGAATAGTCCAGCGATTCAGACGACAGCCTTGCAGATAATACAAAAGCGAATCACTAATTCTTGTATCGGTGTCAATTTCCTTATTTTCTAAGGTTCTGCAAAGGATAATATACCTTGCAGCTTCTTTTTTTCACTCTTCATTTTCTATTGAACCACTGCACATACAGCAAGTTGCAGCACATAGTATCATCAGAATTTTGATATATGCGACCTCTCATCTTTGTCCGACTTCGCAGTGGCATCCGAACGACCAGTTAACAAGCAAAAAAACGAAGAATTATAAAAAAGGAAGCAATAATTAAAAAAATTAATAGTTTTCTAGGTTGAAAAAGTTATTCAATTTTTACCAAGATTGCTGGTGCAATATTGCCAATTTATATTAGTAAACCTAAATTCAACATAAAACCTACATCTAAAAATTATTATGAAGGTTCATTATATGCTTTATTAGGCAAAACAATTAGTTTGTACTGTTCTTCTATGAATAGACAGGACGACAGACTTTTGTAGAATTAAAAAATTCCATTTTGCAAGTCCAAAATCAAAAACATAGCTGATGAAGATCTGTGAACAATTGATATAGCTAAAAACAAACGAAAATACTATATTGCGATGTCTGATCTTTGCAGTACAATGATAACATTGGTGCATTTATTGGCAAAGTTGTCCACTTGGCCAAGGTGTATTGGTTTATGATATTGCACTTTTATATATTTATAACAAAGCAATATAAGGGCGTTGGGTTTTGCTATTTTAATTTTTTTTGTTCTCTCCCGAGCATGCCAGTACCTCTACAGCTTTTAAAGCTGAGTTGAACATGTCTTGTGTATTATAAAAAAAAGTGTTAGATTTCATATTTTAAAAACATAAAAATATATGTTTCTTCTGTATTCAGTTTTGATCCTTAATCTTTTTATTCTTCATTTTTGTTCTTAGTCTTATTCTTCTTATAAGCATTTTCTTCAAACAAATCACACATAATTTACTAGAAAAATAAGGAATGCACAAAATGTATGGACATACAGGAATTTATAGACATAAATTATGAATAAAAAGGAATTTCAGAAAAATCAATAACTATAGAAGTTGGCTGCTATTCGTTTCTCAAGTTTGAGTTATAACATTAAAGCGTGTGGTAATTTCTGTTCTTAAAATAAAATTTGTCATCCGGTGGTTTCCCTTTTACGCATATATAAATATATATAACTAATGTTATACTAATTAGTTATTTCTATATTTTACATAAGACACTAATAAATCTCTCTAAGGAATATGCACATTATTTTAATTCATAATGCGGAAGTAAAACTCCGAATATATAAGACTAATATAAAAATCTTGTGTACTTAATGAAAGTGGAATAAAGTTAATAAACTTGTAAAAGGGGATACAAATGTGCTATATAGCTTTGGGCTACAGGAAAATGGCATGTTAATAACAAGTTTAATAAAAAAATTCTCATTCGAATTCTAAAACAATATAGCCAAAAGGCATAATGCGCTTCACTTTACTCAACATAATAAATTAATGTATGAACTATTTGTTTTTCTTTTACTGCATTCATGTCTGAAATATTTATTGAATGCAAGTTTGAAATGCCGCGGGAGTCGCAAAGTTGGTTGCATTTTTCCAATTTTCCAATGTTTCTGTTGAAATTACGGAATTATGTTCTGCAATTAAAGAAACATTCGGGGTTTTTTTATGCTTTATTATCAAACTCAACCTTTCAAATTCAACAATTAAAACAAAACTTTTTTAAAAAGCATCGCAATTCAAACTTACCGAAAAAATATTTTTTTGTTAAAAGTATTTGTTTTGTTCACATAATTTAAATGTAAAATCTCCTTTATTTTACAATTTTGTAAAATACTTTGACATCAAAATTTACAGATAAGTTTACATGAGATAATAATTTTACACACTATTTTTTTAAACTTTATATTGTATATATTAAAACCTATTTAAAAATATAAATATATCATTGATCACATTAGCATATTGTTATTAAAATTAATACAATTTAATTAATATTATATCAAATATATTTTACATAATGTTTCAAATATGTTCAAATTAACTTGATATTTCCGTTGTCTTTATAAATCATTTAAAATATTTCATTCGTTATAACTATGCACATATTTGTAGATACATAATGAATATGTGCATTTAAAAAATGTGTTTAGTGATGGCATTATTATCCATGTATTCTTTTCAAAATAAAACTTTATTAATATGTCTAATTTTTTGTTATTTACAATTGGCAGCAAAATATTAAAAATAATGTTTCGATTTTTAAATAGTTTTAGATATAAAAAAAAACTTTAATGAACTGTTATTGCAGTTTATTTAGAAGCACTACTTACGTGACTGTAAGTCTTACCATAATGACACTATTAAATGGAAAATTTAAAGGATTCGTCATATTTATAGGATTGTAATTTAAGTTATATGTTTCTGAGAACCAGGAGATTTAAATTCTCATAATTGAATTCGGTGTTTTGAAGTTTTAAGCAAATCCCCCTTAATTAACTCCGACTTATTATAATAATACTCAAGCAGCTTCAGAGCATTAAATGTTTAAGGAATTATTGTTTAAAAGACAGTTGGGGCGGCATTGGCAGATTGTTAGGAAGTGATGCACGGGACAAAACTTGTTGGGCTTAAAACGTAAATATTTGTATATACTCCACTACTAATATTATAACAGTGAACAACATTCTAACATGCACTATCTATTTTGTTAACACTATAGCCCTCTGACCGAAATGAACTACTTAAATTGTTCACAAATGGATTTCCTTCTCGAAGCAATACACATATTCTTTAATTTCAGAAAATATTAGACGCTAAAATATTTTTTTCAAATCTAAAGCGTTTGTGTCTTTTTTGGAAGCTATGTCTATAAAAATAATATTTAAAAAAATACCTATTATACAGATGCATTGGAAATATAAAGTAATCTATTAAAAAACAACTTTTTAATTTTGGTGTTTTTCCAACCACTCAGAGGGTTAGTTTGATGTAACTGCAGAATAATATATTTAGAGATTCATGGTTGGTTTAAATATGATATTAAAGTTGTAATAATAGTTTATTATTTGATCTATACAAATATCGATAAGTTTTTTTAGAATCAATATTTGTTTTTAATATTATTTAAAGATTAACAGCTAATATTATATGCAAATATATATTTCAATATATTAAAAATGTACATCATATTCATATTTACAGATTTGTTAATTTTAAAAGTTGTATAAAAATATTATTTTAATAAATAAACGATTAATATTTTTTTTAAATATGCTGTGTACTCTGTCTATATTTTACAAATATTAAAAACTTACAACTCAACTTTACAGTTTAAGAGACAAAATATGAAATAAAAAGAAATATATTTACAATACATAATAAATAATGCTAAATGTAATGCTGTATTCATTTGTATAAAATGATTCATTTTTTAAAATATTCAAAATTTTGCAAATTGGATAATAT